>QEWY01000611.1:105712-291450 GCA_006503575.1 Baylisascaris schroederi | reverse complement strand
CCAACGGCTAACGGCTAAGGCGCAACAGCTACGACACTACGGCTAATCATCGATTTTTGTATTGCAACGAATTTCACAGCGTTTCCTGTGAGTGAGGAAAATTTAGATGGTTTGCATTCAGAACAGTTTTCTATATGCAACAAACTTAACACGATTCGAGAGTAGCGAAATGTTGGCGAACGTTGCCTGCATGAGCGAGTTATGGATGTTTCATTTCCCTGCATACAGTACCCTTTAAATAAATTCATGGAAAGTTCTTCCAAAACTATATTTCCACACCCCGCATACCCCCTTCTAATCTCCCTCCCCTAAAAACCGTACCCACCCGAACTCCCCCACCATCCACTATTCTGATATTCTCGCTCAAAAACCCCGTGTTTATATTTCCCAGGTGCACAGAAAAAAATAACCTCGATGATAGGGAGTTCTTGGTGATGGTGCCTCCATTGGCGGATAGTGGAGATCACAGTGGGGAATGTTCCTCTATGCTTTTCGCGGGTTAGCAATCGACGATTCTCTCCCACCTGAAACTCATTTCCGTCGAATAATACTCACCACACAAGCCTTCACTCTTCACGATGAAACAATTATTATTCATCAATTCGATGCACTAAAAAACTTTCACCGTGAGGTAGAGCTCTCGCATCGTTGATGAAGGTGTTAACTACCTTTCCTGGTTCTCGAATTTTTCTCTCGTATAAAGAAATCTATTGCACTTTTTTATCTGCATAAATACTGTGAGCCGGTGACATCAACTACCAACAGTAATATTTACAAATCATCTCAATACACAATAAAAAGGAGAAAAAACACGATTTAAGTTTCTCTATAACTCACAGCCGATCTATACTGTTTATAGGGAACGTACAAATCTTTACTTCTATCAAACTCACTAGACGCCCATCCATTTTAACTCTAATTTGCAAATCTTTTATCACTGTATGAAACCGCAAATCGTAATTACAGATACCTGTGACTATAGCAAGCATAACACCTTTTATAGTTATCACCTTCGAAAAAAGCGGGGAGGAAGAGGGGATAGGGAGGGCTGGTTACCTGAGGACAAACATTCCTAAAAAACCAACCCTTCTACACCAAGCCAGAAGCCTTAAGCCTTTAGCCCTGAGCTTTCCTATAGAAATTCCCATCTGTTACCTCAAAGCAATGTAATGCGAGATGTATCAAGAAAGTCTTCGGAGATCTATCTGACTAATAACTTCCCTTGCACTCCTTCATAATTTACCAGTCAACATGAATTCAGCTATAATCATGACTTTGAACATAAATAACCACGCTAAATATGCAAACGTCCGCAGTGCTCTATCGTGGAAGAAATGAGCTGAATGTTGTATGTGATTTCGCATAAACTCTTTTGCCTCATCAACACTCTCATCAAATATTGACATATATAGGGGATGGGAGGAAAGAGGAGAGCTGATGAGTGGGAAAGCGGAGGAGCGAGATTGGGGCAAAACGAGCTTGATTAAAAGTTGTTATGAAGAGAATTTTTCAACAAGCTCTTACAAACGGTTTCTAAAATGCAACACACTTTGGCAGACAATAATGCTACGCCAAATGTTACATCTATAGTGTGTCAAACACTAACCGATATCTGAAGAGCCGGTTGCACAGAACAACTGTCATCGTTTGGAAGGGAACGCTGGAAGAAATCGTGCCCCATACTTTACGATGAGCGTTCTTCAGCTTTCACCTTCAGCCTTAAAAGCTCCAAATATATAAGTGAGCAATTAATGGAAACTAAAACTCGTAAGCGCCGTAACAGCAAAATTATTGTAAGTACATTAACCATTAAGTAACGTTATACCATGGACTTGAGTAAAGTTATCTTTAAGCTACATTATTCATTTCTAAATATGTGGCCACCTTTGCTTAATTACCAAGAAAGTTACTCAATACAAACAAAATTACGTTAATAAATATACAATCACTCATCCTAAACAAAAATCCACAATCCAACAATACGACAAATACGAGAAAGGGAAATGAATTAATCAAATGATTCCTCATAAATGCGAACGAAACTTTTTCTTACACCCAGCAGTAGCCAAAAACAAAACGTTAAATAAAAACTACATCGCAAAATCCTCACACAGCGATCAATAAGATTATGTCAACAAGTAACCGTGAGTGGATAAGAGAACATTCACGCAAAAATATTTTTAATTGCTGTCATAAGTTAAAGCTTCACAAGACCACGTATTTTGAAGATGAATAATATTGCAGCCCAAAATTGTTGACATTGACTTTTCTTCGCCGACGAGTTTTACAGAAATAAAATAAATAAAATAACTAAAAAGGGCGACAACACTTACACCAACATCGTTGTTAATGGATATGCCAAGTGCTGTGAAAGCTTTTGGAAACGTGCCAAGCACGCGTATATATTTCGAATTTCCCGCCAACTTGAACACGGGACGCGTCACACACGCATCAAATAAACGTGATCATTAAAATCAAATAACTAGGAATAAGTAAATAAGATAAATAAAACAAATAAAACAAGTAAAGTGAATAAAATAAAGTGAATAAAACGAAATAAATAAGATAAAACATAATAAAATAGACAAGATAAAATAAACAGAATAAAATAAAGGAGTTCTGTAAAATAAATGAAAGAAAATTAATAAGATAACTGATAAAATGAATATAACAAATTACGTAAAATAATATAAAATAAATTAAATAATATAGAATAAAATACCTCCATTTCAAATTTCATAAATAAAATAACATAAGTAGCAGAAATTCAATAAAAATGAATAAAATAAATGGAGTAGAATAAATGAGAAAAGTGAAGTAAAAAAACTTAAATAAAATAAAATAAAATAATTAATAAAGTAAAACAAATGAAATAAAATGAAGAAAACAAACAAAATAATATACACCAAATTAAACAAACAAATTAACAGAATAGGATAAATAAATCAAACTAAACCAAAATGAATGAATAAAATGAATAATATAAAAGAGGACAAAGAACTCAATTAAACAGAACAAATAAAACCAATAAAGTAAAATAAATAAGGTAAAATAAACAAAACAAATTAATATAACTCAGTTAAATAAATTAAATTAAATAGAATAAATGAAGTAAACAATAAAATAAATAAAATAAAACAAACGAGATATGCAAAATAGAATAAATAAAATAGAATAAGTAAAAAAAATAAACTAACTAAAAAAATGAAATCCGCGGCCACACTTGTACTAAGACTATTGTTAACGGACACGTCTGGCGTTACGAATGCTTTTGGAAATGCGCCAAGCATGCATATACATTTCGAATTTTTCGCCAACTTCAACACGCGACGCACCACATGCGCATAAAATAAATGACATGAACTAAATAAAATAAACCAAATGAATTAAACAAACAAAATATAACAAATAAATGGAAAAATGGTCCAAGGAAAATCAACAGAACAATAAGTAACGTCACACAGACGATTTCACAGCACACTAGAGGCAACAAGAAGGGCGATTGGGAGTGAAGGTATTACGGCTTTAAATATGAATCCCTAGCATACTAATGAGTCAGCAAAAACCTCCATGTTCCCCAGTCAAGAAAATGAACTTCAATCTGCAGTAAATCAGGTCTTACTATAGATAGCAACCAAGATCGGATTTAACCTAGACCTCCAGAAAAAGTGAATTCCCGCGAAAGCTTCCCGCAAGTGAATTCCATCACTCGTTGCAAAGTTTTCCGCGATTTTTGCAGCGCTAATATTACCGCACCTCAACTTCATGTGCTACGAAATATTCCATACGGACGTAGTAAACAAAAGAAAGAAAGAAAAGTTAGGAAACGAGAAAGAAGAGCAATGAAGAAAATGAGCAAACATTGAATACGTCTCGAGAAAAGATTGAACAAGATTCACGCGAAAATTTCCCGCGAATACATTCAAACATTCCTTGCAAAATTCTTTGCGATCTTTGCAGCGTTAATGTTACAGCACTTGAACTGCAGGCGCCATGAAACAAGAAATCAAAGACGAGAAACGAGAATGGAAAGGAGTAAGCGGTATGATGGAATAATGAATGAGTAATGAGGAAACACAGAGTAAGGTTCCCGCCAAAACTTCCCCCCAATCAATTCAAAAATTCTTTGCAAGACTTTTTGCGATCTTTGCAGCGTTAAAGCAACCACGCCTCATCTCTGATACGAAATATTTCACAGGGACATAGCAAAGATAACAGATAAATTAAAGATGGGGAGCGAGGACGAAAAGTAATGAAGGACGCGAGGNATATATATATATATATATATATATATATATATATGTGTATATACTTCCTATGCCGCAGTATTTTCGTTTGCTAAAAGTTTTTTGTTGTTTTATTTTTTTGCCACTCAGATAGTTTTATTAACAGATAGGCAGAAGCGGTGCTTCCCAAATGCGAACACCACATTTGAAACACATCATTTTTTGCTCAAAAACTTGAAATGCCTACTCGAGAGTACACAATGAATGTTTTAAATTTACATGCATGTTGTCCCAAAGTAGATGTCTCGAGGTATCCCGCAATGGGGGACATCGTAACAAAAACTTAATATGATGTACGGCATGCATCAGGTGCAAGGCATGCGAAATTTATAAGCCTCCTACAGCTGGACACACCGACCACAGCGGCACGACGATATGCATGCTTTGACACTATTCGGTTGGGTTAGTTATCTAAAGTTGATTTTTAAGCTATATCATAAGGATTCCTATAAAACATGGTATGCGAATGTTGTTTCTTTCTTGCCCGACCTGTTTACCTGTAGGTGACTAAAATCTGCCTGTTCCTTCTTCGATTTCTTCCCCACTGTACTATGAAGTCGACCAGTGTGTGGCGTTTCCAGATTGCGATCCTTTCGTCTGCCACTGATCCAGTCGACATTGATGCAGCAGATTTGGGCGAAACCCCCGCTCAACAAACCCCTCTCTTTAAATCTTCTTTTCGCAACATTTCCACTCTTACAACAGTGTTTTCGACCGAAACTTTGCAAAATTAAACGCTTCTCACCACGACCATATAACACAAAGAAGCATGTGCCTCCTTCATCGTTATCGGTTTGATTCGACGCGATTCCCAGTGGAACGTTATACAAGTAGTCGATATAACCGAATCGACAATTTGCGGTACCACTCTTAAATGGTGTTCCTTTCTTCTTTTTGAAACAGTATCCCTCATCCTCCCCTTAATCAGCACCAACTATGAGATAAATAGTTCATCATCAACATTACTCATATGAATGCATTATTCACAAAATATTTTCACTTAAGTAAACTGTATTATTGCTCATTAATAAAAAATTGCATTCGCGCTATTGATTATTCAATAAAGTGGTCAAAAACAGAAAATGCTAAAAGAAGGGCAACATTCCACTGCGATTCCACCAACATATTAAAACCACGCCGGTGAAGTATCAAAAAACACTTTTTTATTACGTATATTTACAAAATTGCGTCGTTAAATAAGGTTCACGTACATGGACCCCTCGCCTTCCATCGATTATTTAAAGTTACTTGCGGAAACTACTTGTGGAACTTAAGTGACTTAATTTTGGAATTCAAAAATCACTTTTGAAGTTTTAAAAATCAATTTCAACAGTGCATCGATCAAGATCACTTCATGCATGTTTCAAATTCTTAGGTGACCTATCGATTAGGGAACGTTTCGAAACAATAAAAAACTTCTCATCACTAATGTGTTCAACAATCAAATCCGATCAAACGAAAATGGTCGATAACCAACAATAGACTTTCTTAATTACCGCTATCAATTCAACAAATTGTCTTATTTCTAAAGTCGTAAACAATCCAAAAGGAGAAGAACTATAATTTATTGTTATTACAAAAGAAAACTATAACTACAAAACATTAATATTTATATCACGTGTTTGAAAAATAAAATTCAAATTCGAATGAAACCACAGATCCAAAATCTTCAGTATGCATACAAAAAAATCGCACCGACGACAGAGGTCAATAAACCAACAAATGAAATTCAGTAAGAGGATCATAAGAGAACAGTTTTTTCCAGACATAAAAATAATTGAGGGGGATAAAAGATTGAGAGGATTATGCAGCGGCTGATCCGGAGTATGGACCTGCAAGGGAACAATATATGACGACTCGTGTATCATGCTCCCCTCCCCCAAAAAAATGTTGGTACAATAATAATGAAAGGTTATGACATGAATGGGTTGGGCTGTTCGTGATTCGGCCATCAACGAAATTCAACATACATATCACAACGACACTTTATGACAGTCCACATTTGAAAGTAAAAATTAAATCATTCAGGAAAGAAAATAAAGAAGAGCAAGTTTCCTTGATCAATAAGCAAGTTGCATAAGGAATCCAAAATCCTCTCAAAAAATATTGTTGGTACTCTTCCCATATGCGGGAATGTAAATTCGTGTAGTTCACATGTCTGCCCCACCGTCCACTTCTGTTCCACTCCTCTGCCAACATTTGCCTGGTCCTTGGGATCTCCGAACGTTTTAATGCCCTATATATGAACTAATCCTTTCCTCCCCACTGAAAAAAGGAATGATCTAACAAAAGAAATAGGAGCTAGCTAGCGATCAAAGACTCGAATGCTTACTGCTTATTGCTATGGCTAATCAATGCGACCTTATTGGACAATCGCAGACACGAACCAATTTCCACTAACATTCGAAATCCGAACGACTTCTGCTATCATCCGGGATCACCGGCAATGTTCCGACTCGCGGCAACGTAAGCACCGTTCGTGGCAAATGCGCATCCAACAGAACCAATTCCAGCTGAAATAAAATTATTCTACATTAAATTCCACTCCCTAGCTTCATCTAACCATTCCACATATTGATTATTAACGTCGTGTATGCGTCTGTCTGTGTGCCTGCAAGCCAACTAACTAATAATTGTTCACCGAGCAAAAGAATCAACTTACGACCAGACCAAGTAACAAATTTGAAACAGAATTTCAATATTCAGCGGCAAAACTTCTTAAACATGCTCCCTCATATTCAAGGGGTTTCCGTTAGTTCTATAGGAATTTTTGTGACCTGGAATCTACAAATAATGTTGAATTCCATATGAATAGGGACGTAAGATGCTTTCACATTCAGCTTTGAAAACAATTAGCGATTGTCCTACCCATAACCTCGCTGAACGCAAATTATGCAGGCACTCCCGAATTCTCTCATCATGGTCCTCTCCATTCTTCCTCCTTTCCTCCTCACCTTCTCGCTTCTCTTTCCTCTCTCCTTCTTTCTCCTCATCAAAAAGTGAGAAAAATAGATAAGGAAAAGTTGAGAAATTCACAACGGCATAATTAGTCTCGACAGGATCAATGAGAAGACATCCGTGTGGAATGAAAAATTTCTTATTATACTGCTGAATATAACTGGTGATGTTCTCCTTACGACCATCATCGCTTATGCTCACACATCCGCAGCACGATAAACCTGCAATGTGGTACAAATGGATTAGTTTAATTTCGTTTGCTGCCGGGATCGTCAACATACCGTTCTTTGGATTTGCCGCTTCTTCTGATCAACCTCTCCCCCCATTCCCGCCATTTCACTATCGAGTCTTTGTTCGTCACTGATCTCCATCCTAGAAAAGTTGCGCTCTACAGAATATCATAGAAGATAATGGTTGTCTACAGTCTTGACTAAGCTGCTTATAATAAAACAAGCACTTGCAACTAACTCGATAAATGCCACAAATAACCTCACCCCCGAATAAAAGTATTCTCAAGTCAGACATCTGCCGAGCATAAACAATGGGTAAAGAATATACTCAGGTGAGCAATACTTCTATGTCATACTCGAATCGATCGCCATTGAACTTACATTCATTCTTTCATATAAAACGCGAGCATTGGAAAAAGTACAATAAAGGCGAAAAATATATGCAAATAAATCGCGGTGATTTGCCATCCGATAGTTTGGAAAGAAAGGAAATTTCCAAACTAAAATATATCTTTAAAAATATCTCAAAACATCTCAAAATATACAACTCAGTTCGCAAAATAATATACAAATTCCTGAAAATTGAAAATGAATAAAATGATTTTAAAGCTAAAATATACGATAATAAGATCAAGGAATAAATAAGAAACACTGACACTTCGGAGGTATTTATAATCATCGGCGCTTAAGATATAAAAAACAGAAAGATATCCCCTTCAAGAAAACTAAATGAGCAATAATAATAATATTGTTTAACACCTAATTTTCAAAAAATCGGGTGGATCCAGCATTTCTTCTATGTAGTACTCACCTACAAAACGTTCGATAGCTACCTTGCGATTGAGTGCGAAACAACGACGATTAAGTCCTTTCATAAATTTGAGCCACTCTTCCTCCAAGAAGCACATATCCTATAAGTAAACGACTAACTTAACCTATCTCAGAGGAATAAACAACAGAACATCCCCAATTACAACTTACCCCTTCCTTTCTGATTAATAATTTTTTTGTGCTGGATTTATTTATTATTTGCTTCATGCTAACGAATATGAAATACAATCCAATCAATAATCCTCAAAAAATCGCTTCTGAAAATGATTAGAAAGATATGACGGCATACCTGCTTTTATTTATGCCTATTAAAAATTAGCGTTTTCGCGTTAATCTTGCATTCGTTACCACCTGATAACAGCCTTATCAAGCAGCTAAGTCTAATCTGCAATGTCTATATGACTGGCTACATCACTGCTGACAAAGCATGAAATCCGGTGTCTACATTGTAGCTAAATATTCTAATAATGGCAAGCGTTGCAGCAACAAATTTTTTCGTCTTACTCGTATATTTTTCTCAAAATGTTTTGGAGTCAAAAATTTTCGTCATCGTTGATTAAAATGATGCATATACCAAGTAATGCTTAAATATTTTTTCGCGGAAGCACCATCTTGGAGGAACACTTCGCGATTTACGGTTTCTCACCGTTGACTTCCAATTAAATACATCCCGTATATTCTAAATCATTTTAGGCAACATTCGATTAATACGAAAAAGATGTATCCAAAAAAGAAATTCGATTGCACAAGCGGTTCAGACTAATATTCCTACGATTTAACAACCTATGCATTTTTGTCAGAAATATTCCTCACTTCCCCACCCCTCCCCCCCCCCCCCCCCCCCCCCCTCCTCCCCCCACATCTCTCACCTTCCCTCTCTCTTCTTTATCCGTTTGTCTTGTAGCCACGACCATTTGCCTCGCAATATTTTCGAAAATTAAAGAAATCTAAGTCAAAACTTACAAAGAAATTGAACAGATTAAAAATAACCTTAAGAATGCAACACTCATAGGGGAATTCCTCACGAAATTGCACAGTATGACTATCGATTTGTTTTCTTTCGATTAGAACTTTACGGCGATCTGCATAAGCCGGCGATAAACGGATACGGTATTCAGAAGCCAATCCGTAACGTGATAACGTCCCCTTAATGCATCAATATTGATCTACGCTAAACACTCTTATACAAATAGGATATTACCGTTGAATGTTTTCTTTGAATAAACGTCGTGGATGCAATATAACCAAGCGAGCTTAACACTTCAGTTGTACAGGTTTGTTTTGCAGTCATATGCAACTTGTACTCTTCGACCATTCCAACATGTTTAGTCTCTGTAATTCAATTCAGAAATTATAAATCTTTAATTTTTTAAATTCAGGAATTATAAGCCTTCATTTTGTTGTCATTCTATGACAACGTGGGATAACGTCGTAAAATTTCGTAATTGTGCGCAAAATTCTGAAAAAAAACATTCGCTATTTTACTCACCTCGCCAACTAAAAAATAATTCATCAGATTGAAAAGCGAAGATCAAAGAATAGAATTTGCGAAATTTCGAGAAAAAAAAACTGAAATACGAATTTTGAGAAGCATCGAATTTTTATAGTTGTCCATATTCGAAGAAGAAATACACCTATAATCTCTAACGTCCATTTCGTGAAACAATGCGGACGCTGATGTGGCAAAACTCTAAAGGTACTTTATGCCCAATTCTTTGTCTGCTTTGTTCATTTTTGTTCTCAGTGGTAAGAACTGGCCTCAAGGCCAGCACTAATATTTGATATTTTTCCATGTAAGCAATTTTTCAAGATGGACTCATTGAGAATCTTTCTTCGTGACTTTGCTCCTTCTTTGTCTTCCACCTTCGTAAGAATAGGAAGATATTTAAAAATCGGAAGGTATAAAAACCGGAAAGTGTTTAAAAATCGAAAGGTCGCAGAGGCAGTGAAAGTGGAGGACCGAACATTGCACAGATGGGCGCATATGAATAAATCTTTAGTTCGCAGCCGATTTCTCTGCAAGAAGGAGGGGAAGAGGGTTGGAAAGAGGATGAAGGGAGTAAAGGGGGATAGGATAAGAAGGAGAAGGAAAAGATGGGAAGGGAGGAAAAGTAGAAAGCGGAAGGGAGGGAAGAGGAAAGGGTGAGAATGATGAGGGGAGGGGGACAGAGGCTGGGAACGAGGAGAAGGGGAAGATAAGGTAGAGAAAAACGCAATAACAACCATTATTCTTTTGCATTTTTCTCCACCTTATACGCTAGTATATTTTCGCCACAAATACAGAGCATAAGACGATAAGTTTTCAAATAACAATAAAAATTGAGCAATAATTGAACTATAGGAATGTTGATCTACGGTGGTACTTGAAATAGAAGAACTCTAAATGCTGGAAAAAAATGTTCATATAATCACAAAAATACCTCAGTGGAAATTCGCTCTCCATTTGTTGCGTTATCAACACTTCTGCACTCATCCACAGGTAACACTGTCTCCTTACTCGTCGACCTACGCGTACCGCCACTGGCTCTTGAAAGGGTCGAATAGGTATACGAGCATGTATTGATCGACTAAACAGGTGAAGCAAATAAAACAGTAATACGTCCGTATTGAGCAAATCTTTAAAATATTACAGTTCCGTGGAAATTGTTGGACAACAGAAATTGCTTCCGACAATTAAGCATTATATGGGACGCTTATCAAGGTGATAGGTTTAGAGGTCCCGATCGGCTTACGTTAAAGTTGGCTGCATAATTAGATTTACCTATACATAATTTTTCTGGCAATTACCAGATCATCAAGAGATACAACTGCAGTTTCTCGCTTATGCGTTTACCTTCTGCTGCATTCTAAGACAGTGGCCAGATTATCGACTTGCAATTATAAAGCGGCCTATTCGGCCGCTTCATGATAATATTTCAACCTCAGCACTAGCCCTTCCTCTTCTCTCCCATTTTTTGAAATAGTGACATGCAAAGTTTTCACTGAAAATGTGAAGCGAAAAATTGCTTCAATGAGAAAGATACGAAATGGATTTGGAGGCTCTCTTTCCTTTTCACGAATGATGCTTAAGGGGAGTGTCATGATGACAGAAAAAGGGAAATACTGCAAATGGCTTTAAGGAACGTCTTTATGAAAACATTGTGCAAAGTTCGAGATATTTTGCAGAAATTGCATAGCAATGGGCTACGATGAAGGAATGAGAAATCAACACCAAAAAATCTCATAAATGATTCCACTCAGTCCTCAAATCTCTCTCTACCAAGCTCTCGATCAGCTATCCCACGACTTCGCCATTTTTTTCAAAAATATTCGCTTATTTCTTGAGAGTAATGTCTTCTCGAGCGTTTTAACTAAGCCGGTGAGCTTTTCTATATACTTCTGAAATTTGCGTGAGTTTCATTGTTCACGATCTAGCCAATATCTAGCTATAAATTTCACCTCTGATTCAACGATCTTCTCATTGATTTATTTGTTTCTAAACTATGATTATTCTTCGCCCCCAAAAAACACCTGCTTGGAGAATAATTTGCCTGAACCTCTTCCCCTCCCCCTCTTCCCTCATTAGCCACCTTCCTTCCACCTTTTGGGTAAGTAACGCAGTTTTGAAGAATACATCCTGCAAAGACAGACTGAGAACAAACGTACACGACAAAGTTCGCAGCATTGTCCACCAGTCGAGGCCCGACACCTTACAACCTCGGTAACCGCTGAATCTGAATCGGCGTCTTCTTCTCTCATTATCTCGGCTGAAGATGACGACTCTTTGCAATCTTTCGAGCTCGCATACAGCTGTCTGCAAATCGCATCAAGTGCAACAATTTTCATTCTGAAATTGGATTAACGAATACTAAAATGATTGCAATATGGAACATCAACGTTTCCATTACGTTTAACTTAAAAATGTGCTAATAAATGATCTAAGTAATAAAAATAATCAAATAAAGCAACAAACGCCTTGCTTTTGACCTTTCCAGCAGAATTTTGATTAGCACGTAATCGACGATTATACGCATATGTGAACACTCGTATATCTAGCACGGGTGCTACATAACCTATGGAAGCAAAACGATGAACAATCGAATCCAAAGAAGCAAAACGACAAAGAATTCAGTCACACATGAAATTTAACCACGCTCATGTGAAAGACTTGAGAAAACCTTGTGGCGACGATCCATTTTAGCACTCTAAAACCATATGCAACCTATGCCTGCCTGGTTTAAGTCAGGTGGCGACTGAAGCTTTTCATAGCAGAGATCCAAGTGGAAGATGAAATAATAAGAAATATTCTTCAAAAGTCTTCCACCAAATTCTGACACGTTTTCTTTGGATACAATAATATGGAAACTTTTGTTATTCTCCGAAGAAATCAAATTCTATTAACATGAAAAGACGCAGTATCCGAAAACAGTTCACAACTGCCTAAGACAATGAAGAAAGAAAGGGAAAAGGAGGGGTGACGGAGGATGAGGGAGAGGTGAGGAGGGAAAAGGGAGGGGCGGTTGGACGAGAGGGATGAGGAGGTGATCTGAAGCTATTATAAGCTTCGAAATGCCAAACTCCTCCCGGTCATGACAATACCGCCAAGCCAACCTCTTCAAATTTGAGTCAACAAACGTCACGACGAGTTTTTTCCACCTACTCAGTCACATTTCAAGTGTCACGACAGGCAAATGATAGAAAGTTTCAATCAGCAATGCATGCCTATCGGTTAAGTCGTGCTGGTCACGTCACCGCCTCTGCGCGAACGATGAATAATTTGACAATTGGTCAAATTATTCACCGTTTCGGATTGTTTACTACGCCGTCGGTTGCAAGTGGGCTCCGATCATATCTCCTTCGCTCCATCCTATGGAGATATTCCGGCTACCACTCTCATCAGGACGACGATGGTGAAGTAAATCACGCTGACACTGCTAAGTGGAGCAACGGTGAACCCACTCGTTAGCATTCCATAGGCAAAACAGGAACCGAAGCACCAATCTCCACGCAACCTCACAACTCCTACAAAGTGGAAGTGGAAACGATATGAAGAGACATCTATTCAAAACGAATGATTTATTGATTGAAGCAAGTAGTCAAATTATTTTCATCGTTTTGTTTGGTTAGCCAAAGAAAAAACGGCAGGACGAAGCGGAAATAGGAACAATGTGAAAAAGGCGTTTCATAGCATATAGCGATGCTTTATACAGGTTTAACTCAATACAGTATAGAGATTGATTAAACACTCCTGGCCCCGGTTCGGCTAAAACCAATGACTCGTCTTAGACCCGGTCTAGCCAATCTTTATGTGGCCGTGGATTGAACATGACCGATATTGGAGCCTGCATTAACTAAAACCCCAAGTCTCGTAATGGAAATGACCCAATGGGGATAACGGCATTGTCAATGTTCCTTGTGTGTCGTTGAGGTTGTTTTGTGGCAATTTTCGTTGTTTTGGAGCAATTACTTGAGTGTTACATACGTTGTAGACAAACAGGGACGAAAAGTAGCCCTCTCATAGCATATAGTGGTGCTGAAAATACTCATATTTTCACATATACTTGCATTTCCATAGGCTTTCCTTACATAGGATGCTGAACAAATGGGTAAAAAACAAACATATAAATGAATAAATAGACAAGCAAATAAACAAGCAAATTAATAAATAAGTAAATATATGTGTGGATCTCAGAAAGTAAGAATCAACAGTTATGACGATATCGGATCATTGTCTGACCCAGTGCTATATAGTTTGCTTAAATGATTGATGGAATCCAATAAAAACTGAAATGTAATAGATATTCTGTAATAGATTCGTCGCTTCTGCGCAAATCAAAGAAGTGAGGGGCGCTGTTTGATACAGTCGGCTCTATTCGTGAATAAAATCATAAACTGGATGAAGAGACTGTATTTTGCTAGAAGCGGAGCGATCGAAGGAATGGGAGGGGGAGAAGGGTGGGAAGGGGGAGGGAGGTGGGAAGGTGCGGGAGGGATGTGCAGTAAACTTCTCCCGGGAATTAATCCACTTGTATCATCAATAAGGAGTCGTCAACGATATCTGCGATCTATAAATGTGAAGCACACAACAACCATCTCGAATCCACCACCGCGCACCATCCAACGCTTCAAAACCATCCATCACATATCAGCTCAAGGCGATAAGTGTTGAGGCATCTCTTCTCTGCTCTTGTTTACATTTTCAACTTAACGCAACACTTTCGCGCTCACTGAGCAGTATTATGAAGTCCGTTTAGAAGGAAGGAGATCATAAGTGATAAAATATGTCGGTCCTGTAATCTGTGTACATAAATATTCTTTGGATATTATGCACAAGTTCACCTGTGTCTTTCGAATGCCAACATGAAATCTAGAAGACATCTCAGCCGTGAACGGGAACGGAACTGGACTAAATTCAGCTCACGATTATAAGAGGATAGGTGGAACCCGATTCTTGTCTCATTTCCGGGCAAGGTCCCACTGGGTTAGATCTGGCTGCCCCATCGGAGTGGGGCTAAGATTAACGATACTAAACTAGGCTAATTTCGACCGTACAGAATATTCACGAAGAAGAGAGAAAACGCGCCAGACGAAATGGCGCGAGATGTGTTTCCAGTTCCTCAAATCACATCAACTAGTTTCATTGATCTAATTTGAAGTTATTGACTTCTAACTTTGCAAAAATTTTCACCTCACTTGCGTTATGTAGGCATCACTGGCTGTTCTAACGAAAGCATCACGTGCAGTTAAAATGCCTTTGTAATAGCTCATTCGGAAGGGTTGCAATATTTTTTATCAAATTTTGCAATATTTGCAGCGAAATGTTGCAAGATTCGATGAAATGACGCAGCATTTACAGAAAACAACCAAACATACGAATGTCGGAGGACGTCATTAGTTTCATGGTAGTATTTACTATCAACTACGTACAATGATATCACTTCCTCTTGCTCCAAAACCATGACGGGACTTTATAGGTTAAATATTTAAAGCCAACAACTGCAAGAAATCAAACAACGATTCTGATCATACGAATCAGTTGCCTCTATTCATTGACCCATCCAAAGAGGATTGAGGATTAAAAACTCCAACTACATAATAGTGGTAATTCTTTATTTATAACCTGACTGAACTAATTTAATGACCGTATTGAGCAAGGCGGAATATGATCCCAACAGGCCACCTATCCACAATTGGTTCTCGATGCAGAAAGCAAGGAGACTACAGGTCCAACCAACACATCTTCCATCAACAGCTACGATACAATCGTCGTTCTCATGTACAAGTTTCTTTTAACTCTGCGGGAGGAATATTTCAGGAAGAAAAATTTCCCGTCGGAGTCATCGAGGAGTCACTTCCATTTCGAATAGTTTTTTTTTTTTTAAATAGTAAATCTATCCTGCAATCAAGCGATATTATTAGAGTGCTGTCGATTAATAAACATGAGAAAAAATAAATTCATCTAAACGGAACCGCAGTGAAGAAATAATTGAAGTTTGCACTTTTGCACTTCAAAATTTTGCAATATCACACCTCTTTCTATGAGACCGGAAGTTGTGCCCATAGGTAAGAAAAAGCAATAATCAAAATAAAATGTTACTCAGATGGTTGACAAGAGCTCAATGTTGACCCGGAGAAAGAACTTTAAAATTGTTGGAATTAAATTTCAAATATTGATTTCATTCAATTTACGATAAGACGTTGTTATTGTATGCCTGAAGTTGTGAAACTTGGCAACTTAAAAATTCACTGAAACGAAAGAATTGAACTGGCAAAAAGCGATATTCGATCAAGTACACCGGTCCTTTCAGGCTTTTTTAGATTGCGTTCTCTAAGGCTTCAGATAACAGGCTTACCAGTTTGTTGCTAACGCAGAAGAAACTCTCGACGAAGGAGAGGTCTCACGCCATTATTCGATAGTGCTGAACTAGGCCATGAAACATCGTTGAGTTTCTCTTTGCTGAAAACTTCAACTATTTTGAATTTGAGAGGAATTTTTCTCCGCTTCAACCAATATCTTCACATGCATCACCGCTCTTTCTCTCCTTCCTCCCCTGTCATCTCATCCGATTTTCCCTCGCATCTGCCACTACTGCCAAATAGCACTGCGGGAATGATAATAATGATTTATCTAGTGGGCAAGATGTGTCGACTTAGCACCTTCCGTGAACTACTTGCAACGATTTTTACTGAGTGCCTAAGACTAAGATTTCCTGTACGTCTATTAAAGAGGATCAAGCCAAGACGACACTCGTCGACTCGTCGACGGGATGATACTGTGGATGTGTGCACAATCACGAGAAACACTTAGCATGCTAATCATTTGTGCTGTTATCGTTTATGCGATGGGTCTCATCAACTCACGAATCGACTGAACGTTCCAAAGTGAAATTACTCGCAACAGCTATACTTCATAAATGCTTCAAATATAAATATTTTTTCTCATGAAGAACCATTTCAATCGGTGCATAAACATTCTATCTGTTCCTAGTAATGTTCTTAAAAACGTACTCACCGGCGAAAGCATGCAACCATCAGATGAATTGTTGATAAGAAACTCTCTAATTTTGTGGCTTGAAGTGTAATATTTCGGTGCGGTGAAGGAAGTTTTTACGAGTGAAGTCCATAAAAAAGAATAAATTGTAGTTTTGCAAGTAAAGGATAGTCGAAGCAAAACCATTTATGCATTTATTTAGGTATCATTATAGCAATAAGGCTTAGTCCTGCACGGTTAATGCGACCATGATTGCTTTACTGCAGTGAGGTTACGCATATAGTAGGTCTAATAAGCCAAATTATACAGTATAAATGATACCAGAAACAACCTCCTGAAAATACTCAAAACTTACTGATATTTCATAAACAGTTGCTCTGCTAGCTTGGGGCACCTTTCGATACTACGGAGCATTCCGTTCGGTGCTGATGTTTCTACTATTTTTATGCGGTAAGCCAAAGCGAGACATGCGACCGAATGATATGGAATACCAATATGCAAATAAGTGTATTGCAAATTTGCATAAATCGACTTCTTCCCAGTGAGATGACGAGAATAGCAAACCAAGCAAATATTAACGCCCACATCTCCGGATATTTTTTTCGGACAACCTACTGAATTTCATAGCATATTTTTCCTCGATACGTTGAACAAATATTTTAACTTATTTAAATGCATATTTTTTAATTTCATAAGAACTACGCATTTTGCGAGCGATTTTCTTCCTCGATTGTTAGCATCTAGTAGATCAGAATGTTATAATGTGAGAAGGAGATGACTATTCCGATCGGTAATGCTAACGATTGTTATGATCATACAACGTCAGATCTTCTATTCTATCTCGATAAATGCTTTTTTTCTATAGAAAAATTTCTGCCTTTGTCGTACATTCTTCAAGGATTTGATATAAACGTCCAAACTAGTGTGTCATATGAAAGTTCTATATGTATGAAGTATCTCAACTTATACGAATCATCATCAGCTTTAAATGAATATATGCCCAGCACTGATGCAGAAGTGCATAGCCACAACATCAGGATCGGTGAGAAATTTCAAACGGAGCATAAAAGTTTTTAAAAACGGAAATATGTTAGTAATCTGCAATAAGTCATTATTGACAAAGCAGTAATGCAGCTTAAGATTAGATGTGAAAAGTCTTCAACGGTGCAAATTGCACGATGAAGTTTTGTCGATCATTTTACACTTCATTTATATAACCACTTATTGTCTTTGCATTCTGTGTGTATAAAAATATATTTTTTATGTTAGAGGCGCAAATGTCTAAACCTATCTGATATTTTGAATAAATAGGCTTAATAATAGGAGTGCATTATTCGCGCACAAGCACTCTCATCATTTACCAGACACCTCTTGTAATAACTGGAACTCACATGTTGTACTTCCGGTTGAGCAAAATTTCGCAGCTCGTAGTTGGCAATGCGCTTGCAATGTTGCCGATTGGACTGCTCAGTGTGTGCAGTGCGAAATTTCACGCTTGACTGCCTCTTTTCAGCAATATTTTCCACTCTCCATTAGATGAATATGATCGCTCAGTGTATATATGTCGGTATATATGTATGTATGATGTCTGATTATCTGATATCACAAACAATGGATATGACATTTTCGTTGTATCAAATTGTAAACAAAAATTTGATAGGTTTTTTCATGACCTGTTGCGTCTTTTTGTAGTTTTTGCATGATACAGCACAATAGCCAATAATTGTCTATGAAACGAATCGATTCCTCAAAAGGATATCAGTTATGGGGTTATTATGCGTATCTCACGGTGTGTTCAGAAAATGGATGATACACAAATAACATCGTTAGGAAAGCTCTGTACATTATGCGCAGTGTTGCATGATATCGGTAAATATAGCTACCATTCGATTGGCATTCATTTCCTCACCATTTCCTCTCACAACTTGTTCATATATCCCTTTATTCTAACAAAATTATTGGTGAATTTGGAGGAAAGGTTAGTGAATGAGGCATTAAGAAGATCATGATTGAGAGTTCAAAGATGGAGAGTGGCTTTTGGAATATTAGCTTGGCCTATTGAGAAGTCCGTGCATTTAAATTGCATCTTCCAAAGTTCTTTGCAGAACGCTTAACGGAAATCGCAATAGCCATCTGATATGCTCTTCAGTTTTAAGGCTTTTTTCGATGCCCGGTTTTTTTACCTTTTCGCAAATTTGCTTTGTAAAGGCACAATATTAAGAAATCGTATCTGTAATATGAGTGCGACTCTATACGCGTGTATATATGTGTCCAAATGTCTCTCGGGTAGTTTCAACTCTTGGACTAGTGCAACTAGGGCTTGCTTATAACGTCTCGAGTGTGCAGTGCGCAGCGCAGCTTGAACAACTTTTCCATAATTGACAGTGATCTACCAGCTTTGAGTGAAGTGTTAATAAATAATAGCGGAAAAGAAGTAGGATGCATTTCACAATGGTGAGGTTGTAAAAAACATCGTTCATGGATTTATAAAAATTATGCAATTAATGAAAATATAAAGCATCATTTCGCTTATTTTTTATTTATTTGTAATTTATGAAAGGTGGTTAGTTGACTGAAGTGCATTCAAAGTTAGATATCGCGCCAACTTCTTTGGCATGCTTTTTCACGACTTCTTAGCACTGATAGGGCAACATATTGTGTTGTCAACATTACTTCATATATTTTCAAGCAATCGCTAAATTTGCATAACAACATCGAATCGGATTTTTTCTACCTTATCCCTGTCTATTTACATAACGAACTTTCCAAGATTCTTTCCTTTCGCAAGTTTCCAACGTCACTTCTGCTTTTTGTGTTTCGCCATTTTTCTTCGAAATTAAACTTCCGTTGAGTTATTTAACAGCTTTGATGTGGTGCATTTATGCATAATTTTGAAAATCACAATGATTTTCATTAAAATCAAATGCGTATTATTTTCAGCCTCTCATTTTATTTCCATAAATTTATGAGCATAATAAATATAAAATGTGCGATGGATGATTTCTCAAAACGGAACTTCCAAATTCACCAATTAAACACATTTTTATAAAATAAAATTCAACAAATTAGCGTGCCATGCATGTGTTTATTGTCTCTCAATAGAGGAGACTGATATCGCTATTCGCTGCGAAAGGCAGTTTTCAGCGATGTTCGTGCGTCCTTAATGTTCCATTTCAATTCTTTTTCACCTTTACAATTGCAGCTCCTATGCAGTTGCATATGATGATTTCAATAGATGCATTTTTCACAAGTTCATTTTTTGACGAAAAGTGCAACATCATTGCTCGGTTGGAACAACGCATATGACCTATACTTACCTTTGCTTTGGACATTTGCGCTCAAATTTTGCGCACAAAAACTTGTAAATTCATGTACATCTATCGTACCTTGCACATACGCCAACGAGTATTTTGTGCATATATTTTGTGCATATATTCTTTAGGAATCTCTGCAGCTTTGCATGGAATGAGATTCTGTCGAGGTTTTACAGCGATCTTAACAGAAGGTTTGCAACTCAAATTACAAAATCATCGAGATTCGCAAGATTGCAATTGTAGTTGAAAGTTTGCAAAAGCATTCTCACAATATACATCTTCCAATTTGCACTAAACATATAAGCGGAGGGTAAAACAGAGAGAATTCACTCCAATTCTTGTTGGCTATAGATCTGGAAAGAACAGAAGTGGAGCATGGCTTCAAGTAGCGTATGGGATGCGCGGTTGTACTAACTAACGATCATCGGTTGCTGTGTGATGATGAGGCAAACAGCGTCGCTTGAATGCTGCTCATTTGTTGCTCCACGGATTCCAAGCCCCATTGCGCATTCGTCCCTCAACGTCATCCACCAATCAACCCATTCGAATATTCCACTATTTGCAGTACTACTTACTTCCCTCTTTGCTACTTCATTTAAGTCAAGATGTAACTATCGTTGTTCATTTATTACCCTTTTCGTTGTACTACTTCCTATCTCAGCTTTCCTCGACTCCTCCATACCTAGCGGCGTATTTCAATGCTTTCAAAGAATTTGATTTCTGATGGATTTGTTGGGAAAATGGGTAAGTTCCACTAAATGGGAACATTTTCTTCTATAAGTGAGAATATCGCCATTATTAGGAGGTTCGGAAAACTTCCTGGACAATCTTTGCAAAAAGTCACTAGATCAATCATTTTTGATATTGAAACTTTATGTGTTCGAAAGTTGAGAAATTCTGCTTGCTTAGGATGAACTACAGTCGAAGGATTTACTTTAGTGAACTGGAAATTTGCCAACATCAAAATTTATGTGTAGTAAATAAATTATTCTCGACTTTTATCCTTCAACTATTTGTCAAACAAATAAATTTTAAAATGCTTCAAAAAATTTATGCCGTGATCGGTGAACTAAAGTGCACATTATCACTTTATTTATGCAATAATTTTTCGAAGAGTTTGGCAAGTGGGGAAGCACATCATAGGAGTTGCCATGAGATGCGCTTTTCTATTCCACTCACATAACCAGCCATATTCACAAGCTGTCTGCAAATTATAAAGCATGCATAAAGACGCATTTCCATTTTACTTGCTCCGACCGCTCATTCAAATCTTCTGTAGGTGATCCATATTTCTCGTAATCTAACTTGCTTGAATTGAATCGACCAATATTAAATGCGTGCAACTTCTTCCGCAAACTTAACTATCTACAAGTGAATTTCCGGTTGATGCGCAAGCGTAAAGATATGAAGATGCTGCAATGCGTTTTGCAAATTCAAATATGCAAAAAAGAGGACTCGTACTATGCGTATCCATTCATTTTATTACATCGGTCATATTTAGTTGTAGTAAAAGTAAAGTAGGTTACAATCTTTGAAGGAATACAGTAACGATGCAATGAAAGTTTTTGAAGATGCTTCACAAACGCATTAAATCACATGTAGTAAGTATTGTCTGTGACAAGATGTGAGATGGGCATCGACGTTTCATAAATGCTAACAGAGAATACAAAACGTTTTATTCTAATGAGTTATAGTAATTGCTAAGTAATGCAGCAACAACTTGAAGCTAATTGCCTGCCAGTAGTTAATGTTCTTCGTTGACTAATCAATTACTTACATAAAAACTTTGACGTGAAATCTCTACCGTAAGATAGGATCCTATCAGTTATAATCACAAACATTCAAGCACTATTATCAAATAGATCCTTAGAATAGTTACTTTAATACTATCGTATTATCGTAGAATATTCGCTATCTTATTATAGTGCGGATTTATTTATTTATTTATTTATTTATTTATTTATTATTTATTTATTTATTTATTTATTTATTTATGTGTTTCAATGAACGGAGCATCCATTACGAACACATGTCTCTTCATATAGCTTCCACCTGCTCTGACTCAAAACCTTCTGATCCACTTGGCTCCTGTGGTCTTTAGGTCGGCCTCTCGTTCTTGCAAATCGGTCGCGTAAAGGTTAGACCTTAGGCTGGTCTCCTACCCATCGGATGCTGACGAACCGATTCACCGTCGTTCCTCCTATAACTCTCGGGACTTGTTCAGACTGTCGGAACTTGTCATGAATTGTCGCATCTTTTTATCATAAGTTAAAAATACACTGCATTATCCTACTTATTTCCATTTTTGAATATTTTCGCATGTTCAGCTTTTCTTAATCAATAAGAAAATCTGAGTGTTCTATGCAAAAAACATTCTGTACTTTATACAGAATCTGATAATAGCTTTTTTTCGTGTTTTTCATATCACTTCATCGCATTTATTTGTTTCGTGAGGATGCAGGAAGAAATTCTGCTTCCGATCAATCGTTTCGTCTGTTGAGGTAAATTACAAGGAAGCAGATTTGCAAATGATCTACGATATATTCTTTACTGATTTTATTGGCATAAGCAAATTTAACAACCACTTTCTGTCATATTTGCATTGCTTGCTCAAAGATCGATTGGTTTTAAAAATATTGGCCGCGGGTTCAAATCCTCGAGATTATTTGAGACTTTTCAGCTGGTTGAAAACTCTCTTTTTTCATTCCCCAACTTTCTGTCCCCCTTGTTCCTTCCCTTCGATTAGTACTTTTCTGTCCCTCCCTTCCTCTTCCTGACCAACTCGGATCAGTATCAATCGTTTAACATAAAAGCTGCGACAAATGCGCTGCGATTTGAAACAGGAATCGGCTTAGTTGCAAGAATGCGAAATCCCTCAAGAGCGTTGAGTCTGCAAGGAAGGAAAATTTGCAACAGTGCATGAAAGTGCTAGCGATCCTATTGAACCGAATCATAACTCATTATGACTATTACATACAACAGTGAGCTATTTGTGTTACTGTAGCACATTTCTTTGTTAGACAGAAGCAAACTTTCATCTTCTAAAGTCTCACTGAAGAGCCGGTTTCAACTGTTCCATTTTCGGAGAGTACAAAATATGATGATGAATTATGGCATAACCTTGAATGAAAATATAGACAAAAATAGGTGCGAAAAAAATGAATCAATTGAAATGGCTAGACTTGATGAATTTTACAAGACTTCTTCCCAGCAGTTGTTATCGAACGAGAAGTTTTTATGGGACGCAATCATCGTGATGAGTGGTGGTGGATGAGCGAACAATGTTCGTCGAGGAAGTGCAGTTCTTCAAATGAGCATTTAACGCTGGTTGAACTTAGTATTAGCATCAATGCATTGCACTAACCACCCGTAAATTTTGATCATTCAAAAATGTAACATTTATCTATCATATTTTCACATTAATTTATTTTTAGCACACACTCGCCATTTCGAAAATATCTTTATTATAAGTGTATTGTTGATTTCTCTATTACAAACCTAACTACCGTAATTTCAATAAGAGGAAACAAAATGAAAAGAATTTAATTAGTGCCTTATTATTCGCCTATCGAAAATCCGATTTAATTGAAAAATTTTTGAAAATAAATTCCTCTTAAAAATATTATATGAACATTATAAGCAATTAAGTTGAAGAAATCTCATAGAAATTTCCACATTGGCGAATGAATTTTTTTGAAATAACACTATGGAACATCCATTTCAAAACTCTTCAATGTGCTGAGGTGCGATAAGATAGTGGAGCGTATTTTGAATAGACCGCTAATCAATCGTAAGTGCATCCTTTTTCATATGTGAACTTGATCCTCTCTCTTTTATTTGTTTGCTGAATGCCATCTATGAAAGGGAAGCTATCACGCTTCGAATGTTGAATATAAAGGTAAAAATTCCCAACAGAAAGATTTCAATAATAAGTTAATAAGTCTGTCCAACTTCCTTATGATGCAAGTTAAAAATGAACTCAAATTAATTGAATATTTGATTATATGCGACGTTTCCTTGATTCTGATTACTCCAAATATTATTTCAATTATATCTCATTATCCCTTATTTTATTGATTTGTAATTTATTATTTATTTCACCCGTTCATTTCTTCGAATTCGACTCTTTTAGATATTTGATTCTCTATGAGTATTCTGCAGGATTCTGCATCATAAGCTAATTATTCTATACAATTCTTCGAAGGGGACTAACCATATGAACATAGCTGGTATAAATGTGTAGATAATTGCTTGAAGTTGCCGATTTAGTTCTACGTGATCTTAAGATATTGTTGTTATATCAACAAGTTTGTTGTTATATCGAGCAGTTTTTTTATATTAATGTTACATCAGTTAGCACAATCATTTACCGTTTTATCAGTAAATTCCATATTGCAGAGGTTAATTTCAGTATTTACGACAACATTTGCAAAAAATTCTCTACACTTGTTTCCGATATCGGTTGTTTCGTTTAGAAACTTGCATAAAACTCAACTTGTAAGAATTGTTTTCCTCGATTGACATTTTCTTTGAAATGACATTTTGAATAAAATAAATGAACAGATCCAAACACTATGTGACGTCATGGCCTAAATACAATATTATGCATTCACTTGAACGCTTTTTGAAAGTTGCAATAATTAAGCTAATATGCACAGCTCAACCAATTAAACATCATTTACGCTGCACTGAAATTTGCAACTATCGGTCAGAGATCGGTCTTCTTCTCTGCTCTTTTCGAGTTTTAATTTCTCGCTCGCAAAAACTCATTGAGCTGAGAAACGCTAAAGGTACTGGCTATTCAATGAGATACTTTTTGGCTGTTTTCGGAAAATCTTACGCGCAAAAATGAATAATTTAAATATTGGGTTCATAATAAATTGGTGAAAAGTTGGCTATTTTTCTCGCATCAGTAATGCAACAGCTCATTTCATGAGCTAAACGAATATTGGAGGTATTCCAGCAACTTAACTCAACTCGAGAAAGTTTCTGAATGCACCACAATCCTGCATATTGTTTGCTTATCACATTCGATTTAAAATGTATGTGTGTATGCGTGTATGTGTGTGTATGTGTACGTGTGTATGTGTGTATGTGTGCAAGTATATGTGTGTATGTGTATGTGCGTATGTGTGTATGTGTGTTGTATGTGTGTGTGTATCTGTGTATGTGTGTATGTGCCATGTATGAATGTGTGTATGTGTGTGTACGTGTATATGCGTATGTGTATATGTATGTATGTTTGTATGATGCATGTATGTATATGATGCATGTATATGTGCACGTGTGTGTATGTGATGCACGCCTGGCCTAATAACGGTTCCCCACGGATGCAGTCAGCCGGACGTCGCTTCGAGTGGTTGCGTCATGAGAGGTGTTGTCGTAATCGGAGTCATATTGCTGGCGCTTCTCTTTTGAGGCACCGCGATCGTTTCGTTCGGTCGCGCTCAGTTCGAGGCGCTAATTCTTGTCTAGGCAATCATTTGTCTTTTAATTTAGCGTTTCTCAGCGATCCTCTTATATTCTACTTCGTAACGAAATAGCGTGACATTTCATCATTAAACGTCGCCAACAATCTATTCATGCTTACCTTTCCCAATTCCGCTAATTTTGCATTTGTAAAAAATTTTTAGCCAAATTCTTGGTAACCTCTACAAATTAATTGCAATAATTCCTGATATTCCTTACTAATTTGATTAAAAGTAAATAGGTCCCTTAGGGCTGTTTACTGGTCGCATTTGATTTGGTTGATTCGCACCTCCTTGTCTGGTTGCTTCAAAAGTTACTGGATATGCAATTCCATTGACAGGCGCGATAAAATTTTAGTAGTAACAGAAGCATCTATAGGGCAATAATGAACAAATTACACCTAAACAAGAAGATTTTGTTAAAGTGTGTGTAGATTTATGCGTAGAAAGCGTAAAATAATTTAACTATGAAACATAGGCGTTTGCTTAAATGCACCGCACTGTCGGTTGTGAACGTAAAAATGCGGCAGATAGCATTCTAATAAGACGAATCCTTAAAGGTGGGAATTAAGTTGAATATCTCTATAGATGAAGCTCTCATTAAATGTATTATGAATAAGCATTATTCAGTATTCATATTCAGTTATTAATTATTAGCTATTAATTCATCTCTCTCGTATCTTCTAAATGGTTTGCTTCAATCGTCTGCTGTTTTTCTTATACCCTATAGAAATAGCGAATATCAAGAGAGATATTCAGCACTGTGTGACTGAGGATGTTGAATCGAATATAAATCAGCCTAATTTCGAGGCTATAACGATTGATAAATCTTGCTTGTTTTTTTTTTGCAAAAAAGTAGGAGAAAAGATGATATTATTGCATATTGCTTACACTACCTCTTTGAAATTACACTATTTTATGCTGAATGTTGTACTTTAGCTATGTCCATTAATTTCCTTTTTGTACCTTCGTTTTTAAGTTCTCCTTTAACTCTTGTTCAGCTTTTTGTTCGTCCTAAACGAACACCCTCGTTCGCGAACGCCAACGGTATTTGCTATTATATGAGCGCACTACACACCACTATGTAGACTTCTTAAATTGGCACTAGATAGACATTTTAGACAATAAGTCAGCAAGTATGCGAATTGAATTATGGTTCGGGCAGAGTAATAATACCCTGGATTTTGAGGAGTCGATCAAGTGTTAAGAAACCGATTAGGTGTTAAGAAACTGATCAGGTGTTAGGAAACTAATCAGGCGTTGAGAAAGTGATAAGATGTTAATCAATCGATCAGGCGTTAAGAAAGTGATCAGGTGTTAAGAAGCCGATTGAATGTTAAGAAATCGATCGAATGTTTAGAAATCGAACGGATGTGAACGACGCGAACAAGTTTTAAGAGGCCGATCAGATGTAAGGAAACAGTAAGGTGTTTAGAAAATGTTAAGCTTATAAAAAATGTAGCATATATATAAATTATATGTAGCATATAAATGTAGCATATAAAATATATATATATATACATATATATATATATATATTATATATATATATACATATATATATATATATATATGCTTGTGAGATAAGCAATTGGGTCGCTTTGCAGTACATCACATTTTTCCTCATATGCTATTGTACTTCCTATTTCTTCCTATTTTTCTTCTTTTCATTCGTTCACTCATTTATTCATTCATTTGCTATTAATATGGCCAACCTTTGAAATGCATTCCTTCGCCTCTGTCTTATATAACATTACTAATCAGCACCCTTCCTCATCGATATCATTAAAGGTATTGAATATGCACATTTATTTCTATTATCTAATATTTTGTTGCTTTATACCGCCCACAGCAATCCACCTTTTATAGTCTTGCATGTCCTTTAATACGGTCAAGAACACTTTTTGTGACAAAAGAAAATTAAACAGCTTTATGTTTAATATCTGATGCATTTCTAAGAATCACAATGTCGAGTAATGCAATCGATTTATTAAGTATGACTTTTTATTTAAAAGTGTGAGAGTTGTTCACCAAAAATTTCTCCTAATAATAAATGCAGGATGGGGATTTCTGATCCATTCTTTTATTTCATCGTTGAAGATATTTCAAATCTAAATTGCTGAATATGTCCCTTTGCGATACGAACGCAGGAATCATTCCTTAATATTTATTTAAGATTCACATATGGCTCATCTTTGATAATAAAGCGGAAATTCAATGAGCAAAGGAAAAATAGCGCAGAAAGCAGTGTGAAAAGATTGCCGCTTCGTGTTCTATGATCTGGTTGAGAGCGAAGGCGATAAGGTGCTAGCAACAACTGATTGTCTGCCACTCAACGAATGCCCAATTCGCATTACTGCATTGTATCGCCACCATTTGTTGATGACCAGCTTTGCTGGCTATGCACGTTACATTCCCCAATTTTGGCCCATATCATTGGCGTTTTGATATCTCATATCATTTTATCGTTTTCCATAGCGCTTCAAATGAACTTTTTTCAGATAGGCCCCCTAAGGAAAACTGCTTAAAATTTCCGCGCTCTGGTGGTACTCTCCTTCCCTACCTCACGCCATCCATTGTACATTCGTCTAACTGGTTGTGTTCTGGTTATTCAAAACGAAAAATAACCCTTCATCTTTTCACAAGTGAAAAGAAAACGTATTAGGTTTGTTTTTATACGTGTTTGGTGCTTTCAGTAGTGGGCTGCAGAAATTATGGCTATGTAATTGATGTTTTAACGCCAGCTCCAAGGCCTCAAATCCACCCCATCTATTGATGCCCTTTTCCTTTCTTCCTTTCTCTCCCCTCCCCCTTCTCCCATTACCATCCTCTTCCACTTCTGCTATAGGCGGTCACATAATTTCAGAAATTGTTAGGTTTGAAGAATGTGGTTTTGGCAGTGCAATTATCATTTATCGGTTATTTATATCTCACTTATCATAACTGTTGTCTTTATCTTCCCCTAAAAACTCTTTATGAGGCATTAATTATTGAATTTCTACCGCAAATTATATTCGGCTTGCGTTAACGAACAACCTTTACCGATCAAATCAGTCCACATTGAAGAGTGTCTAAACTTCGATGTTTAGCATACTTATTTATTCATTTTATTTGCGAATGTAAAATGTGCAAAGTTTTGCATTCCCTAAGTGAAAGTGGTCATTCGATTTGTTAGCCGGCACCAGTGGTTTAGCACTCATCTACAAACAGCCAATCTGAATTTTGGAAAGTGTACTGAGCTATAAATATTATTTCCCTTACAACTAATATCTTGATGCAAAACGTTGGTTTCTAATAGTCTGATCACACCTTTACACGCATTAGGTCTTCACCAGTTGAATGCAATCCGACACAACTTTTGGCGAAGATATTTTTCAGATAAAAGGTGGAGTTACCCTGGTTTTTTTGGCTGGACAACTTTGAGCGTCATAAAAATTGCCGTTGATAAACGACTAAATATTGCTTGTATTAAGCTTAGAATTTTCTCACATAGCAACTTCTGAAGTCTTGGATTCACTGTCGCCGAAAGGGATTTCAATTTGTAGTCAACCGGTTGAACAGACTCGTTTGCGATGCATCGCGTGACCGCACAATGAGAACCTCGTCATTGTGTCGTTCACATTTCGTAATGGACAACAACTTCGAAAAACATCAGCCCTTGTCGTGTTTTCTTCTCATTCAATCAGTGCGTTAGAGCGATATAAATATCTAAAATGAAAAAATAAACGCAGAAATGTTATCTAAGAATAAATCTCTTAAATATATATTCACCCTGGCAAATAACAAACATTGTAGAGAATGTCAGACGACTGACATAGTTATGCATTCTTAAATAGAGCAAATGATTGCACAGTTGTTGCAAAAAAAAGCAACATTGCAATACTGACTCAATGAAGCTTTAGAATTGCTGGGAGAAACCTCATCCGGAATCAAACAACCCACTGCACCCTCATTGCAAAAGCAAAGATGAATTCTGCGGTCGGATAAACGAAATCTATCAAGAGTATTTGACGTTTTTCACTTATCTTATTTGCTAATATGGTTTTTTCGTATTGGTATCTAGGTGTTATTGACGTCGGTTGCATATTGGCATCTAGACAATATGGTAGGATTTTCGGTTTTGATAGTAACATTGGAAGACAAAAATAAATTCTTATAGATACCGTCTTTTAATAGAAGAAACTATTGGATATCATCGGTTCATGATCAAAAGCTCAAACAATAGTCTCATACGTCATAGAGTGTTTTATTGTTGCTGAATTATTGCGAGCAATGGACAGGAATAAAATTTTTATCATTGAGCTGTTGTTTCGACTGTAAAATCATAGTCAGATCACTCAAACTTGAATAATTGAACATAGGTAATGCTGATAATGTTGTACTCGGAACACCAGCTCAACTTATTGGTATTTCTGTCTTGTACTTACAACAATATCGCAACAACATATTTAAACCCGCAACTTTTCTATATAAATGCTATCATTTCGTTATTCATCATGAACGCCCTAATGATTATTGTCCATTAATGCGCAAGCATTGGGGCTACTCCAATGTGACCATCAGAATCATCAAGGAACCAGAGAAATTGTACCTGATGCAGCAGTATAGTGAGTGACTAATCAATCGTTTACAGGAATTGACCCACTAATTATACACTAACTATATAGTGAAAATCAACATTTAGCAATTACTGCAAAATTTGAATACTTACAAAAAATTTTCTAATTAAATAGAGGTAATGATGCCAGAATTGGCTAAATTTGACGAATATTACAAGTCGCCGAAGTGCACAGATGTGCTGTAAGGCGTGCATAATTCGACTGATATGCTCTTCATTTTATTAACGTTAAAGTAATGTTTTGTTATTTCAACCTCATTAGCAACATATACTCACTAATTTGAGAGGTGTGCCTTTGTTCGTTACTCTCGTTATACTCGTTTCGTTTTGTGAAGCATCCTTTATCGTTCCCATATGGAGTGCTGCACGAAAAGAGATAAGCGCCACTTCTATGCTTTCTATATGTAATTACTGAAATGGCTTATGTTGCTGCATTGCTACACGTTACAATTAGAGTGTCGCTGTCAAATTATTCTAGTGATTTTGAGAATAAAACTTCGAGTGAAGAGTAAGTAATCTGCAGAAAATTTATAATAGAGTTAAAACTATTAACGAATAGTATCAATTTTATATTATATCTATTCTACAAAATATAATAATTATATTTTAAATATAATAATCGAGTTAAAATATTTCAATGAAGCCACATGCAAACACCATGGTTCAAATTATCGTACCTTAAAGGTGATGACAATTCTCATACTTTTCAATACCATAAACTTTATCATTAGATTTGATAAGAAGAGGTACTATTGTTCTTAATTTTTATGAAATTTTACACTACTCAAGTAGAATAGAGTAAATTTTGCTGCTTTATTCTTTATTGGTTATTCATTTGTAAGTATATTGTTTGTAAATCGCAAAAGAGGATTGTACACTCCATCATGGTTGTAATAAGTACTTCTAATGCTTTCTATTCAATCATAAATCGATTTCACCTTTTTACAGTCTCTTCTAGAGAATATTTATGTATGAGTATTCAGTTGTTCTTTTATAATTCACTTAAAAGTAACTTCGTCGTTATTATATAGCTTATTATGCTTAGAAGCTCAACAATTTTGTTACCTTTGCAGTAAAATTTCAGTGGTCATTATACTAAAGTTCGTGGTTGCGATAATTTCTGTAGGTTAACTGCAGCATATTTTCATATAGATGTAACGATTCACGTCCTTTTTCAATTCAATTTTCGTTGCTTGCTATTTTATCCTAATATCAAGAACATACGATTCTATCGGAATGAATAAAATGCATTGAATGACAGACAATTGAACTGACTCATGTTCGTTGCGGGCATTGCGTGTTGTGTGTGGAATTGCGTGACAATGTTTCGTTCAAATTAGCCATTCGCCAATTACCGATCTCTTTTTAGCAGCTAAAAGAATTCATTCTTGTTTGGTCGCTTTAAAAGCTATTTAACGCATTCAACACCTATACTACCTCAGTGCTATTGTTTTCCACACAGTTGGCTTCGTTAACGTTTGCATATATATCAACTATGATTTCCCCTCCCTTTAAGCATCTTTCTTCAGTCTGCAATAGCCTATGCTTGGTCACATCACATATTTTGCAATTACGCCTATATTTTTCGTCTTTTTTCTTTTGTTAAAGTACATGAGGTGACCTTTATCTGATTGCGGATATATGTGTTTGTGCTACTTCATTAGTTAGCAACAATTCGATGCGGTGCAAAAATTGTGCAGAAAAAATTCTCAACGTTTCATCGTCATCAAAACTCCTTGAAAAGGCCGACCGCTCAGAAAAATTTTTATATATTGTTAATGCTGACATATATTTGATCCAATCTAATGGAAACCTTTTCGCCATTCAATCAATTAAGTTATTAATATAAAGATTACTGATCGAAGCTGAGCCAATCACATAAATTTTTGAGTACTAGGGAACATTTTTGGTGGGATCTACCGTACTTTAGCTGGTCAGATTTGCTGGTGAGTTATTGCGTTTTATATTTCTTTGAGTAGAGATTTCGGCTATAATTAGGAACTTCTCCTATTCAGGCGAATACTATATAAATCGTTTAACTGGAAAATGTTATTATTACTTTGAATTATAACTTTAAAAGCGGAAATTATATGAAGCATCGAAGAATTGTACTCCGTTTTATGGCCGTCTAAGCTATCGCATTATCTATCATACCACCAGCCACATGTCTAATCTCCGGAATAATTCATAAGGGAGTATGAAATCTTTTAGCACAGTGGATGCGTGCCATTTACTTTTTGGCAGTGAGAAGATATAACAAAATTAACCGTTTACACTGATATAAAGCGACAATCCTATCTTAACGCTAATGTTATCGAGGTGTTTAATTAATCGATGCATTTAGATTGCAAGAATGCATGCGATCGAGTGAAATGCGAATAATACTTATGTTGGCATCCGTGCTCAGCGTTCCATTTGTTGTCAGTAAATGCTATTCATGTGCTGGAACGTGCTATAGTGAACCTTGCAATTGTCAGGTTATTTATTTATAATTATTTACTGAGGGTTTGAAAATTCTATACAAATATTCGCCCTCTATTGAATGGAAATGACCGTATGGTAATATTAGATATAGCCCATCAATCGCTACACTCTTGATGCTTTTATTGGTGGAAAAGAAAATTTTATTCGTAAAAAACTTATTGGTGAAAAAGTTTTGCACGATTTCAAACTTTTTCACTCTATTCGTTGAAATTTGCCAATAAAAAACAGTTCCCAAATTAATATCACAAAATCTATGCTTACATCTCCAAAATTTAATCGGAGATGAACGCACAAATATAGCCGATATGCTGAGTTATGCATTTTGTGCATCTCCGCTAAGCAACACAATATAGATCAACGGCATTTAGTTAACAATACAACGTATTTGATTCCATCCATGAAAATGTCCAAATGCACTCTTCTCCTAGTTATTCTGTCATCTTTTCCCGAAAAAAATCGAACTTCTTCTTCAAATTTTTGATTTTTAATGACTAAAAATATTGTTATATATCTCCCTATGAAATGAGCCACGTTTGCTTAAGAGAGCAGAATTGCATTATTGGGGGAAGTGAAGTCGATTCAGGCTTGAATCGAAATATGCTCTATTCCATCAGGTTGTAACTCGAGAAAAGCGTCCTGAGCTGCAGATTCAATCTGAATATATTTTCTTTTCTTCTTCAGCTGTAGCTTCATTTGAGAAATGAGTAACAGAAAACTCTAAACAGCATTCTCACCGACTAACTCAGTCAGCTTTGGAAAACGTAATCAAGAAACAGGAAGTTCTCTGAAATATTTCTAGTAGTTACCTTGTTGCAAGAGTATCGTACTATCTACAGGTATATACTCTCATCAATATCCCTTCTTAAATTTAAGTATTAGAATATGCCCAATCGGCTATAAACTGACCTTATTAGCATTTTCCTGCAACAAAAGTTTTTATCATATGATGGCGTATAGCTGGCTGAGCCATTCTAACTCATAGGGATTAGGTGAACGAGCGATTTGTGCACAATACATCCATCAAACGTTGATGCGCACACGAATATTACACTTGGTGAGGGAGGGGGCTCGATACTGCGATGGCATAGTTGTGCTTGCAGATGGGTTCTTGCGAATCTGATTATTGCTTCATTGAGCGGAAGCCGACTGACGTGGTGGGTCGCTATCGCATAACGAAGGGATGCGTTAAACGACCATCAAGGACACATCTTGGCTGTGATTATGACCACTTCCATGACCACATTCAGTGCCTATGTGCTGGTTTGTGATGGTTTAATACTACGTTTCCCATAGATATCCAACATATTAATGTGCTCCTCCTTTGCTTCCTCCCATTTTTCTCTTTTGAATAAAGGCCAAAACTGATCTCATAATCGCCCTACCGCTAGATCGAAGTGGCCTGCTCATTTTACAACATTAAGGCATAGAACCAAACTTCATTTACACTTCACCTACTTGGCAAAATTGAATTAAATCAGAAGGAAACAACATACTGAAAAGATAGTGCAAACTTTCATTAATATCTCTCGTGTTCTCATAGAATTTTAGTTCTGTGACAAGTGCAAAAAGTTATGCAAACTCTAGGTGGATTTCTGTTCACTAAAGATGGATAATTTCAGGCGAATTTTGTAACGATATGATATACATTCGATCAATTCAAAGGCGAAACGTAACTTGCCGAAAATGTGCTGATAGGGAGCCAGATTGTGGGGAAAGTTGTCAGGGACAGTGGTGCCATGAAGACTCAACCACAGGTGCGTTTTGATACGCTTATACGGAACGAACCGAGCAGTTTCCGTTCTACATTTCTCGGCAAACTCTTGCTTTTTTTTTTTTCATTTTTTCTATTAATTCTAAGAGAACTTCTACTTTGAATGTTTTCACCCTCTAAAATCATATCTGCATCTCCTTTAATAAAGTCGAATTGCTGTAGATATCTGTTTGGTGAAAACATGAAACCAAAGAAAAATATTAAATTTATTCAGAAGTGGTCTGTTGAACATAATATCAAGCCTCGATCAGGAAGTTCTAATAAAATATATGGTTTTATTCTTTCTGTAAGGGGAATCGATTTTGCCTCTCCTTATGTAGTAGCCCATCAAGCGATTCTATGTTCAGCTGCATTTTATAACTCATTTGCAGGAGCTGCAGGTTGTGGATACGGCCCTCCCTCATTGCCTTATTTTTACAAAGGTCCTGAGCTTCTCTATCATCGTACAAGGCTATGTGTGACAATAAGCAGGTCAGTTTATTTTTATTCAGATTGTAGAGGAAACCTCAATCGTGACAATAGCCTTAGTTAATTTTCATCTCTGTGCCTTTCACACATGTACACTTCCTGGTGGGTAAGGTTTCCTCTATCTCATAATCACCCCATATTTTATCAAGGCTTCCGTTTAAGACTTTTTGCAGTTCTATATCACTGTCGTATCCTTAACAGTTTAATCGCTGCCTGTAGCCTGATCACTGATCCTTCAAGTTTGTGAACTGCTGTGAGGTATCTTTTTATATCGCATCTTCATCATCTTTTAGATTACTACCTACCATCTTTTACGTGCGTCTCATTTGTTACTGTTTCCTCTTGTTTTCCTCTTCTATTTAATATGATGAACTACTTTTTTCCTTTATACTTTTTCCATATTGTTATTAACTAAATATTTTTGGTACTTAAAATAACATAGAATTTTTTTCATTCACTAACTCTCTTTAGTTCTCTTATTCTCAAATACTGTTTCGAATGTAAGTGAGTGCAAACTTATGCTCATCAATATATGACAGTAATGTGGTGGAATGAATATTCAAGCATTTCCGTCACCGATTCTGACTCTCTTTATCATAGCTTCCGGACACTTTATTATACTTCCGAACTTCCTCTTCTGGTGTTTTCTTTTCCCGTTCGCAAACTTCACTGCGCTGAACGTTTTTAGAGGCGCTGGCAAGCCGCGGAAGCACTGCATTTGTAATACAAACAATTGCAACGCTATCTATAGAACTTACTATCCGTGGGGTCAGTCAGAAGGTATCACGCGAACTCGGTCTCTTATTAGTACAACGTTAGTATTTGCTTTTCTCATTTATCTGAAGGAATTTATCTGAAAATACAAATTTCTCGAAAAGTTCGGCGGTTTTTATGACGAAAGTAGCGTTCTACCAAGATTCAGTGAAGCAGTTTGATGTCGACTAACACAAAGCCATTCCAAATGATACGTTGCTAAAGTTTCTATTGTATTATATTAATCGTGATCTCTGGCAGTTTGCCGATTTGGTAATAACATATTTCAACCAAAAATAGTCATCGGAAGAACTTTCGTGAAGAGTAGGCCCATATATATGACGAAAACATCGCTTATTATTCTGAATGCGTCACTTGCCTTGCAACCTGCATTAAACGAACTGTGCAGCCGCACAGATATAAGGCAGTGAGCAAAGTATTAGCAAATTTTTTCAAACAAAGTCGCTCGATTGTTGGCAAGATCCGTTGGTTTAAATTCGTTGTTCTCACATGACTGACTCAGCTTCTGCTCTAGTCCATAGAAAAAAGAACTTTCAATATCGCAGAAAAAATTCGAATTATCCACTGAAGGATTCTTGAATAGTTATTACTCACTGTGCGATTATCCAAATTTTCATTTGCAGCAAAAACGGCAGTCCACAAAAAAATTATGGCCATTTATTTATACGTCTAACCGAGCTTGTCATCGTCGCTAGTGCCAATACGCCGTTACGATTTTAGCCCTAGCTACTCTGTGCATTCAAGTGCAATAATAAACAATAGCACAATTTTTCAGAAATTGTTTGTCCACAGCAGTTTTAACGAACACGATACAGCTCAATAACATGAACTATATAAACATTAATTTCTAATAAAACCAAACGTTTTCTAACCCTCCATCCAGCGGGGGAGCTTCGAATGCCACCCGTCCTCGTGGAAGATTCTGAGACGCTCAAGCAATTCTTCCCGCGTTGGCTGTTAGAACCGAGAGGGTATGGAAAGATTCCCACCTTTGCGGGGTGTAGAATCCATCCCATCACATGGCGGCGACGCTGTTTCGGGGAGGTCCGTGCTCACGGCAACCCTCTTTATGTACTTTGACTCTGAATACGCAACTATCCGTTTCTTACCTGTTTGATTATGAATCTTAATATTTAATTCTCTTATATGCTGGTAGAGAAGGACGTAAGTGGAATAGGTGAGGAATTCGTAAATATCGTATATAACAAAACAGAAGAGTGTGCAATTTGCAGCGGTGTCGATGAGTCACTCATTTTGCAAACGTGTGTCAACTGTGAGTTAAGCGCGCATGATAGCGCTGTTACTGCATCGTGTAAGCAAAATACATGTGTGGGACATTTCTGTACGTACGCAACACAGAGGCTTCTCTTTGGTGGTCAACGTGGTCAAGCGACCACTGCTGTCCTTAACGAGCGACAAGGTTGTATAAACGTTACTGACACCTATCAGGTTGGTGAGCACTAATAACTTTTGTTGTCAGTGTTGCTTCACTGCGTGTACCTTTAATTGGAAGCTGTACTGGTGGTAAAGACATCTAAATGTGGCACTTAGTTCGATGTAACATATGAAAATCTTGAAGCAAATGGGTATCGCTTACACAAATCATTACGATTTGGTTAAATTTAGAAGTTCCGGCGTCCTTTCGAAAGAAAAGCTGATTAAAAGGCCTATGAAACCTATCTTACTTTTTGGGCAAGCATTTCTTTCTCTGTTACACCCACTGTACTTCGCTATCTCACCCACCCCGTTCTTCCTTTCTTTTCCTACAATCACTTTCCACCGCCAGTTTTACTTGACCATAGTAAACTATGAAAAGAGGAAGGGGAAGAAAAAAAGGCGAGAGAGGAGGAGGGGAAGAGAGAAGAGAAGGAAGGTAAGAAAGGGAGGAAGTGAAAGAAAGATGTGGAGTGAGAGAGAGGGAAAAAGGGGGGAGAAATACGTGAGTGGTAGGATATTTTCAACCTTCTATAATAGAAAAAAAATTCAGATAAGCAATTTTTTGAGTGTTGAATGAATAAAAGGAGGTAAAAGTTTAGCAGCGTATATGAAAACGTCTCAGGGCTCATCTAATGGAATCGTTTCTTTTATAGATCACTTGAACATTTAAAAACTTCATTACGACCGCCATAATTGAGCTTAATTTCATTTATGTGTTTACAGTACGACTAGCAATTCAATCAATACTCGATTACAATAATAGCACAAATACTGAATTTTTTCATGCAAAAGTAGCTTTTGAATTTCTATTTACATAAGAAATCCGGGATTGAATTTTTCAACTTTAAGTCTGAATTTTTTTAATGAAATTTTCTGCTTCTTATTGTAATATCTGTTATTTTCACATAGGCTGAAAAAAATCCTTACAATCCGGTATATAATTGTAGGAAAACAATTTATGGCGTGTATGTAAAATATAACTTTTTGAGATCTTTATATAGCAGTATAAACTATTATGTCTTAATAATTCAATTCATATTGTAGGACTTTTGCATAATTACCAGTAATTATTACTTCCATATTTTCAGATTCAACTCGGTTGTTCACATAAGTGGATGGATAACGAAGAGGAGGAATTATTATGTGCATGTAAAGGTGAACGATGCAATCGCAATTTAGCTATTGCCAGTCTTAATTCGACCGCTCATTTACGTTCAGTCAGTTTGCTGCCGCTATTATTACTTGCTACTTTCTATCACTTATTCTTGAAAACTTTGCTCTGAGCACATTCTCTTGTCTTTTGTTGAGAACAGTCAGGTACTCTGCAAACCGGGTAATTTCAAAATGGCGACAAATCATTGCAAAATTATTGCGATATTCTCACTTCACTTTCTCTAAAATATGGCATGTTTGCAATATTTCATCTTTACCAAGATGTTGTTAACTTATATATAAACAGTCATTGATGAGTATAAAAATGATTAAAAAGGAAAAAATATTGGATAAATTAGCTGCGAATTTTTGCAGATTTTTTAATGTATGCTGGATATAATCTTTGAAAACAGATATTTGAACATTGCCATAATAATTCAACGATATAAAAGCCAAGATCCTAATAACGTCGGCTTTTATAAGTGCCCATATTTTCGAATCGCTGAACGCATCCAGTTGATTAATTTGGGACGTTTAATTTTGAGCTATTTGATACTTCAGCAATATTTAAGAAAAGATTTCTGAAATATTCTCACATATTTATTTTGATATTATGTTTATTTAACTCTAAGAAAGTTTTTAAAATAATTGCTTCCCAACAGCTTTATTTGACTGTACTTTTGTACTGGTTTTTTGTCACTCTATTTTATTACGAAAAACGGTAAATGAGTAGGCAGATATTTCCGTATAGCTAAGTGAATTGTCTTATTGGTTAAATTACTTCATTTGTTCATTTACCCACCTCTGACAATACTTGTGAATAATGACATATGAGACAAATTTGTTATTGATGCTTTTTGAGAATTTGGTTAGCCCATCGAAAGTTGAATGGGCGGTGGGGTTTAAGTTTTCTTCGACTCTCTTTTTTCCGCCATTTATGTGCATCGAAGTGATTTCATTGAGGGAATGTACGTACTTCAACTTGCACTAACCTTGCCATTCACTAGCTGCCATCTCTACTACAGGTGCAACATTCGATCCTCCACCAGTAGCAGCTGGTGTTCCATAATAGGTTTTTATGGACTGGGGTGAGGAAGAGGAGGAGTGGGGATTGAAGAGAGAAGGGGTTAGTGAAAACGGAGAGACAACGCTCCCTTTTTGTCTACTTTTTTTGTCTTTTGTTCTTAGCCATATGGACCGAAATTACTGGTATTACAAATGTACTGAATTTCGTTTCCGAGCCTCCCTCAAGTTGTAATAGCACGTTGTCATGCCAGTCCGCTGTACCATCGGTGTTACTGCTGACGCGAAATCTCAACCGAACAGACCCCACTAGTTCATTCCGAAACGTCTACCGATTCTGTCGAAGAGCCGCGGCCTCTTTTGCAGCACATCGGACTATAGTTCATTTTCTTTAATTTCCATTCTTCAGAATGCCTTTTCTTTCGCACTGTCTATTCTCTTTTATCACATTCGTGGATTATCAACTCGTGAAGAAAAAGTGATTATTTTCATGAGAATATATTTGCCTTTAATAAATTATTTGTAATCATCATTTGAAATTTTGCATCACGAATTCTTGTCCAGTTCGTCTCGACCGATGGTTCCCGACAACTCGCTCGTTTATCGCTGATAATTCGGCCTTCACATTATCCTTGGATCAGTAGCTCGAGCTAATGATGTATATTCCTCAACTGGACGTAAGTGGGTGTACATTATTCTTGGAAGGGAGGTGCGGAAGCAAGCAAATGATTGAAAAAAAATGAATTACTGTGAAAAAGGGGCTGCTAGAATATCAACAGAGGAATCATGCTACGAGACGCAAACGTATGAACTTGGCCACGCATTGCAATAAACTTCATCGGCTAGATGATCTGACGTTATCAACAAACATAAGATGTAAAATGGTTGTGGCAATAATCAATGAAGCAATCGTCGCTGAATAAATAAACATAAAACAATGATGCATTTAGGCTGCATACTTATGCAAATTTTCGCAGATGTTTTTTCACATAACGAACGATATTGCTTCATTGAGAAATAAAGAAACATACATAGTATGTTCATATTCAAGTAGCGTCAATAAGGTAACACTGGCAAGAAGACCAAAGCAAGACGAAGCATTCATTAGTCACATATGAGGTGGCCATATACGCCCTTCAAGGAAGATAAGTCAAATTGGGTAACTTTGCTTCAAAAACATTAAGATTTCTAGCTTCAGCAATGTCAGCTGCTAGTTGATTCCATGCTCGAATGACTCGAAAGCGAAACGAACTTAGTAGACCCGTTTTGGTCGAAAACTTGCATCGTAACTGAAAACGATGAAATCTGGAAGTGTGTTGAAGCGGGCGTACGCAAACACATTTTCGAATGGGATATCGCAGCAGCCCTTCACTATCTTAAAGCATAAGTGAAGGTCAAATTCAATTCTGCGGTATTTCAAACTTTTTAGGCCGAAAATCCGCAGCCGTTCAGGATAGGAGGAAATGAGAGAGTTTGGAAAGGTCTTATGAAAGACAGGTTTTGTGTATTGCCTCTGCACATTTTCAGTCATGCCAGTATCTTTGCGAGCATATGATGACCATAACTGCAGTGTTCAAAAAGAGGGCGGCAATAGACAATAAAAGCAATCTGTAATGTTCAATGCACGGATATTCCAGTGAGCATAGCATACAGTTAACTACTCGTAAGGCTTTTCTGGCTGTTATTGTCCAGTAAAAAGTCCATTTAAAGCTTGAACTAATATGTGTTCCAAGGTTCCTGATTACGTTTTGGGCGTAAAGCTTGTTCCCATTTAAACGCAGAGGGCGCTCATGTTGAAAGTTTGTATGGGAGAGGCTACTTTTTTCCTCCGATATACGCAACTGCCATGTTTGCGACCAACGTTCTGTATATATAAGGTCCTTCTGGAGTTCGTGAAAATCTACAGCAAGATTGTTGATTGAACGATAAATCTTAAGGTCGTCCGCAAACAACCTGAACGCACTCGACAAACCATTAGATAAATCGTTTACATAAATAAGAAAGAGTAAAGGGCCAAGTATACTTCCTTGTGGAACTCCGCTAGTAATAATTCGGGGCTGTGAATAGCATCGACCAATTTTTACCATAAATTCTCGCTGTGAGGGAAATGATTTTAGCCATTTCAAAAGTTCCCCAGATAGCCATTTCAAAAGTTCCCCAGATATCCCATAACCTCCAAGTTTGATCAACAGTTTTTGGTAGCGGACCGTATCAAATGCTGCAGCATAGTCAATATAAACCGCCTCGACCTGCTGGTTTTTATTCATCGCAGAGTGCCAGCCATGGAAACAAGATATTAGCTGTGAGAGCGTGGACTTTCGTGGCAGGAAACCATACTGGGCAGCACTAATCAATGCGTTCAAATCGAAATGGGACATTATATTTTCTTTTACGATTATTTCCAGGACTTTACATATTGATGAAGTTAGGCTAATGAGGCGATAAATGTGCACCCTGTTCGCTGGACTCTTTTTTTAATATAGGCGTCACAATAGCAGTCTTCCATTTTGATGGTAGGGAACCAGTAACCAAACTGTGTTTGAATATATAAGAAAGTGGGTAACATAAGCCCTGAAGGGTTCGCTTTATAAAGTAAGAAGGTACTGAGTCTGGGGTCAGAGGGATCTTATCATTGAGCTTTCTAATAGCTGCACTGATCACATCACAGTCAAGAGAAACCCAACTAAGTTTTTTCTCGCATCTTACAGGGAAAGTAGGTTCTCGTTATCGTCATTGATGAATGCTTCGGAGAAGTAGTTTGCAAACATCTCGGATTTTTCCTTGTCACCTGTGATGGTCAAATTATTTTCAGATTTTAAGGCGCCAATATCTCTCCTAGTGCTGAGTTTCGCATTCATATATTTAAAGAATGACTTTTTATTACCAGAGCATAGAAGGCGCTTTTCTCGATTTTTTGCAAACCTTGAGCACTCTTTCTCAAAATTTTTAGCACATTTGTTAAAAGCCGCAACGCCTCCAGGAAGGAAGCGGTCATGCCAAAGAAAATGCTTTTTGGCAGCCAGTCGTCGCAGATAGGGAGGACATCTTTTGGCTTACCTGGTTCTTTCGTAGAGGTGTGCAGCTTTCGATGACAAAGTATACAAGTGATAGAAAACCCTCATAGATCTCATCAGTATTGTTGTAGATACGGAAGTAGCTGTCCCAGTCAAAATTTAAAAGCATTAAATTAGCCTTATCCCAGTTTGTTTTGCGAAAATCAAAAGAAAGATAGGTCAAAGTGATGCTTCTTTCGCAGGTAACTTCAAAGTAGATGCTACAGTGATCACTGGTAGAAAAGTTAGGAAGGACTTCCCATTCCGAGATCAGTGTACGGTCATTGCACAAAAAGAAGGTCCAACGTATAATTACCATGGGTAGAGTCAGAAACTAGATTTAGTAGATCGGAGTTTATAAGAAAACGACATTTATGCACATTTGATCACGAAAGACATGTTCAGTGATCAAAACCTTTTATTAGCGGCAGCCTCTCAGCCAGTGACCGGAAATCTTAACACTACAATGACTACTGGTCATAAACATGGAATTACTAGTAAGTGGAGGGATACCGGTAAATAGAATCTCTCAGCAACGAGGCAATACCTGTTTGTCATATTCGAACTGCAAGAGGGCTGTAAGAGCTGCGCATCTTTGCGGAAATTAAGGTTTCAGATCAAACTTGTTGCAGCCTTAATCGGATCTCGTAACACCCCCGAGTGCTTCTGACCTTAGCGTTTTTTGGATACCTTTTACGCCGTCTGTGACCGAGGCAACGATCAGCTATGCCCATTAGCATCATCCCACCACTTATGTTTGTTACTGAGTCCAATTATGCCTTTTATACCGCATCGATACTTAAATGAATAGCCTTGCTTGATACGAATAATGGTACTATAACAAAAACCGTAAACATAACATGTTATATCTATTTACTGTTTCCTTGAAATGTTGCTGTAATTGATAGATTTGTAAGAGGAAAAATTTCGTACGAAACCGAACAATAGACATGATCATGAAAAAACTCAGTACCGTATATTAAGAAAAATTAGCGCAAAGCATGGTGATAATACAAACCTGTTTAAGCCATTAACTGTGGTCAATCCCTCCATTATCCTATAAAGTCATATTTGCAATCCATTAAACTATTATAATTTAAGGCAACATTTATTTAACGATTGTGAGAATTTGTCTCATACAATAAAACAGCAGTTAAAATACAAGTGTGGCACATAGAAAAATTCATTGAAAGCATTGAATGGGCGTCTTCTAAACCCGTTGCCGAGATTGGTGCACTATAACACGACCATTTAAAACAAATGCTCCCATACCTCCTTAAAAGAACCCTTAAGCAGAAGACATGTATCTTCTCACATCAGAAACAGTAAACTAGTTTTGAGAGCTGACAGCGTTATGGCACGACAGAAAAAACGAAAGAATGAACAGCACATTTCCTGAAGCTAATAACTGAAACCTCCTATTTTTAGTGTCACAACGACAGGGTTTTTTATGCGACGAAATATAGTATGCCGCTTTAATCAACCATTCACTTCTATTATTTTCCAACGCCACCGTTTATGTAATATGTGCAATCTTCCGATAAAACCTAGCATTAAAATTTTCTCACTACCTCAAAAATCCTGTTCCGTCTTCAGTGAAATTCAAAAGTTTTGAAAATTCAAAAATAAAATTAAAATTCTCATTATTTCGAAAAGCCAAGGATTCCCTCTCCATTTATAACAAACCAGTTGCAGGGATCCTCGCAAAGCAATCAAAAGAAAGATCACAGGGAAGAGTGCTAAAAGCGGTTGAAAGAATGCCTCCACAGAAAGAGTAATGAATTAAATATATTAGGAGAAAAGGGAAAAAATGTTAAAATAATAGCAATAGAAAATAATAGTACAATGAAATACGCAGCATCTCTTGAAATGAACTACGGCCGCAACAACATAAACAAAAAGGCAATAGCGCAAAGAAAACATATGAAACAGTGACGTAGTTTGCGTAAAGAGGTGGGGAGGACAGTAGAATAACCACTTATCTCTTGCAAAATTCGAGTAGACGATCGATAAATGGTCGAAAACCTGTTTGAGCACAACTCAAGAACACGCAAAGCTTTGCCGCATATTGTACTGTACTACTATCCTCTCCCAATGCTTTTGTACCGCAGTGTTGCCTCTCTGTACCGCTTTTGTATCGTTGGACTGCCTCCCTGTGCCCCATTGTGCCACCCCACTGCTCCTCAGTATCATCGTTGTATTGCGCCCCGTCTCTTCCCCACCTCAATCATCTCGCTCTTTTCCGGAATTTTTGCTTCTGCGATTCTGCTTTCTAGTTTCAACTATGCAGGAAAACTTCTGTGTCCAAATGACTGCGATAAAAAAAAAATTATTAAATAAGCAATTTCCTAGACGTCCATCCCGCCTCGAAACAAGCTTCACAAATTGGCATTCCTTTACCTAATGATGGAATTTGCATGCTTTAATTTGCTGGGAGAGCCAAATCCCAGTAGGCTCAACCCCAAGTCAAAAGTTTTGTTTCCTTCTCGCCTAAGAAACTTCGGAATCCGTTCATGTTTTCTCCATTCTTGGCTGAATCCTTCTTTCTTGCCCTTCCTTTCTTTCTCAGTTACCTTCACTGATCAATCTTAGAGCCATTCCATACTTTTTTCAACTGATTAGTTCCCACTGTGGATAGAAGTGCAGGAATGAATAAAATAAAATGAAGAAGACACTGCGTCTTAACAAAAGCGTCATCCCGTTTAGTCCTCTCCAGACATATGTACTAGAATCTCTTCTTTGTGTTCCACCTGTATACCATTTGTGATCGCACTGACCATCCTCTTTGCGAAATCTTTCACTCCCGTCTCGAAAGTCGGCGATGGTGGCGGACGACCTAAATAATCCGCCGCGTAAACTCCAGCATCAGTGAGCAGAGACTGCTCTAGTGTCGCCACAGTGACCGAATGCGCTTGATCTGCAAGAAATAAACATAAACTGTTTCAAACATACAATGTACCACAGAAACACTGCGCCAAGATTGAGGGACACTTCCCGTTATTTCATAGTTGCCGTTATAGTTACTGACAACCCTCCTCTTCACTGTGATCGAGTCGTCCCCATCGCTTACCTTTACTTATTCAACTCCCTATTACTCTGCGTACAAGCCTTTACTTAGTAGTTTAAGCCCGGCATAAACATGCTAAAAATTTATGAACACGTAATTTTATCTCATATACTGCAGAAGACATTGAATTAAGCCAGTATATTAACTGCGAAAGAGCTAATCTTAATAACTGTGATACAATTTTTGAAAATAGAACTTTGATGCGGTTATGCAGAAAACAACGCCACAATGCACTCCTAGAGGTCGACTACAAGTTCAGGATATCAGCCTCAACGAATCAATTTTTCTAGAGATGTTCACATAAAAACCATCAACCTTCCTTAACAACATTCGGGAAAGCAGTATATGAATTCGAGTTACCCTGTCAACAAAGATTACTGTAAAATGCTAAGCATCCCACTCTTAATATTCCTTACACTTCCTATAATATCGGTAAGTTTTCCAATTTTAGTATTTCTTCCTTCTTCCACTTACCTCCTAAACTGTGGCCCAAACATGCATGTCAAGTTCAATTGCACATTCATAATACATATATTTTCCGTTGCTCATTATGAACAACAACTTGAGTGCGCATCCACCGCCAGAAATTCAAAAAAAAAGAAAGAAAGAAAAATATGGAAAAACTTTTGATGATCACAGTACAAAGTATTAAAACAACCCGCGAAAATGTTTTGCCAGATGAGCAGATGAATAAAAAAAACGATAATAAAGGGGAAATGGATTGCGATACATAAATCAGATGGGGAATTTTATGCGCATTCAACATATTCTCAACACCACCAACTAGGATACTTTCTTCCTCACCACTGACCGTTAGTTTCCGGATGCTCTTAGAAGACTCTCAACCTAACAACATATTAATTCTGCCTCATTTTCAACAAGCAATAATTCTCCTTTAATAGAAACTACTACAAAAGCCATCATAAACGACTACCACAGAAAATGAAGGGTAGCAATAAGGCAACAGCGTAACAATTAAATTGGAGCCAAAAAGGAGAGGAGGGGTTCCCCTTAGTAGAATCGAAAAAAACCGACACTCTAGCACTCTTCCAACGTTAAAGGCATATATATTGATAGCACTGAAGCCCAATACCAACAAAGAGTCATACCGTTAGCTGAAGATGTGGGTAATGCCTTCTTGCGAACACGTATGTCGTGTTGTTTAACCGCATCTTCAAAACGGTGTGCTTTTGTGAGATCATCACTGCCTGTCACCACTAATCCATCCATATTCGTTACATCAATTATATTCTATAATAACATGACCGTCTTTATTAACTTTTATTTCATATCCCTGATCTTGAGCTAGCATAATGTTGAACATCCAAATATTGAACCGTTACAATCTTAGAATATCTCATCAGACCAATAACACTTTTCAAATGATCGCAGGTAACCGAAATGCTTTCATTTCAAAGACCGCCACCACAACAATCGCCATTTTTTGATAATAAAGTACTGATGCCTTAGAGATAATTAAAAATTATTCACATGAATGTCGTCTACGTTAAGGACAGAAGGCAAGGGGCAGACAGCGGGAAGAGACGGGGGGTGGGGGAGGAGAATGGAGTGGTGAGGATCATAAATGCCGAGCACTAGGAAGAAAGGTATTAGCAGATTTCCCGATAAATTCCAATTCTACATTAAGTGCAAACGACGCCGATTAACAACTTCAAAAAGAAAAAAGAAAATTCTGATTGAAGTCGTTCCTCGGTTTTATGCAACGGAAACGTTTCTAATTAGTACTGCTAATGTCAATTTTCAAATTCCATTTAAAAAAGTTTGCTTTACCATATCAGCGAACCGAAAGCACCTATTTAATCGTCCAAAAGAGAAACTCAGGAATTATAACCACAAATAGCGCGCAAAGGAATTAAAATTTTCTTGGCAATTTTGGCATCAGAAAGAATAAGAGCAAACTTGACAAGGAGCACTTCATTCCTCTTAGATGAAATGGCTGCAACGATCAAGAAGTCACATTGAAAGATTAGTGGTGAAGCATAAAGTTTTTTTTTCAAACACAAAATGTACGAAACGTTGCTGCTTCCAGCATTCGACCCTGCAATTATCCCATCATTGCATAAGATAGAAATGTTGAGTTTTTTAATGGAAGACCTGTTGCGTAGATTCGAGAATCTGATTAAGAAGTTCATCTTCTTCGTCTCCGGATCGAATGTTCCTTGTGACCGGCGTTGCCTGAGCTGAGTTATTAGCAGAACCCACCGTCCACAAACGATTGATCGCTTCACTTGAAAACCTTTAATTGCATAACCTCATAAGAATTGTTGCAAACAATTTGAATGCATAAACAAGGATGGGTCATTACAGCGTTACTGGATGGCTGGTCCATAATAAAACCAAGAAGGTGCAGGTTGGGGAAGGGTTGAGTGGAAGTGAACGAATAGGAAGGATGATGGATGGATCTCCTATATGATTCTTAAATGGGCTAATCAACTAGTGTGCTGGAGATGGACGAAAAGAAGATCGATCACTTCCCTCTTGCTCCCCTTTTTGACCCGAAAGGACACTGATCTATATATCACTACTATTTAACAATGGCGTATAGGCTGTTAGAGTTATCATAGCTCATCAGCACAGAAGTGAATAACATGATGAGACAATAACAAAAAATTGAAAAAAAAACTCTCCACTGACGTTCGCAAAAAAAGGCCTTTATTTCGCGAAAAAATCGTTTAGTGTGAGGCAAAGTTCAAACCTTTTCTTTCTCCCTCCTCCTCCCCCCACCCCCTATTTTGAAATGTAACCAGCTTAACATAATGGAAGGTATTACACTAAGGGAGACAAGAAACCCGAACGTACAGTTCTTGCACTACAAATTCATGAAGAAGGATATGAGCACATTTACCACAAAGATCGCGTCATTTACCGAACCATAGCCATGCTAAAATATAGACACCTCTTTTTTTGAGGAATGAATGTGCACAAAAGAAAAACCTGATCAATGATTATCACTATAAATAATCTGTGCAAGTATAGCTGCCTTAGTGAAAAACTAAAGCTAAGAAAATTAAAGATAAAGTTTAAGAGACGAACCTTGTAGGAGCAGTGCGTGCAGCGATGATATCCGGCTCGTTTTGTGAATCGACGAACGGACGTTCATCGTCGCTGAGTTCGCCATTACAGCAGCACATTGTTCGCATACACGACATCACCTTTGCTGCCATTTTCTCTTTGATATACACTGATCTCTGCTTTCAACAGGCTTAGAAGAAAACCTCACTCACTTCTTTAACTCACCTAAAAAAATTACACGACGATAGGAAAACGCGATTAAGCAGCACAGTTTTCTCAATATTTTGAGCAAAATTCATTTGATACAATAATGCAGATAATTATATATCACTGAGCCTCATATTCACAAAAGTGTTGAGGTAAAGAATATCATGCTGTTATATGTTAAAGGTCGAATGCTATATGACCTCACAAGCAAAAGCGATGTAAGATTCATGGTATCAACCATTCGGGAGGTTGAATTTTTGATGCCAGTGGTATGTAATTAAACCGCTTAGAAACTACGACAGCATTATGTATGGGAAATTCATCAGTGACTGCATTTCGGCGCGATTTCATATCCACGATCACCAGTCCTATAGCAAACCGGCAGGTTCTTTTTTTCGATGTATTAATGATAAAAAACGATGAGCAGTGATCTTCTAAAGAGAGAGTGAAAGAACTTTTCCTCCCACCCTCCCTCTTCCCGCTCTTTGTCCCCACTGAGCAGGAATGAGAAAATTTTTAGAATTTTCCAAAAATTTTCAATTTTATAACCGTAAAAAGCGCGGAGATAATCCTATTACAAAATCTATAACGAACACTTCTAGCATCGCAGCAATGATATGCATGAGGAAGTGAACTGTGGAACGGTAGGATCGACTGCTGGAGTGAATAACACAATTAAACAGGTCATAACATCATCGCTACAGATAAGGCAAGGAGTAGGAAGGTTAAGGTGAGCGCAGCACGGATGTACTCAAACAGTATTCCCGGAATGATCAAAATTTTTATCTACATCAATGGGAACAGTGCACCTATTTTATGGCGTCACAATTTACCAATTTTGGGTTCTCACTCATAAACATTTCGAAAAAAAAATTTCTTTTTATATAGCTTTTATGGTTACTTTTATCCTCGAAAATTTTTTTGCTGGCATTTGGCAGTAACTTCACCACCTCTAGAACCTTACTCTCTTCTATTACTCGGCTGTCATAGCACACTTTCATAGTAGTAAACTTTGCTGTTCTTCTTCAGCGCGTTGACTTATTTAGAGCCAACCAACACCTCCACCCGCTCCCCCCCCCCCCCCCCCCCCTCCTATCTTCATAATTTAGAGCTTCGTGGCCATTCCTTCCTCGTCAAATGAAAATCTCTAGTGCACCAAATATTAAAGATGTGCTACATGCGAAAAAACAGAGACTAGCAAGGGAGAATGCGGGTAATCGGCGGTACACATGAACCGGAGTGAAAAAAACGATGCCGAAACGGTTCTGATTCTAAAGACGGCTTTCAGCTGCAACCGTTGCAATGTGACGACGGAGGTACGTTGGCATGCATCGAAATAGGACAGTGAGGAATCTGGGAGACAGGATAAACGAAAATTCGGCCAAAGGGTAAAATCCTCTTCACTTATCAATTAGTGATGGTAGCGGCAGTCATGTTTGAAATTTTTAAAAAAAAGTTTTTTAGGTGAAAAAGAAAATTCAAAATTTGGAAAGGGAAACCTCGAACCTTGGATTGCTTCAGTAGATCGTCCTCGGCCATTTTTGACGAAAATGCTTGAAATAGTTAAATTTTTCATTTTATCGCATTTGATTCGATGATATGAAAGAAGCGTGAGCTAAACGCTACAAGTCAAGCGTAATAAACGACCACCACCAACCTCCTCCCCCCCCCCCCCCCCCCCCCCCCCCTCCCCCCCCTCCCCCAGCTCCACTCCCCTCATCTTTTAACAATGCAGCACGTATTTCTACTGAATGTGAATGTATACGATCACAACAATAATGCCATTACGAATAATAACATCACTAAAACACACGGCGATAGAAGAAAAGCGAAAGAACAGAAATCGGAAACGAGCTCACTACCTATGCATAACATTCGCAAAGTCCGCTTATGATGCTCAAGGTTAGCATTCGGTAAAACGTGGGACAGGTGGTCTGCGGCCCGGCTTGCTTGCAGCATCGCTCACTTCCAATTTCGTCCTTGAAGTCAAAATAATACCACACCTGCTGCTTATCCTCACAAGCCACCTCCTCTTCCCTAACTCCACCCTTCATAAGCTTCAAGACGAAATACAACAGATAAACTCTGTAAATTTGTAAGGGATTCAAATTTTGCTTCTAGCAATTCAGTGACTTCTATATGGCGCGACCAATCAGTCGACTGATGAAAATGTCCATTGCCATCAGCCCAGCATGCTTTCCAACTAACATGCTTAACAACTCAATATGTTTACTCGGAAGCCACTTTATCACGCATGATTACCCTCTAATTAGTAAAGATGCTACCTCAGGTGTATATATACCTGTATATGAATTTAAATGTGCACCTATATGTGGTTCATTAAATGCCACAACGAATTATGTTTTTTGCTGCAATCAAATTGCTGAACAATGAAGTGCCTTCTCCCACCTATCCTCATCCATTTGCTTCATGAGCATTGCGATGTTTGCAAACGAGGAATTGATCCTTATGATTTCTGAAGCTATCACATAATCACTTGTTGTATTCAGTTGAATAGGAAAAGGTGAACACACCTATTGCTCAATGTTTCTTTAAAAAATACAATTTGCGACTGTTTACAAAGGAAAACTGTTCCACTTCTCGCTTCTGGCCATTGGCTGACGAAAATTTCAATGGTGGTAGATAGTTGCTCCTTCAAACGTATTTGCCTCGATTCCACTCGGAAGTTCAACTGAATACTTTTGTGTTACAATTCTTTGTTGAATAACTTGCCATTCAATATACTATTATTTCTATTTCTTATTCACGTCATCAAGCGTTTCACTTATACTGCTCACTCTTAACGACTCATGCTCCCTTTTAGCGTCATAAAAGTAACTGGGGCTCTGGCCAACCGTGATTTCAGGGAGCGATCGGTGCAGACCAAATGGAACCGTAGGAAGTATTTCTTTACGCTATTGTCATGTTTGATCAACTTTCACGATCATCGGTTATTGCATGTGGATCAAGTTGTTTTTACATATGACATTACGTATTTCGATATTTAGTCAATATATGTGCCTGTTTTTGACTTTCTATGTTCCTTTTTCTACTTTTTTTTTGACCACCTCGTATGGTTAAGCACATCGTTACTCGAAAAATATTGATTCGCTGCATCGTCAGCAAGTGAAATAACAAGTCTTTCATGTTATTTTCATCAGATTGCTGAAATTTGAATATTTTTACAATAGTTTCGTTCATTTTTGCCAAGAGTTTATTCGTTCACTTATTTTTTTTTCTTTTTTTTCTTTTTTGCTGACACTCTGCGCTGACCAACACGTCAAAATAAAACCTAACATCATTGACATGTGTGGGACCCGGCCCCGTGAAAGGCTCATAGCAAGGTGGCATACATGCCACCAAGTTTTCTTCGATAAGGCTTTGGAGGACGTTCAAGAACCGAAGGAGTTGGATTTATCGTACGAAAGCGCGCTGTGCATGTGGTTAAAAGTTGCGATTTCGTATCGCCTAAAGTTGCACTGTCAGCATTACAGCTTGATAAGAGTCGCACTTTGAAAATCGTCCAGATATACGCACCGCCGAAGGATGAAAAACTTTCTTTGAAAGCAGATGAAGAAACATCGAGGACTTCTACGGAGAGGGTTAGGATGCTATGAAGTTCAGGATAAGGTACTCGATTCATGAGGATTTTAATGCGAAGGCCGGGTGGGAGATTTACCTTGCTAAGGACTGTGCTTTACAGCATTGCGCTGGGTTTAGAAACACCAGAGGGTCCCGTTTAGTAACATTTGCGATCAGTAACCGTTTTCCTATGAGGAACACTTGCTTCTAAAAACAGCAGAAGGTGAAACGGACTTGGTGAGATACGGACGGTGTTGACTTCAACTAAATTGATTACGTATTAACGGACCAAAGCGTCTGTTCATGAACGTGTCCGTCACCGGAGAGAAAATTACACGAACGGGTTCCGACCGCAGGCTCCTTCGCTCCAATATCAGAATTGATCATGAAAGTGAGAACAACATCTTACGAGGTGGGCGACTCCAAAGATAACTTTAAATATTGATGAATTGCCCTCTTGCATGGAAGCGACGGAGTGAACAGTTACCGCTTGCAGTGTCAACAGCAGGCTATGAAATGTTAGTGAATAATATCAGTGAACGCTTGATCTCTTAAGCAGTCCGATTCCCTTTACACGAGTGTATATGTGAGTGTATATATATATATATATATATATATATATATATATATATATATATATATATTCAGAAGTACTTTTTTTTCATAAGCTCGCTTGGGTATCGGTTTGCCTGTCCAATTGTACGTAGAACTCAGTGCTAGCGAATGGTACGCAGAACATCTTTTATCGTTCCCAATTAAGTTATCCACATTTCGAGCAGCCCTTCCCAAAGCATGACTGAAGCACAAAACTACCTTGATATTTCGCAAGGCTGTCTTCGTTGATTTGATGTGAAAAAGCCTAAATGATACTAAGCACCACACGTAGCTCCTCATATTTTTCTATGCATAAAGCACAGGTGTCGCTGTGCAGTGGGAAAAATTTTTCTTTCCACAGTTCTGACAAAGCTTTTCGCATTTCTTGCGTGGAACATTAAATATATATAGGCGAAAGCCTCCTCTTTCCTCTCTCTTCTTTTCCCTCTTCCTTTCCTCTCATTCTCAACATATTTCTTCCTTACTAAACGCTTTCCTACTCAGGGTTTTCGTTACGCAATTCTGTGATTTACACTACGATCTTCTTGCTTTGTGTGGAAAATTTGTTATTTTGTGGCATCTGATCACTCCTATATTCTATCAAAAATCCAATAAGTAAAACATTTACTGTCGAAATCGCCACCAATCCTTTGCTTCGTCTTCGTTTTTAGCGACCAACCAATCCTTGTAGTTGATTCAACGTCCAGTCTACGCCACACTTCAGGCTGGGACACCTACCTCATATGCAGAGCCCTAAAGGATGCCATTCGTGTCACATGGGAGCCATTCTTCTGGCTGTGATTGAGATGCTGCGGATGTCTTGTGCTGCAATCTTTGATCATCGGTGGTCCCGCCACGAATGTGCATATACGGTGAGAATTGGCATCAGAAATGACGTCTTTTGTGGAGTTGTGAATAAAAGGCTCTGTAAAGTACGTTTGGGTAGTTGCATCGGTTCTTGCAGAATGTGTTGATTATTCGCCATTTGATCGTGTTGGAGTTTGTTTTTAGTTGTGGCTAGAGGTCAGCAAGTAGTTTGTGTTCTCAGGATTTTCTTCGCAGATTCAGGAATGAGCAAGGTACGGCTGATCCTGAGAGGGAAATGTTGTGGCCTGAAAACTGCACGGGATATTGCCGTATTCATTACAATACTAATCAGAATTATTTGGCTTTCAATTGCTTTAAAACACAGAAAATAATACAATAATTGTCAGTATCTTAAGTAACGTAAGTGGTAATCGCCGTCTTTTTCTCATATCTCAACCTAAATCTACCCTGTCACCTTCGAAAATATAATTTCAGCTTTTCATCAGGTGAAAATTACCTTATTTTGGGAACCTGGAAATTAGCTTATTTTGGCTCGTGGCACTTTTACTGTAAATGGGCAGTCCGCCTCCCTCCTCTCGTGAAGGTTTGGCCATTTGGTTTGTAACCAGAGCGCATTCAAGGCTTGTGGGTAGCGCCGTCTCCTACGTTTTGTTATGAGTTTTGGGGGAGGGGGGAGAGAGGAGTGCAATATCGAATAGTTTTTCTGGATGATGTCGTCCGTAAATATTTGTGTGCGCTCACATGTGCCTTCATATATACTGCACTTATCGTCGTCCCTCTTACGTTATGAAATGGGACTATAAATCCAAATTAGGTGATTCGGTAGAGAGGGTCATATAATACACTGTTTTTTTCAGTTTCTCAGAACTGCAGTTTTTCATGCTCGAAGCATAATGTAATAATGACTGCGAGAGTTCTCTTTATTCTGTTTCAGTAAAGTGGGTGGGGTTTCGCTGTTCCTGAAGTTTTCGAATGTATGGCTATAGCCATTATCCCCATTAGGTAGCAGACATTAAAAAAGTTGTAAAAACACTAGTTGTTGTTTGAAGCAGTGGTATAAATGGTGAGCATCCTCGTCCAGACGGCAAAAACCCAAAGATCAAGTTCCGATTCTATGCCGAAAGAGTCAAAATGAGACGAAAAACAAGGCACATGCTGTTGCATGAGGGGTAAAATATCAATCGGATAGAGAAAACGATAGAATTAGATATTATTGCGGCGAAGGGTTTCCATATCGCGATGTGATTCAACAGGTATTTCCACCGAAATAAAAACAGAAAAATAAATATCTTTAAGTTATTTAACCTAACAATATATACGATTTGACAATTTCGATAGTGTCTTCTCGATAATAGTCAAAATTGATTCCATTTAGCTTACATATTCGATAAGCAGGTAGTTTTTTTTTTCTGCATCTGAACTTATGCTGCTGTATGCACTTTGTTTTCTTTTGGCTGTGGAGCCAGGACGATAACTGCGAAAAATAAGCTTAAACAAAGCTGGTGAGGATGCTCCCTGTAGAACTGCTAAACGTTGTGCTCATTTCTAGCATAATATTTTGCAGTGTTCGAAAATATGCGCTGTCATTTGTTTCGAACGGATTTATTGTTTGTGCAGGAAAAATTTTTCATAGCTGATTGCGGAATTCATATTCTTCAGCTATTGCAAAAGCCTCCTTCCTGTGTAGTCGTGTGGGACGTTATCCAGAACTCGAGGCTATGTCTACGAATTCGAGTGGAGAGACATTCGAGGTGAGCATTTGATCGCCTTTCAATCCTTGAAAGTGAAATGTTAGCAATCTGATGCCCTACAGTGAAGGACTATTATTTTTTCATTGAGACAGCATGCGATATAATCTGAAAGCACAACGAGATGAGTTCAAAATGCTTGTTGACCCTTGGATATATCAGCACTGTCTTATCAAGGAGGATGGCTGATATTCTGACCACCTCCTTGTTCACTTTACTTTTGAAGACTCCGAAAACAACCGAACATCACCAGAAAAGGTTGATTCTTTTCAGCTCATTTCGCTCTTCTCAATTCGAAAACTGTGACCTTCTTCGCTCTTCCTTATAATTTTTGACAGCTTTTGGTTGCCTTATTAAAAATTTCGGCTGACTTTGTTCGCATTACTTTGCAAAGCATATGCGTAGATTATCGAAGTCACAATTTCTGAGGGCATCTTGAATGCTGAAGAAACTTTCAGTTGGTTTCGTTCGGGAACAAAATCGTGCTGGAATAGCAGTAGGGGTTTTTGTTTCATTGCCACTCCTACGGCATCTGGAAGGCCGTATCGCCTTCGATATCACGGAAATACAGGTTTATATTACCTTTCCTGTGAAGCATACAGCTAACGTCAGAAGATGCTAACAGTAATATCTTCAATAGTTCTTGTCCAAAATGTAATCATTTGAATATCATTGAAATGGTTGGTTCACTTAGTGGATTCATTTATTGAGCTCTATATGAGCCCTGAATATCGTTTTTGCTTCAAAACTTAATGTGATGCTGATCAATAATCTTTTTGTCTCGAACAAAGATTTTAGTTATTATCATGATTATATTTTAGTTATTATTATATCGATCAAGAATGCACCCAAGTAGTAAGGGGTAGTGTTCGGAGTTTATCGTTATCATTCCTTCTCTCTCTGGAGCACCCGCTCAACGATGACATCGATCTTTGATCACAGGGACCTCCATGGGCTTCCTACTTTCTATGAAGGATGCTGGGAGTGTAGATTTTGCTTTGGAAAACTGAAATATAAGGAAGCAGCGTGAGGCAATATGTTGAAAAGAGAAAGGTCAAGCACACATGCGTCGTTTAAGAAGAAAGTTTATCGCATAAGGTGATATTGGGATATGGTAGACATAGTTCGAAAGCACAACGGAAACTGGGGTGTGCTATGGTTGAACCTTTTCGACATGGATATTTTATAAGGGCCTTTGCTATTAAAAAAGCGACAGGGTTTGATGGAATTACAAATAAAATGCTGCTGAAATTGCGAAAGCATCATATCATATCAGAATTATGTCATATTTTTATGCTTAATTCCAATCCGCAAACATTCTGAGCAATGAGAATATGTAGATGCGACTGTCTTGTACAAGCGCGACAGCAACCAGAAAAATGCGCCAAATTACAGACCTATACCGCAAGTGTCCCGCATGTCGGAGTTCTTTGAACTTTATGTTTAGGTGCAGCTTTATACTGCTGTGGAGGCGAAACGTTTTCAGCATGCTTTTTTCGAAAACCTACTAAAAACTTGTTCATTCTAAAGCAGAGACGAGATGAATCGCACAAATGAAAAACTGCATGTGGCATACGTCATTCTACCTGATGTCGAGAAAGCTTACGACACCAGCAAACCGTACATACTTCAACTGTTATTTCGAATGAACGTAAACATCTTCAGTTCATTAAGATATTGACCGATGAGGCGAAAATTAGAAACCTGTGTTGGCCGCGCAATATTTCAAGAAAAATCCATTGTTGTCGACCCATCCCCACCCCCAAGGTGCTATATCCTTCCAGCCTCCAACCTTCTGTTTGTCGTTCATTTTCACGGGCTTGAGAAAGTGCGGTTTGCTGGGAGAGCCGTAGTACACTCAAGCGATATGCATCATGTTTTCATATCTTAAGCCATGTCACACTTCGCAACAGGACACCAAAAATGTCTATAACCATGCAACAATATGGCTTATCGATTCGAACTTTAATATATATCAAATCTGATGTAAAAAACAAGACGTAAGTTATTAGCACTGTTGTGAAGAACATTGTGAATAGCACAGCCCCATTTTTTTACGTCGGAAGAGTTCGGGATGAGAAACGACTTTTAAAATATCCAGAAGGCAAGTTATAGAGAGCTTGAAGTATTTCTAGGGTCGGCACTCGAAGAAAGACATGAGAAGTGACGAGGATTATTTAGAAGAATGATACTGCTCCGGTGTTCGTTGGCCGGCACTGTTGCCGTCGCAGTGAACTTAAGTTCATTCCAGAAGCTTGCCAGTTATTGAGCGGAATTTCCTTCATCTTAATTAGGTCTCCTGACGGCTGGGAATATTTTGCAGATCCTAGAGGTGCCAAGGAGAAACAGGAAGAATTTTGGTGCAAGTTGTCGAGCTGTCACTTTCTAGAGCTTCGCATCTTGACTGCAGCTTCAGACTCGTTGTCGTTTTCATTTTTTACCATTTTTGCAACAGAAAAGTCAACTTCGCGAGCAATGCTCATTCTCCGCACCCCTGCAAATTGCAAAACAATACAAAATTGTCACAGGCACCACAGCCAAATCCTATCGTATTCGTCCGTTTTCAAGTTCAAAGTAATGCTTTTAAAAGTTTGCTGACAAATACATCAAACCAAGCAAGCCAGTTTACATGACAGAAGTATGCTTTTTTCATTTTAACCACAGTTTCTGTATCAAATTAGCTACTTTCCGATGTAGTGGTATGCTAAGACCGCATTTATTAATTTATTGCAGTACTGTGTGAAAATGATACAGCAGAAAGACATGGGACAATGCAAAATCGGCCCATAATAAAACCAAGCATTTTGCGGCCACCCATCCATCGCTGAGGCCTCCATTCCTAATATCCCTCTCCCCACGGAGGATCCCGGGGTACAAAACCTGTGGAGTTTAAAAGCATCCTCGCTCAGCGGGAGAGGATATGATTCATATTGTCGCATATCAGAAATCCTTTCTTCGTCGTGGGGACCGTCGCCTATGAGCCATCTTGCCATTTGCGTAATTACGACAAAATTATCTAGCTATCGACCAAAAAGACTCGTACTAAGATTGAAGATTGCACTTTTCATGTATGGTGACTTATAACAGTCAATTTATTGCAATACTGCAATATTTATGAATCGCTGCTAGGAGAAAGCATCAATTTAAATAAGATGGCGCATCTTTCTTTTTTCCTTAATATTACTAGATATGCTAAAAGAATTGAGGTGACTGAAATAGGAAGTCATAATTCTAGCTATGTGTTTAGCAAATTCCAGATTGGCTATAAGCAACATTTCCAGATTGAGAGAAAACATGTTTGGAAAAGCTTCTGAAGAGGCAGGAGTGAGAGTTTTTGGTGCTGCCCTTACAAACCGCTTCCGCCGGCGATCCTTTGTAACAGCCACTACTCGATGATGTCGTAGGTGCCACCAAAATTCGGATCTCTGCAGTAATAGAAATGCCAGCTGAGTGAATATATGACCTCCAGTAATGTTTACCTAAAGCTGAATTTAATGATGCTTATCCCTTATTACGGACATTATATCCTATCATTTTAGCATTATCTAACACTAGCCCGCATTCAACCCAGAGTTTCTCATTGTTTCGAACGGTCCTAGTTATTGTAACCAATGTTAGTCAACAATTTTACCACGAATTCTACTCAAGACTACCGTCAACAATACTACTTGGATGAATCTGACGCTGTTTCGTAGAGTAGCAGGAATTGCCTCTTACTTCGTCCGATATAAGCTACTGTTACTATCAAAAAAATATGATATTATACCGTTTATTTACTGAGTGTGAAAGTATTATAATAGTATTGTTCTGTTGACTTGAAAGCTGTATGTTTGATGGAGTGCAGCAATTTATTTAAATAGCGGTGAAAGTTGATGTAGCTATAAGATGGGTGATAGTTTACACAGATGGAAGAAAGCCTCTAAACATCTATGTAAAATTGTTGCTTGCGATGGCAACACAAGTGGTTCGAAGTTACTAATGGCCACTCGCCTAATGTTTCATAGTAATTCGTAGTAAAAAACCATAAGCCTAATGTTTCATAGTGATCCGCAGGCTTTGAAGATCTATAAGCTGTAAGAGAGTGCCCCTCTCACTTATACAGTCTTAAGCAAACGGCTACTTATGTCTCACTCATGTAGTAAGGTATATTCCATACATCAGAAAAGGGATGATTGTATAATTTATAACAATAAGGAGGAAGAAATTGAAGGTGGAAAGAATTATTGCGGTGAAAACTGAAGATAATGGTCGGACGTTGTACAAAGTGCGATGGCTAGGCTTCCCGGAGGAAGATGATACTTGGGAGCCATATGAGAATCTCACTGAGGATTGCGACCGCCTAATTGAGGTGTTCTACAAGAACGATCAACACAATCACGACAGTAGGCTACCTATTCGAGGGTCGAACAGTACGTCGCATACAACGAAAACTGTGGTGAGCGAATATTTCGCTGATGGACTTATACCTAAAGGAAATCGGGCGTAAGTTGAAAAGGTTTAATTCATTTTGTAGATTTGTTGGATCTGTAGAATAGCAAATGGCAATGTTGGGATATCGATAGTATTTGCTGGCTGCACTTCATCCTTTCAATTAAACTTTTTTCCGAATTATAATCCTCAATATCGTTTCAATGAACTGATTTCTTTGTTTTCATCTAAGCAGTCTATCAACCGGGTGCATCAAATCAAGCCTATAGCAATAGGGGGACGGGAGGGGGGAGGGTGGCGAAGGATACATATTAAGCTATTCCATGTACTCTTCCCTTAGACATTAGAAAACATGCACGGTAATATTCTTCATTAATTTCGGAGATCAGCTCATTCATCTTTCGCGACTTCTGTAGTTCTATATTTCCATCGTAACTGTTCTCCACGTAACGTTTTCAATCATGTTTAACAGGTGTGCTGTTAAACAATCTTAGATCCGCTTTGAGAGCTGTTAACGTTCGTGTTTTTGAGTAATTAGCAATTAGTGGGCTGCGTGTGCATATGTGTGTGTGTGTGTCTACTCATCCAAAGGTTTTGAAGTCTTGAACTTGGATCCAGGTTCGTGTGATTTCATAGCCAAGGATGTGGCCGCAGAAACTTTTGAAGGGGGATTTTGCCCCTTTTGTTGGTTTTTTCTTTATTTTGCTGATTGCCTGCATTCTCCTCCTCCTAGGCGTTGCATAAAGATTCGGGGAGAGCGACTACCATTCTCTCCGTCCTCCTCCTCCCGCCCACTGCTTATGCAGTAGTTGTTAATTGTATTCCTTATCCAAGATTATCTGAGGATTTTTCCCTCTTTGCTCATCCTCTTGCATATTGGCTATGAACTATTGAAGGTATAATATCATTTCCATTATGGGTACAGATTTTACTCTGGAATCGATCGGCCGTATTTCAGGCGAATTGCAAAGTTTTATTGATGACGCAAAAGCCAGTTCAGCTTCAAGCGCTTCAGCCTTTTTACATGTCACGATTCTTACACAGTATTCCTGGGGCCTCAAACACTTCTCATCATTTAGGGAATCGAATTGGGAATGTGAAATGGGGAGGGTAAAAGCATAGAAGAACGCCACTCAATACGCCTTTTCGTTCTTTTCTTGCTGAAAAAATATCTTAGAGGTTCAGGAATTGTAAACTCTAGTGCCACAAAAACAGCCAACAAAATGTCTTTATGAGCAGTTTATTGCGGAGTTAGTGAAAAAAAAGGAGGGGGGAGGGGGAAATTGTTGCAGAAATATGCTCGCAGCAACGAAAAGTATGGTTTTTTTTTTTTTTTGAAACACCGTTTGCAATTTTTGCAGGGGATTCGGTTCTTCAAAGCGCGATGTCATGAGGTGTTCCAGTCGAAAAGTTTGGAGAGAGGAGGGAGGGGGGCTTGCAACTAGTGCGAAACCGCACATACTGAGCTTGCAACATCTTTGTTAAAAGAAAGGGACTTCCCTGTATTAAGTAGCGTTTTATCTGTCAGATTTTGTGGGAATAGCTTCTTCGTATCAAAGTCAAAAGCACTTACCAGTATACATCCAAACAGGATCGATTCTTGATTGAAATTATTTCAACTCCTACTCGTCTTAAAAAAGGCAACTCAAGTTTTTTATTTCATTTCAGTGCCATTTTGTTTCTCATCTTACGGAAGGAAAGGGAAAAGGGAGATGCGCATATCATCCCAAATGCTCTGACATGAAAAAAGGAAAAAGGGACCAAAAACGCCTATACATATGTCGGCAAGAGAAGTAAACTGAGCGCAAAGGAGTGATATTTGCCGATGATTTTAGCTTGATCTCTTTTGTGTTAATTGCTGCTAGCAGTGATGCTGTAGATCATCTATTTTGTCTTTGAACACTTCGGCCATGACGAATTGCGCAATGCGATCGGTCAAAAAGCATTCCATGCACCCGGCACTTTTATTTGGTGAGTTGCGCGGGCTAACGCTTATTGGCTCATGTGCCGTTTAGAGTGTAAGTTTACCGGTAATTCGTTTATATTTCTTCCCCGTGGCATTCAATAGAACGTTTCGTCGAAACTATCATTTTCTCATCTACTCTGAAAATTCGAATGCGAAATTTAGTGACAGCGGGAAGCTGGTATTTCAGGGTGGGGAACATGGGTTTATCCTATCTGGGGATATAATTTGGGAAGTAATGGAAAGGAAAGTAGATGTAACTTCATTCAAGCATAAGTTTCTAAAACATGCATTCTAGTTGCAAAATCAGATTTCTAAAAAGGCATTCTCTGACATGGTGAAGGTTTGACATAGGTTTTGCTGAATCATCATTAATTACACCTACGAGGTAGGTTACCTATTTTATTTGTACCAGTAAGGGAAAAGGGTAGTAAAGCTTTCCCGGATAAAGAAGGAGGGACGGATTTCATGCTCAAATAAATTGTTATTTATAAGAGAATGCGCTAATCCTTTGCTCATTGTTTTCGTTGACTCACCAACTCTCTTTCGAGATAAAATTTGAAACGAAAAGAAGTAATCGTAATAAAGGAAAAAGAAAGGCTCATACCAAAAAAATTTGTGAGGTTTGCAGAGAAAGAAAGGCTGATACCAAATAAAAGTTGTGAGTTTGCATAAGGTACGAGCTGTGTATAAGGTGCCGTTCAGGATGAAGAGTCGGATAATGGAGGAGATGGTGGTACGTCATCGCGAAGTGATTACGAAACGGTGGAGGTACTGACACCAGAAGCGTGGAACCGTTTCGGCGATTTGGAAAAGAGAGAAGTTGCCAACTTATTTGTGGAAAACCGCATCCCTTCGCAAACTGAAAAGGTTGCTATTTTCACTGACAACTTGGCAGATTGTAAAGTTAAGATTAATCTGCACAAGGGAGGGGGGGGGGGTTGGAAGCAGAAAGGAAGATATTGCGTGTGGTCTGGCAGACTATTTGTTGATGGGATTACACGACAATCTTATAGCACTCAGAAGCAGGAATGTTATAATTCTGCGAAGGATGATATCCCGTTGGAAGATTTCGCAAGAAAATAAAATTTCGATTATTTGTGAGCAGGAATAGGTGACGGATGAATAACATATAGCATGGGGGAAGATGGGTTATGGATTTCAACCGGGAAGAAAGGCTATACGAAGCAAGTGAAGCAACAAAAAAGATAAGCATTAGATGAAGAGTGAAGATTATGGCAGCATTTACGTATTCGTTCAGTTAGACTTGATAGCAGTGATTTAGTGGAAATAAAAGTATCGAATATAGTTTCGAACATTTTGAAAAGCAACATAGTTGCAGCTGCTATTTCCTACTCTTGTCCTATCCCGCGCTTAATTCCTGGGATTATTTAAAGAGGGGTTCGATGAGGGTGTTCCTTCTAGGAATCGAAACACGATATAATCGTTGGGCTTTCTGCAGAGAATTTTGAAACGTTCTGCTAATGTCCTCTGAAGTATTGTTTTGCAGCAAATTAAGATGCGTTTGATCTGGCGGCGATCGTGGTGTATTTTTATTCTTCTGTTACTGTAGAGATTGGAAATAAGAGTTTCTTACGGAACGTTCAAAAATCAACAGAAATTTTTCGCATGTTCGAACAGCAGCACTCGTTCTGCTAATGTTCGAATGTGCGATATGAATTTAAGATTGATAAGCGAAAGCTTTGTGGCATTTGAGAATCCCAAATAATTTTTGTATCAGCACCACTGAGGTTGCGTTAATATTCGCAATGGCTTTCAGATACTGTCGTTGTTGTCCGATCCGATGCCACTTCACTTTACTTCTCACTTATATGTTGTTGAAATGTATATTCGTATATATTGTTTATTGAGGTGCTTTGTGCAATTGGATATGACGTTGGAAGGGTCACACGAAATAAACTGAAGGCAGTAATGAAGAATTCATCACCATCACCGATCGGGAAAACCCCACCACCGAGCACCTCTAAAGCACGCCGTTGTAGTCGTGCCAAGAACGTGCGCTTCATTGTTATTCACTCTTGTTACTATCCCTCCTTTGCATTTTGACAGTTTTATATCCTTTTATCCAAATTTCATTTCTTTCCAATGGAGGTTTCACAGAAATCAGAAATTGGAGCGAAATATTATATATGGCAAATTCCGTGCAACACTTCAGAGAAAAAAGCGATATGCAACAGGACGTTGATTACTTTTGTTTTATACGGTATATTATTCCACTTTTCCTTCTATTCCTAAAAGTAGGTCATTAAACGAAGCCAAAACAATGGTCGAATAGAACACAATTTTTTAACAGAGCGCAAATATCACCAATGAAAATATCACATTAAAGGTTTTTTAGCAGAATCGAAAGGAGGAAATTTGCGCAAAAGGCACAGATAAGGTGGAAATTGAGGACGATGAGGGACATTCGCATTTAAGCTCTGGATCGGTGTGCAATGGGCAGTTGAGGACGATGCGCGCTGTTGCGGTAGGTTTTATGAAGTGGGTGTTCTCCGGCAACATATTCTGATACGTCCTTCTTAACACCAATGAATTTGTTTTAGCTTGACACTCCCGTGCTTCTTTATTTAAGAATTTTTCCTTCAGATTGCATTATATTTTTGAAACGTACTTCTCAATCTCTATAAATGGGAACTCGGTTGTTTGCTTGATAATATGACTGATTGTTGAGTGGGTATGAAATATATAGCCTGAATGTCGATTGTTGTGATTAGTTTGAGGAGTTATGATGTATATCACAGAATTCACACATGCGCAGGCTTTTTTTTGCCTCAGAACCGCTTTTCGATGTCCTGCTTTGCTGCACTTTTCGTTGAATATTGTGCAACTTTGAAGCGGTCGAGGGACTGGATCCGACCGTTTTTGAGCAGATGGCTTACCGCCGTTCAGAATTTTCGAGGACAGATTTGTCTACACAAGCTTCTTACTGCAGATTTGCTTTAATGTTTGTTTGTTTGTTCAGGAAAGAAAGAAGGAGCGAAGAAGGTACACTTCTTTTGATCGTTTCCGAGGTTGCAGTTTTGGGGCAGTGCTGCTGCAAATTGTAATGAATCCAGTGGCACAGCTATTTTAGCAGTAAGCTGGTTGCACAAAGCACAAATATTTAGATTTCTGTTACAGCTATTTAGCAAATGTTGTTACAGATTGGCGAGGGCTGTACAGAGGTGGATGGCATGACAAGCGAAGAGGTTCCAGATAATGATACAACGCTCCATTTAGCACAAACAAAGCACCCAGAAACGTCTGCAAGAGGAGGGAGGAAAGAGGTAGCGTTAAGCAGAGGAGCTCGTGGACGTCGATCCAGCAGAGGTGCAGCAACACCGAAGCGTAGCAATGCAAGGGGAGGCACAAGAAGAGGGAAAAGTACGAGACAGGTGGTCGGACATTCCACTGGAATGACTGCAGTGAAGAAAGCACCTCAGTCGGCATCTGGTGACAATGAAATGGTAGTTTTTTCATGTCATTGATCGTTTATGCTTCATTCAGAGGGCAACAGGGAGTGCTGTAACGTACGCTGCTCATTACGAAAAAGAATCGGCTCCTGCTTGCTGAAATGATACAGTGCTGGCGCTGTAGACAACTTATTCTGTAGGTTATTTTTCCTCTTATAACGGAGAGGTACGCCAACATCGGCAGCATAGGTTGAGGCGAATGCGGTGTGGAAGCTATTTGACCTACTTTGCGTGTTAAATATGACCATTTGCTTAGCGAGTAGTTCATTGCCCATGGAATGTGTGTTGATAAAGTTTTAGCTAACGGTATGGGTGAGGTAAAAATTGAGTAGTGACGGATGTGCTTTGAGCCTGCGAAATATCCAGAAGGGTGTTTGGTTAAAAGTTTTTGTTGTTTACCCATGATTACAGTCACGCCTTGATGTAATGGGAGAGGTACGGAAGTCGACTGTAAGGAGGTATTATAGGGTGGATTTTAGGCAGTAATGAAGAAAGTAGTTTATTTGGAGAAAATTGGTCCATCTTCTTGAAGTGGAAATGGCAGAAGCTCTAATGTCGATTGCAGGTGACCAATCTCCCTCTCAATTTCCCCAGCAACGGTCGTCGCTTCATTAGTTTCGGATTTTAAATACTTTTTTTTTTAAATCAAACTTCATGAGGAATAGATATTTAACTGCAGCACAAACCACCGGAAATCGGGATAGAAAGTCGAGGTTATAGTCTTACACTCCATCTCCAAGCCTATAATGCGTTATATTTGATAGGCACCGAAATGAATCCCTTCCGGGATGTGTGCCTTCTTCAACCATCCTCATAAACAACTACTATCAAAGAAATGAAAATGTTTATGATTGCTCGCCAGGATATGTGAACAAGTTGTTGAAGACCGATCAGTCGGGATGTCTAGAAGAAAGAGGAGCGATTGCTTTCCTCCACCGCAATTTTTGACTGGAAATGGAGCCCCGCTCCTGGATGTGGAACTTGTATGAGAATGTATTGCGAGTTAACACTGATTCGTCACACTAAAAGCTTCCTGTTCAGTATTTTAGGCAGACAGAAAATTCATGGAATGACTATTGCGGTATCTCCGAAAAGCGTAAGCGACGCAAGCAACTACTTAACAATTTTATAGAAGGCAGCAAAGTGGTTGTATTAATTTATAATTTGTAGACTCAATCCATTATGAATGATTCACTATAATATGGTCATTAATTAGACTATCGCATGGGGAAGGCTAGACTCTTTAAAAGGATGCCAAAGTGATTGAAAGGGAGTCTTTAGATGAACACGGAGATGTGGTATGGGAAGTGAAGTTTATTGCTTACGTGAAACGGTGAATATGTAAGAGCAGTTTAATAATGTGGACAGTAACGAACCACCTGCCTTTGCTCGTAGGTAAGTAATAGCTGCTTACCTACCATTTCATATGGTTGAAAGTAGTGAGCAATCCAAAAACCTCGGAAATGCACCATTCGTTTTGCAGTTCAGCCGAAATACATTTTCAGAGCGGGTCGTGGCAACATCTGGTTTACCTGCATTATAGGCATCTGTTCTCTTTGGTCAGGTACTTGCAGTTTCGAAACTATTATAACTAGAGTTATGAATGGGATGGATTTAATTCTCGCCAAGGGTGAGCCGATATCTTCGCAAGCGTTTGTAGTCATTGAAGTGCGTGTAAAAATTCGCATGCATTTTCCAGCCGGGTGTACATTTTGTACTTTAAAATATGTCAACATCATTGCAAATATTGTATTGTTTGCCGACGATTTGTGAAAGTGGTTAATGCGATGAGCTGAAGGAGCCCGCGTGGTTCCACTTTTGAAATTCATCTGTGATCGTCCTCTCACCCCCCCCCCTTCCCTCCCACCTTTCCCGCTTCTCGACCACATGAAGATGGTTCAGTTTCTCTGCCACATGATTCAATCAATGCGAGCTATATCACTTGATCACTTGATAGGCCGGATTATTACGATGAGGCACCGAAGGAGGATTTTGCAGCGGGCGAGCTATATATGCAAAGAAATTTACCCCCAAAGTTCTCAATAGAATATTCAATATTTTCCGGTTTCTGCAACACTCAAGCTCAAGTGTATCTTCGGCTACACTACCTGTTTTTCTAGGACATTTCATTTCAGTAAGTGCTTTCTCAATGCACTCTATAGTTCTTCCGTCTAATTTCAACACGGTTTGCAGACGGATGGCAGCGCACTTGATTCTTTGCCGATCACAGCTATAAAGCAGGAAGAGATGGACAGCTCAACTTTGAAAGCTGCTTCAGAGCCTGCAGCTAGTGAAATCTTTCAAAAGATCGAGAAAGTGGATGGTTCGCAGGCCGTGGCAGGAAATGTTGGAGTGAGTATAACGCCAGCAAGCGATTCAAACGAAGATGCTTGCAAAAAGCCGCGTACTTCGCGAAAGAGACGGTGTTGCACGGATGGCATGGAAGTTAAAAGAGAGCGCATCGAGATGGGTGCTAAGGAGGCGAAATCAGAAGCCATTGAGCCGCAGCGGTCAGCATCTTTCAGTGAACCATCTGCCGAAGTTACTGCGCCGGATGCTGAGCAAAGGGAACCCTCAAAACTAGCTTATATGCAGACAACAAGCGTGTCTCAAGCCAGTCCTGTGAGTTTTTTAATGCTTATATTTTATTCGCACTTTGCTTCTGCGAACACAATTATAATGCTTTGAGTAGCCAACTTTTGTACATGGATTCGAAGTGATTTTAATGGAACGTTAAATCTCGATCTTACTGATATGTCAAATTGAATCATTGTGGAGAGTGGCGAATTGCAACTATATAGATCACTTGCAATGCCAATTTCGATATTGTAATCCACTGTTTCACTGGTTTTTTTAGAAGTTGGTGATGAAATTAAAAAAGAAATTTCGCATCCATTCGTAGTCGTCCTTGGTGAATTGTTCGATTTTGCTTAGGAAAAACCTGACAAGATGACGGTTGATTTGGAAATTTTTTCAATCTTCAGTGTTGTTCTGGAGTGCCGGGAATTTTCTTCCCTGTATGACTCGTCGTAGATAAGAACTCGAGTTCGTTTCGCTCTTCTAAATTATTTTATGGAGGTCTTCGAAAATTCTGATTTCAAGTAGGTATGTGAGAAAAGGTTGCTAACTCCTTTATGAATCTTTTCTTTTTTGTTGAAATTCATGTGTCTATGAGATGTTTCTACGAATAATCCGACGAAACTATTGGCTGTCAGAGAAGTTTATTCTCTGTCTGGAAGCTTCATCGGAGTGTTGAAAGTTTGCATCTTATGTAGGCTACTTGAAACGTGTCCTGACCATTGTGGAAATAGTTAGGTTGCTAGTATCCATTTGAAAACGCCTTGCATACAGTCTGCTGGTCCATGAGATTCTGCTTGGAGGCCTGATCCAGATAGTCAGTTTTTAGAAACATTGGGTAGTCCACAACAAGTTTTTTGTCAGGAAACGAGCTCAAGAATGTTTGAAACTTTCTTCAAAAGAAACTTATTGTGAAATGTGACATCATGTGGTGGAATGGATTGCATTTTTGAAATGCTTACATAATTGCTTAAATGCGCTTTCATATAAACTGATTTCTGGGAAGTGTTATGCCTGCCTCCGAGGTTAATTGTGAGGAATTATAAATTAATCCTCGGGAACAGCCAATCAGAACTGTCATTCCTACACTAGCCTTGACAAGCTAAAATGAGCTGTTAACAGCGTTCACATAATTGGAAATAAAAGTGGACCCTACAAACAAAATTGATCAATAACCTCACAGATTTATACACCGAAGGGCACGGAAACCTTGGAAAGATATGACCTTTTCTCATTCCTTTCCTTTCCGATTACGCATCAGTTGTGAAATGAGTGGAAATTAGAATAGAATTTAGGAATTTGTCTTGGATTTTAATTCTTTTAAAACTTTTACAAAATTGTAATCTAACAAATTCGAAGTCGTAATTGTAGTTTTGCTGGGACATATTTCCAAATGCGCCAGTCTAAGCTGGGAGATACAAGGACTAGATGTTAATTGATGTTCTTGGAACTAAAAACTCAAAGTATCTGAAAGACATGAGGACATTTGACTATAGACGAAATCGTAATAATTTGAGAGGGGTTGGTCTTCGAGATATTCCACTGTAAAATGCGGTTAGAAAAGTCGATCCTCTGAGCATTTGGGGTGTTTCTTCACAGATTTTCCAACAAGGCAGCGGCACATGGGTGGCTTTACCAATGAAGAAAAGCGGTCAGCTGCAAAACGTGGCACTTCGTGAATTGGAGGAGCTACCTCTGTCGGTCTCTACAAATGCGATCGTTCAGTTGGAATCGGCTGCTTTCCGAAGGCAGTTTGCGAATCGAGAATCGCCATTTAAAAATTTTCAGGTTCGTGAATCCTTTTCTTGAAACAGTCATTCTTGTTGTGTATTTCTATAAAATGAGACATGATCATTTGATGACTCGTCATAGATTGTGTTAGAAGTCAGGTGCCCCCTTTCTAGGTTGTTTACTTTATCCGCATCATTGTTTCAACATTTTCACATAAGGTATGTCTGTTTTAACGTCTTATCTTAGGTTGCATCTCAACAACAATGCCTTATACGAAGACAAAGCGAGAGCCCTACCTTGAAGGTCATATCGGCAAGATTTGAAGGATAACAGGAAGTTGCTGTTGTAGTTCAAACTGCAAGGACGTCAAGGGGAGGTGTTTTATCTCTCTTATCCACAAGCCTTTACCGAATATGTCCTCTTCAGGAAAAATAATGGTTTGAGTCATGAGGCTAGGTTACTCGTCAAGCATAAGTAAGAAATAATTTCCTCATTGTGCGTCGGTCTGCAGAGACCAGTCGTGGAATTCGAAGTTGTATCGGAAAATATTTGTACACTAACAGCATTATTCTGACCAGCAGTTCACACGGCTGTCTGGTGAGTCGCCGAGCCTAAAAAAGTTCTGATAGTGTCTAAACCACCCCAAATTTTATTAGGTCCGCATTAGTATTTCAGGTGTGCAGGAAATACGCGGCACTAATGCTCACATAACTGTGCAATAATTCGAACGAATCTTCCTTTCATGAATTATTTAGGTAATTGGAAAATCATGTGAGGAGACTAAGTAGATATGTGCATTCCGCTGACAGATACACGTCGAACGGTTTCATAAATTATCAACAGTTGATAATCTGTGATGAACATTTTAATATTATCTTAGAGGTTGAAGAGAGAAAGAGTAACAAAATTTCTCGCATAAATGATTACTGATTTCAAGGTTGATGCTGCGAGTAACTTTCTAAGAAAATGCAGTGTTGCACAAATATGATATAACCGCGAATTTGCAAATGTGAACTTGTTCCGCTTTTTCGAATGTTCAATTAGTCCAAGTTGATTGACGTGTGTTGTCTTTGATGGGAAACTAAGTAAGCTTTTATTCGGTTGGTCTCTGCTGAGACATTTACACGGCTTTCTATATGACCAGGTTTTATGTATGTGGGACCTTTAATCCGCCGATATGTTCCGAGAAGGTCCACAACAATCGTTTTTCTTAGAAATAAGGACCAAAATGCCTCATACCTCCTTTTCTATTTCGAATTTCTCTTCTAGGCTGTTTTCTGATAAAACGGCAAATTTTGTATGGAATACTTTCACTCGTTTATGTTGTGTCGTTGAAACAACGTGTTGGTGAGAGACGATTCCAGAGAAGGTTGCATGATCATGAAATTCACTCGACCTAACTTAGAGAAATGTCATCGATGACGGTTTTCCATTCGATATGATTGATCCTTTAGATAAAGTTTTCATAGTTTTCTCTACTAATTCAATAGAATTTTTCTTCCCACGCGTACAACTACGGCCACTCTATCCGGTTCTCGAGGCCCACTACTTCCTCTGCCCCCCTCCCATTCTCCTCAGTCTTTTCTCCTTTACCGCTCCTCTCCTTTTGTGGCAGCTCATTCTTCCTGCCATCCATTTCGCTCATCTCTCATTGTTTTTTAACCTTGCGGACAAAGGTTTTATGATTGGCAGAGGGGAAAACCACTTTATGATACATAGAATGCATTGCTGTTGCCAAATTAAATCGTCCACAGGAACCACACCGTTTCTGATAAGAGTTTCCAGGTTTGATCGGCTGCTATTGACAAATAATTTCCCCCTGCAGTATGGAGGGGATATTGTGAGCGAACAAAAGTGTTTGTTGATGTTATCTAGCACAGTCGGCTACTCGTTTCTGTTATGGCAAAGTCGTTACCTGTTTCTGCGCAGTGAATGCGTCACATCTTAGTTTCATACCTTTCGTTAATTTCTTTTTTCCCTTTCATTACCAATTTATCTTAGCACCACTGCTTTCGTTATTTGTGGATATAACGTGCAGATCATCCTACGTTACACTGACATCGACGCTGCTTCAATAGACCTAAGAAGAGCCTATGTAATGAATATGTTTACGCATTAGGTGGCGAACTGCCAAGTGCGTGAAGTCATGTCGACCATGATCCACACAAAACGATGGGGTCATGTGTATGTTGCTGATGTGAAGTTAGCGGAAATGATAACGTAGATTATATGTCTCTGTGGGTTTCGCTGTGCAACATCACTCGATGAACGAGAGTTTGCAGGCACTGCGCAATGCTGCTCTGGAGGGATACCTTACTGGGGTGCGCTGGACGGCCCGATGTCCGGTAGGGAGGCGTGGATTTGATTTCAATCAGAGTTTCCGTGGAAAGACTCTTGCCTATGAGGTAAGCTTGTCAGTGTTACTGTTGACCACTTCTAAAAATCTTATGGTTCACTGAAAACAACCGACTTAACCTTCGTAGGGTGACGACGGCAAAATCTTCCAAATCATGTTCTGCCCAGTCTTGCGGCAAGCGATGTTGATCGTGAAGAGTTAAGTTAGCTACACGAGGATATTTTTCTTCATTTTTTTCCCACTGAGCATCCAATCGTAGATATGTTCCGCGTTGCAGCTCATCAGTTGAGAACAGACAATTTCTGTCGTCTAGATTTGTTAATGGAACTGCTTACGTAATTCTCGTGTTATTAAACACAACTACGCGTTTTTTCCTTTACGACGATGTGGATTTTGCTTGACTACAGGCAGGGAGGGCACTTATCATCACTTATCATTTCCGAACAATGCTCTTCATTTGGTTGTTTGTTTGTAATATGTGGTGCTGCTTTGGTAAATTTCACTGCAAAAAGGAAACACTAGAAAACAATAGAAACAAGGAAAAATGTTGTGCAGTGCACTGGTTAATAACGTTGCGAAATTCGGTTATGGTGAAAGAGCAACAGAATTTTTGTGTATTTCAATATTTGAGCATTTTTTTCTCCATTTTCTAAGGCAGTTCGATTTTTTATCGAAAAGAGATTGGGTAGTAGCATCGAATTGGAAAGTTCTCTCGACTTTCACTGCGTCGTTAACTTTCCAAGCGTCTGTTGATATTAACACATATCTGCGCGCTGTGCACATGGAACGGACAAATGGCTGCCTGCACAGCGTTGACGTGATGCATAGCGTTGAGGTAGCAAACATATTGCCACATAGAAAAGGTGAAAAAGAAACCGGAGGCCACATGCAGTTTTGCATCGATTATTTATTCAAATTCTTTTTGCTGCAGTGCAATTTGTGTGGTCTTTTTCACTCAGCGAAGGTAATATTGCAATGGCTTTTTTTTCAGTTATGTGAACGCAAATGCAATATTTGGTCATCGTCGCACGAGAGTGATGATATGTTGCGAGTGCTGGTGATGGGCGGCGCACGACTCGACATTCCAGAAGAGCATCGCCTAAGAACTCCGCTCCATGCTGCAGTTGAGGGTTGCTCCTGGTGCGTTACGAGGACGCTGCTTTACTTGAGGTATTTTGCATTTACATGTCGCTAATTCTGGAAACCGTGTTTTCTTATTTCGCGATGCAACAAATTTCCACACCTTGCATATTGCGGAGCTAGATTTTTAACCTCTTCTATGGTGCGTTCAGAGACGCTCCTGTTCATTTGTTTTACGGTCGAGGTCTTTGGGGTCCTGGCTGGAAAAACAATCGCTTTGCAGCGGATGAAAACTTCACCCGGAGGCATGATGTAAAACCTCGAGCTTTCGTTTTCCACACGGATGCTTTAATAGACCCAGCCCCTACGAGTCCTTTCGTTTGTCACTTTTACCTTCCTTGGCCTCATCAGTTCTGGTGTAATCATATGAAGGACTTAAAGAAATAGCCATCGTTTAGAAGGGGTGCTGGCCATTTTATGCTTCAGTGATGTCAGACAGGGACTAAACGAAGTTTTTCCTTACTACAGAGCAGCGTTCGCAGTTGAAGTTGGCATTATCATTTGCTTGAGCTAAGAGTACTTATCTTAAGTTGTTTGGGTGTGATGGCGTGAATGTCAAAATTACATGCCCATCAGATCTTTCATGACCTGTACAGAGTAAGACCGATGGGACTGAGGGAACAAATACTAAAGTGAATAAGTTGGGATGGTTGAATTGACAGTATGGGCATAGTGAAGATATGGGTTTCTTTACTGGAGACTAATGAATGTAAGACAGTAGCTGCTATGGAAATAATTGCTTGGAAGCAGAGCGAGTCGCTGAATTGTGTAACTGCATTAAGTTCAGTAGTACAGCTTTTAAGGACTACTTGTTTAATCAAAAAATAATCAGTAAGGTGTCTCTCGAATTCCTGTATCTCTGAAAGCAGCGGTTAATGAGCTATTGCTACAGCCGTTGACAGTGGACCACTCTTTTTCATCGTAGATCATTGCGCCCCTACAGAGGAAAACTTATGGAAGAAATGGAAGGGCGAGGTTTATTCGAAACTGTGCTGGGTAAGAGGACAAAACGTTTCGTTTATAAAGAAGCGTTATCACTCAGTGCGGCAGTTCAACAATCAAGTTCTAAACTGTCTCAAATAACTCCTCTGCCTTTTACATACATAGCCTCTCCTCGAATGCACGTTGTGAACTTCTGAAAGGATCAGTCGCTCGCTCTCCCCAGTTATTTCTTGCGAAAGAGATGGACCAAAAATTCTTTAAAAGCAAGGATCCAACTTCAGTGAAACCTTTGTAGTCACCATGAGAAAATTTTGATTGTTGGGCAAAGAGGGAGAGAGAAGAGGGGAGAACATCATCCTAGCCAGTGAGATTTGCAAGAGCGCGGAGAAGGCAGAAATTATTGCACTTGGGGATCGAGTGCGCAAAAGAAAACGCCAGTGGAGAGAATCCCGAAGACAAAAACGAGCGAATGCGATTTCATCCAATCTGGTCATCAAACATTGTCATTCCGAAGAATCTCGTGGCAGCAGGACAAAGATGAATCTCAAGGTGGTAGGAGAAAGAACACCGTTTACAGTGAGAGAGAACCCAAATAGTTACCTCTAGCGACTTTCTTCATGTATTTCAAGAACAGTATTTAGTTTCGTAAGCAATGAAATTTGAACTTATCTGGCGAGAATCACACGTCTGTATCCGCTACACTGCCACGAGATTCTTCGGAATGACAGCGTTTGATGACCAGATTGGATGAAATCGCATTCGCTCGTTTTTGTCTTCGGGATTCTCTCCACTGGCGTTTTCTTTTGCGCCACTGTTTAAAGTGCTTCCTGATGCCCCTTCCAAATTTTCTCACCAGCCCAGCTTATTCTTAAGCGCATCCATCGCTTTCTGAATATTTTCTTCCGCTCCCGCAAGCACTTCAGATTTGCTGTTGAAATATGCAAGAGCAGTGCAATCACTGTGAAAGCAAATAGTTTTGTTTTCATCGCTCGTCACTCATTTTTAGTCCTCGGCAAGTCGATTTCAGCTTGCACTTGTCGCATTTAGGCACCTGGAGATATTACTGAACGAATCACAAGTCCTTTCGCATACTTAGTCCTCTCGTTTTCTTCATTCTTCATTGGGACGTTCTCGCTGTGCAGGAGCAGCATAAGTTTACCTCTCTTTTCGCTCCGCAGAAAGTCACTTGGATGGAACCGTTAAGGAATATCTTTAGCCAGGATGCTGAGAGAAAAGATAGGGGAATTATTTCCCGTTTCGTATTCCATTTTTGCTGAATCCTTTTAGGAATTGTGGACTCTCTAGCAAGTACATGTCCAAATTTGATAGCTCAGCAATTGGAAGCGTAGGTATCCCTACCTTTCAGCACTAATCCTTCTCTCGTTTCTGGCTGTTAAATGCGATTAGCAATACATTTTGCATAGACGAAAATGACTTGAGGAAGTATTGCTTTGTTCTTTACATTGTTCATCCAGTGTCTTGTGAGGCTAATGACGCTTGCAGTAGTTCATCAATGATGATCCTTCTTTGCGCGATATGTGAATAATATGAGACATACGGTGTCAGGGACATGGTTGCAGAAGTTTTGCATCCCTGACAGGATTTCGCCCATCAGCTGTGAATTTTGTAACAAACGCATAGCATGCAGTAAGGTTCATCAAACACGACTCAGTGCGGACCTATCTCTTCCGTAGTTAGCATGTAACCTTCATCTGACTTGTAGTTGGCGATCTCGGGCATCTTTCATTTGAAAAATTATAAGAAGCAGCAAACGGTGAGGAGCTTTTCCACTTGTTTCGAGTTATCTCATCCGATTGAAGATCGAAATTGTCTACACCATCTCCCCACAAGCGTAAGTTTGTTATTGGCAAACATGACGCCTATTCACAAGCTTTGTATATGCTAACGCGGGAGATGCTCCCAATGCATATCTTGTGAATGACCTGGAAACACTTGGCAGCTGTCATTCGCTCATGTTCGCGCTATAAAGCGCTCTCACCTTCGTTGTCTTTAGAAGGCTGGCCTTTCGATGTACGATCATCAAATCTTGAGGATCGGCAGCTGTGTTCGTCGGTTTCCGCTGAGTGCAATGATTCCGACAGCTGAAGTTGTGCTGAAGGGAGTAGACTTTTAGCAAGAAATTTTCTGATTTATCTGTGCTTATTGCACTAATGTTAGCGGTTGCTAATGGTGCTACTACGGTTTAGTTTGAATCACATAGGCAAGAGATTGTTGATCGTCGCTTTTGTTAGTTTTCGGCTTGAGAAATGAATCATCCTCAAATGAACCAAGAAATGGTAGAATGGAAACCATCATAAGCCGTCAAAGCATAGGGCATTTTGATTCAATGAGCAGCATTACTTCGCCGATTTCTGGCTGATGTTCGTGCGGGCGAGTACCTATGAACTATTTAACAGCGTTCTTTTGAAGCCAGAAGCCATAGTGTATTCTTCTGGCCATATCTGGCTGTTGTTACCTCTCAGTGCTATATATATATATATATATATATATATATTATATATATATATATATATATATATATATATGTTGTTCAATGGCACTGTTGTTTTGAAGGTGCATTATGAAGTATGATGGTTCATGATTCAGCTTTGAACCCCATGAAGGTCACATGAAGCGAATGGGATTTTGGTTTTCGTGACGTTTGGTTGCACAGGACCATCGTCAGCTACCCCGCTGCAATATGCAGATACGTACTAAAATGAGCTGTCTGCTACCCTCAGTAAAACCTTTTCTGTCCATAGGTCTTTGATTTCTATCGTTTTTCTCTCCCTTGCCGCACTAAAGGATTTCTGTTCTTAGGTCTATCTCTGAAAAGTGCGGCATCTTTGAGCTGAAGGTCAAATGGGCCAACGATAATCAGTTTCAGGAAGTGATTGGAAATCGGCTTCTGTATTAATGAGCAGTCACCTTCAGAAAAGATGGAGTCACTGAGCCGATCTCTTTTTTTTCGAAACAACATCGCTTAGAGTGGCCCTTTTTACTAGTGCTTGAAGCGAGCTCATAGATTTTCTGGGTTTCGATCTTTTTCGGCTCATCTCGGGAGTTCGAATCCAAGAAATTGGTATTTTAAATAGGTGGTTATGCTTCTGTTGCGTGTTACATGGCACAAACTTAATTTCAAGTGATTGCTGAGTAACCTGAGCAGTTCACGAACTCCTTCCTCAGCTGTCCGACAGGAACACTTTTGTTACCTAGGGTGTCACACGATGCGCGATATCCATCAGCTACGAGAGTTCATCGGGAAGCTTTTCTAGGGGTCATCCTTCAGTTTTATAGGTTATGCGATATTTTATCAACTAATACACCAAATCGGAAGTAGGGAGTACTGCTAAGAGATTACTCATGCCTACTGAAGGCAATGAAATGCGAAGGAAAATTTTTTGAGAGGCCTGCTTTCTGTCTGTGACAAGTCACAAGATGAAAAGAATCGTTTTATAAGATTACATGTGCGTAAAGAATAACGAGTACTACTGAGGTGTTACAAGCACTAGGGTAAGTAAAACGCTACAATATTTGCAACAGTTCCCAAAAACGTTTATTGTTTATGTTCAGGAAGCAAGTTAGCAATAAGGGGTAACAATGACGAAGCTGATTATGCCCATTGAGAGAGGCCGTTAATCTTTCGCAGTGTTTGGTTGCTCAAGAAGTATAATTAGGACAACCATGATGGGCGCGTTAAGTGACGGCTTAGATCGTTTGGCATCGACGGTTAGAGGAGGGAGAGGTGGAATTATGCTGTATGCTGTATCATGTATGCATAAGGTGAAGTGTGTGCGAATGAAGAAGCTTGAGGTCGCCAGTAAACGTGCTCGATGCGGACAAGAAAACGCCTCTGCATATTGCTGTGCAAAACAGTGATCCAGCAGCCATTCGAGCAGTGTACCTTCTCCTCGAATTCGGTGCCGATGTGAACGACGTTCTCAGAACGGGACGTGACAGCAGGTACGGAAGTTCACTTTATACAATAAACCGTTAGCATCATTGTGCATGAAAACACTGTGCAGTAATTGGTAAACGGCTCCAAAGTTCCGTATTGTCTAGTTTCATGGGAGCATCGCGGGAATGGCACGATGTCAAAAAAAAAAAAAAATGCATAAGCAATCGCCAATTCCAGTCTCACAAGCATAAATTTCTTACATCATGCACGGCATATCTATTCCACTGTCCGTGGACTTCTAATCGTTACACCCGGCTAAAATTTACTGCTCTTTGATCTCCGTTACTAATTTTGAGATCGCTAATTCGGAGGCTGCCAATTCCACTGGCCACTAGCTTTTGCACGGAATCAGGTAAGGTTTTCCACAGTTCACATCAAGTGATGAGAAAGCAACTTACGACATTGATTTGTTTCACCGTACTGCATTCAAAGTTCACATTCATCATAAGTTGAATGGTAAAATGAATTACAAGACCATGCGAGATCAATAGTTTCAGCATTTTTTGAAGGGAAATTGGGGGGAGGGGGGAGTGGGGAAGGGGAGGGAGGAATAAAAGAGCAGCTATGCGGGACAGACTCAGTAAGCGGTAGGATGACAATATTGGGAATGAGCTAAGAGTGTGAGTTGTAATAAATTCATATGTTATTATACATAGAAGTGTAAAATTAAAACTTGAATAGTAAGATCGCTTGAAATGGTCTTCAGCCACGAGGGGCGCCGAAGGAGCTTTAAATTTTGGTGCTTCCGAGTGTTTTTGCTCCAAAAATGTGCTACTTTCTGGCAGCTACCGAGCTTTTCAGTTGTTCTTCATGTCTTTTTACAGTTTCGTTGAAATAACTTTGCGAATTCCAAAATTTGCTAGTGGCCTTCTCTGAGTCAAGGGAGGGAAGTTGTCTGCATATAGGTGAAACGGTGATTTTGAATAATATGATCCAATGGATTTTTTTAAATTTTGCATCCATTTACTGACTTCAGCGGACATGCGTTATGCATGTCCATATGTGCATTTGCTGCATTTGCTTAATCAGGAGACTGAGTGGATGACCATTCAGTTGTTAAAAGTCTTTATTTCCGACCATATGCACACTAGTTGACATTCACCATTCTCACATTTATGAGGTACGCTGAAAAACGGGTAAATTGAGCATACTGCAAGATATTTTCCGAGCATACTGAAGAACGAAATAGCTGAGAAATCGGCTACAGAATATCGTTGAATCTAGGAGGTTATTCTTTTCATTTTTTTCTTCCAAAATCGGAATCGTTTCTTTTCCATTTCCTACACTGTCAGAGCGGAAAACGGCATCGCGCCCAAAAAATCCTCGCATTCATGATGATTCTAATTTGTAACGAAAGTCAGGCGACATGATAGGATATAAAGCATAGCCAAAGTCAGGGAGAACATTTTTCAAGAATCTGTCCAAGTGTTTTAAATTTGGACTTTCTGCTTAACCATGCAGAAAATTGCATATCTTAAAGAACCAACCCATCCAGTGTAAAGCAAGTTTTCTACGATTGCCTTAATTCAGAAAGAAGCGCATCACCTTGAATTGAGGTGTCGCATAATTCATCCAACGTCAATGTTTTCTGTTCAGCAAAAGCTACTACGGAGGGCGTTTATGCCACATATTTCAGCTTAAGTTTACATTAATCAACTATGATGAGATTTACAATATTATTAATCGGCTGTAGGGACGCTAGCTATTTTGAACAGAGTTTTGGATACCACTGTGCCACTTTTTTCCGATTCTGCTGTTTTGTAGCCTCTTAGGTTTCCTCTTTATTTCAAGCTTTCAAGTTCCAGTCACTCTAAGGACGAAAATTTCTTCCATAATAAGTTCGCCGCATAAATCGAGTGGTTTTTATGAAATGAGACTGTGAGGTGCCCTGTTTGCCTCGCTTCATGACTCAAATGAGGACCACTGACTCCAAGGTACCGGCACGCAAAACACCTTTGTTGTTCGGGTGTCAATAATTCGAAGGCTCGTAACTTCTGAGATAATATAGCTGTAACTATGAAATTTATTCGAAGGAAGTAAAGTATGAAGCGCTTTCAATAGTATTCGTATTGCAGTGGGCTTTTTGGACCTCTCGCTAGTGTTTTCGAGTGTTATTTTAATTCTCTTTGAGCCATATTACAAAAGCTCTTTTTCAGGTTTTGCCACTGTGCAATAAATTCTCTTCGTGGAAGTTAAAGTCGGAGGTGCACGAAAAGTAATTTATATTATGCCGAGAGGCCACATTAATGCGCGCTCGTTTGTTTTCCACAGTGCTAATTATGGACGACGTCAGTGGGACATAGACAATAAGGAGAAATTAGGTCGACAACAGTATTCGTAAGACTCTCAAAACTGTAGGAGCTCACAGTATAGCATTCATATGCTCAGCGTTCAATAGGTGTCGTTGCAGTCCACATATACATGGACAACCATCCCCAGCACCTTTCATTAAAAAGGGCCGTCAAGGGACCAGCGTCTATTGAGGGCCTTTAATGAACAGTCTTGGGAATGTGAACGCTTGGCTGGCCGGGCGACTGAATGAGCTGTCGCTCGTTCGCAGCTCCACTAAATATGAGAGTTCCGCTTGACGTGATAGCAGGCTAGGCAAAGTGGTTGATCGAACGTAATTTGCATATATGCATACACAGAGACAGACAGCGCGTACAATATTAGTTTTTAACATGTAGATTTTTTAAACGAATGCAATGTAATGCTTCATGTCATTTCGATTTATGTTTCCAAAGAAAGTTTTGTGATTTGCATCTCGCATTTATGAACCAGGTAACAGAAAAATGTCACATGTCCGCTAATGTCGGGGGTTTTTATCGAAAACAACAAGTTTCGGGAATGTTTGGTGGAGCATTCGACAATCTTCCTCACCTGGGCATAAACTAACCAACCCTTTTTTGTAATAAATGCGAAATAAATCGAAGCTTCTTTCTACCTGTTAAATTTCTGCATAGCGAGAGACCTTCAGGCAATTGTGTTTAGTAGGATTTTGGTCGGCAACTTGATGTAAACTGAATGAGCTCAATGAGATGATTACAAAATTTCATTTGCGGTCTTGTTCACTAGAAGTAGCAAGGCATTTAATCAGGTTGTGATTGGAGATCAAAAAATGCCTTCCTGCTTAGCAAAAATATAGGTGAAGTGCATCGTATCATGACACCTGCCAGCGTACTACTGTCCAGCATGAAGTTCTACTGGCTAAAATTGAAAATGAACCCAGTTTCTCGAGCGTTCTCAATTAACCGCTTTGCGAATGCTTTCTGTCAGAAATTTATGAACGCATGTTGCACAAAAATCGAGCGCGATATTGATGAAGTCCAAAATTAACATTCTTTGATCTTTACTGTAATAGCCGTGGCTTTAAGATCCCAGGCCCAGGGTCAGTAGCGCCGATTTGGCTGTCAAAGCAAGATAGAAGGGTGAAAACAATGCGTGATCGTCTCGAGTTTTTCAGAAATCGTTTGCAGGTTTAGAAGTTTTCAGAACTTTTAATTTGGAGACTTTTCAAGCGTACTAGTTATTTGTGCTTGAGTATTTTCCTCGGTTCTTTTTTTTCAGATTCCTTTGTAGGGATAAGCTCTTGTTCGTTTCCTCTCTTGACATATGGACGTCCATGTCATTGCCAACGGCATGGCATAACATCTAGTGGTGGAATTCGGCGGGTATAATGATGGCTTTCGTATCTAAATGCGTATGGGTCAGAATGAAGCAAACGTTAAAAATAGAATGACTGGCCGGTAAAACAAAGTCATTCATATCAGGTTTTTTGCAGGTATCGCAGGAATCTAGAAGAACATCAGCGAAAGATCACAGAGGCCTTTGAAGAAGCGCGCTGTAAAACTTTCATGTAAGTCGAAACGTTTTTTCGTGATCTGCGATGGAAGAGGACGTTGAGGAGACGTTAATCGGCGCTGGAAAACTTTGAGAATAAGTTGCCTATGTTTTTTGTTCCACCTGTTTCTGGTAAACATCCCTAACTTCACATTACATCGCTGTCTGATTTCGAATTACTTATACGCGGATTATTTCATGAAGTTGATTTTGAAAAATGCTATTCAAAAATTTAATTACGGCTGTCTTGATGTTCCTTGTTTTGGTAGGTTTAGGGCTAGCCATAACCGGACAGCATCCAATTCCTAGGGGATTCTCGCCTTTCAACGAATTTCGCCGTCCTTCCGTCTTCTTGACGACGTTCTTTTCGTCTAGTGCAGCCATCGCTTGCGCTAAAGCGCGCCATGTTCTCCGACCGTGTTTATGAGGATATATTTCAAGGAACCTACTATTATCACTAGCTGATTGTGAGATTCGAAGTTTATTTTTCGTTTAGATAATCAACCATTCACGAAGACGCTATAACAAGTCTCGTGATGGAGAATAGGACCACTAATAAAGCACTTTTAAAAAACCCAACGCTCTGCGTTCGGAACATCTAAATGTTTAGTTGTTAATCGTAGGGAAGGGGGCTTAAGACGTCGTGATGTTTCTGTGATTGGTCTTACTGGAACTTGTTTGACTGCGCCCTTACCTGCCAAAAGTTCAGCTCACTACAGCCATCACAAATACACATCCTACCCGAATATGTGCACATGAAGACAACCTACGTAGCCGAAGACTTTTCATTACGGTCGGAGAAATAGTTATTATAGGAAATTAGCTGCTGGTCGGTTAGCTTATAACATGTTTTCGAAGTAAAGATGCTTTTGATGTCATTATGGGAGAAAGTGAGTAACCATGGTAGCAGGAGGTGAGTCAGCATTCTATAAATGCGACGGAAGCTTTCATTCGTCAGCTTATGCCAGTCTGATTCATGCAGATCCTCCGGTGGTTTCTAGGATGGGTGTTGTATCCATTTTAGTCGAACGAAGCTAACGGAGGCGATGCAGCCGCCTTCATCTTCTCAGTGCCATGCATAGAGCTCCACAAATCCTAGTTCTTGCGCTATCGAGGTAGGAACTAGAGAACGGGAAGCAGCTAAGAGAACCCGTTGAATCTCTCGATCTTTCCACCTTCCTCCTATTCGCTGTCGTCGCCGCTGTCAAAAGCCTAGCTTGATGCGCATACGTGGGATCGTGTCTCACTATTCGCTCGCTCATTTTCCACCTTTCATTCTCTCGCTCTTACCCCTCCCTTGCAGTACCTTTGCGCAGCTCATCGAAAGCATTTTAAAGACATTTTTCATTCGCGACAGCAGTGGTACTTTTCATAACGTCTCAATCAGTCGTGGAAGAGGTCGAGGGTCGATTACTTTAACGGCAACGAAGAATGGGAACATTCAACATATTGAACTGTGCTTGTGATCGAAATACTATTGCCGAAGGGTAACTTTCGGTTATGGACTTCTGCACCGAAATAGACAATCATAAGCTATCATTTGCTGCTTGATATTAAAATCTGATGTTGAATTTTTTTCTGGCTTCTGGGTTTTCTTAATTTTTCAATGCGTCGATGATTTTGATGATTGCAATTTTGTCGCCGTCAGCTTGCAGATGGTTAACGTACATGACGGAATATAGTTTTCTTTTTGCAAGCATGAAAATGCTGGCTAATTTTGGACAAGTTACAAGGTTCCCGCACTCGATGTATGATGATCGATATTTCTGCCTTTTATTTATGCTAAATCAGCTGATATCATTTTTACACCCTAAAGGGTGAAGTCTTTGATAAAACCTTTGAGGCGCGGTATTCTCGTTGACTGATGAAATTCCCAGCAATTTTTTTCGAGCGTGGTTTTGTATTATTGACTGTTGCTGCTTCAGCTTATCTTCACAAGTCCTTCGTTGTTTGGAAACCAATCGCGATGCCATAGTGCATCTGGGAAAGCTCAAGAAGTCCGAATCAAGAGATAATAAGGATTGAGAGTTCACGTTTAATTATTTACTTCGATACGGTTCAAGCGTACTGCAGCGATGCGAACAAACTGACAGCGATAATGGAATGGAGTTTAGGCTTACATGCATCTGAAGCTTTTGGTCCTGTTGTGCGTGCCATCCTACTTGGACTTCAGTTATAATGGCATGAAGTTCGTCATGGAAGAGAGGATATACAGAAGACGAGTCTGCTTCCTCGTACGTTGGCAGCATCACTGGATTGATGACCTCCGGCATATTGTCGCTAGCTCGCAGCACCCAGGATAGGTGATTTGTGGGCAGTTATTTATTCACGTGACAATTCTGTCTCATTTTTTTGACCGAGGTAGAGCCAAGACCAATACCGAAGCCCGCTAAAGAGTATTCTGAATACCATCCTCCTTCCATGAACGTATGTTCGTTTTGACGCAAATTGGATTCGTCAGCAGGACTCCTTCCTCGTCCGCGAAGTCGGCATCACGCGGAAATGATTGCGTTCTGACATGTCTGATGCTCTTCCTCTTTCCTACTGGTCTCACTGTTAGGTAGATATTACTGTAGTAAACTTGGCCACGTGGGATATTTTTGGTGGCCAGGATAATCACTTACACGAAACCGTTCATGTTTCGGAATTGTTGTTCTCAAGGTCTCTAAGGAACCTCCTGCGTGCTGCGTGTGACACAACTCCCAACCGATTGCAAATCCGCGGTGGAGGAATGGGCAGTATGTTTGAGATGCATTCGACATTTTGCGTAAACAAAGATCGCAATGTGAACTAATGGTGAACTCTCGCTGTGATATATGCTAACTTACCGTTTACGACATATTATTTTTGGCCAAATAATTTTCTACCACTGTCTGGTTTCATTCTACTGAAGCCAGCATGAATTTTGATCTGCATGAATATGAAGTCTTTTCGAGCCTGCATCTGTTCAACTTCTTTTGCTGAGTTGTTTTGTAACATGTACATGTGCTAGAAGCTTTGCAGCTAGTCGAAGTTTTTTTTTGAATCCTTTTGGTTGGTGATGATTACCGTACAAATATATATGAAGATTGAGTTTGTGAAAAATATCCCTAAATAAGTTACTAAAAAAATATCCCAAATAAGTTTTATGTTACTAATTGTCTTCCTCTACTCAATCTTTTATCCGACTGTGTAGCAACGGGTTTTTTTTTACCATATCGTTCATGTCGCTGCATCGCACTAAATTCCACCACAACAATTTCTTTAGCACAATAGTTCATTGTTGTGTATGTGTGTGTCTTTTTTAAGACCTGTTTTTCCTTGCTTGTAGCGACTCCACTAATTGACAAGAGTCGAGTTTTCGGCGTAACAGTCGTATGAGTAGTTGGGAAGAAAGGGTGCCTTGCATTCGTTGGGGATGTCATCGAAATCTTTTCTGAACGCAAATGTTCGTCTAATGTCATTCACAAATTTCCTGCTGAGTTGCTTGCTCTTCTACCAGGCTTTTCGCGATTTCCAGCAACTGAGTTGTGAGGTAGCTGATGTTATTCTTTCAATTTATCATCGTTAAAGCTTCCTCAAGGATGTTGCCTTATATGTAAACATTTTTACCTGCACTTAATTGTCTTAGATAATCATTCAAACGTCACTCGGTCGATTAGCTCGGCCATAAAACAATTGATAACGATTTTCTATAATGTATTTGATTAAATCTGACCGCCTTTTTTTGGTCGTTGTGATGGGAGTAACGCTAGTTGGCGATCGTTTTTAGTTGACGAATCGAAAAATACATTTGCCTAAGAGTATAAAGGTAAAGCACATGTCAGAAACTGAATTAATATAGAAGCAAGCGGAGTTAAGTGAATTTAGCGCTTTTGACACGTCGCCAACTCGACTGCTTATTGGCAAGGTCGCCGTTATCTTACTGCACAGTTTATTATAATTCACGCGGAAGAGTCGCGTCTACACATTTTTCCTCTCATGCGACTTATGATTACCCAAAGTACGCTTCTCATCCTCGTAAGTTATTTCTAGGTTATTCTCCTAGACCGAGAATACGGATGTGCAATTTCCTTGTTACTTCCTCCAGCTATCATCTGATGGAATCCCTTCATGGGAAGTGTGTATGACAACCATAGTGCAACTATATTTGTTATTTGCCTGGGTGCAGTTTTATGCTGGGTTGTTGAATGTGAACAATTGAGAGGATGCTACAGTGGGCGCTATAGACCGCCACTTGCATCAAATGGCAGGTTTCAGCATTCTTTGGATCAAGCGAGTTGTAAGAGAGGGTCAAAAGTGGTAACATGTGTGGATGTGACCAATAATAGAGAAGGCGAGAGCAGCGAACGATGCTAACCTCGCAGACAAAAGGGAGACAATGGCGGGAAACCTTCAATTCGACAAACACCTCTGGAATATTGGTGCGGCGAATGGTACACATTCCACAAGGGTGAAGCAATCGCTACTAAGGCGTATATGGAGGGTGTGGAAGGTGCGAAGATAGGAAACAGGAACCTCCGTTGTGGCTGGAAATTGCTGCAAAAGCGATTTCAATTGTATTTTATCGTCTGTTTCATTGAGCTTTTAATGAGCTCGGGATAATATGGCAAGCCAATCCTAGGCCAAAAATGTTGTGCTCGAAGGCACCCGGAAACCGATTTCGATTCATTGCTTTGTCACACCCTCCTTCAGCTAAGCAGATTTTGTTTGTTTGTGTTATGATCGCTTGGACAGCAATGAGCAATGTATCCTGAAACTTCGAGTGTGATATAAGCTGTCGTTTTGCGGTTTTCCCGTTACCACTACAGTGAACCAAGCATAAGAGAGCGCAGAGGGAACGGAGGCAGGCAGAGCTAGATATGTCCACTCAAAAAACAAACAGATTTGGCGGAAGATTAAAAACGACTTTCTTAAGGTCTGGCAGGAGTCCAAGATGGACAAGGAGTCTTTTGTTGTAACAGACGGGATCACAGGTTTTTAAGCAGCAAATATGCAAAATAACTGGCGTCTGATGGCAAGGAATAAAGAGTAGCGAAACTTTTTGAGACAAATAAAAGTTTAGAGCTCCTCGATTACTACTTGCAGCTTTTTAAGGCACTTTTTAACTGGAGACGCAGTAGCGCTCATAAGCTTTGATGGGACTGGCCTGGGTAGCTTGCATCACTTTGGCGCAAATATAACGTTTTTCAGCCGGCGTACTACTCGGACCAAAAATCTTTATACCCCTGTTTAAGTGTTGTTAGCCATCCGGGCGAAGCGGTTTACGTAATTACTCTATTTCAGCAGCATGACTGTGAAGCGGACGATAACTCCAGTGATGGTGCGAGCGATGTGGGAGGCCGAAACGAACAATTTGACCGCTGAGCTAAGCTTTTTCTTCGAGACTTCTCTACTGCCGAACAATCGTTACGTATACGTCATCCTTCTGGCCGTCTTCGACTTCTGCAGTGCACGATATGTAAATGCATTTTCCATCCGGATTTGCTAAGAAGCAAATTAACGAAAACACCTCGACCTTTTTCTGGAGAAGGAATAAGGTTTAGGAGCAGGATGTCCCGGCGGCGCAACATGCTGCCCGGAAAAACATCATGTGCCAAGGCGGCTTGGCTTCGCTGGCATGTGTATCAAGATGTGAATGTTCACATCATATTTGGGCAACCTCATTTCCATCCAGATTAACGATGTGATTAACTGCGGGTTTTCTTATTCTCAGGAAGTTAGATCTAAGCAGACGATATAAGTACGGAAAAGAACAAAATCTTGACTTTATGAGGAGATGGCACGACGTGTTTTTTGCAGTCTCACCTACCGTGATAACTGCTTATTGCAGAAGAGAAAATATGTGCTAAAGTATATTCATATTTTGGTTGATTGGTCTCTTGTCGACGATTCATTTTTCTAACCCGGCTGGCTCCAAACTTCGGGTGTTAGACGCGTTCAAATATCTATAGGTGCTTACATTTCTTCAAGCCTGGTGAACTGACTTAAGAGCTAAGATCTGGGTAATCCCATCAAACTGTGAAGCTCTAGTTTTGTAGTGGCTTTTACTATGAAGGCCAACAAAATCTACTGATTCTCGAAAGGGTCACAAAGATAGAACAAGGTGCACCGTCGTCACTTACTGAGGCGCGCATGTTGCGACCGATGAGAGCACAATCCAGCCTGCGCAAGTACGACCCATAGCACCGCTTTGCCATATATCACAACGTGTACCAGGGTCAGAGCGCGAAGCATCGGCTTATGCGGCGCACATATTGACCAAGTGCAGCACGACCTTCATCTTTCCAAGCACGACCTTTGGCACCGCTTCTTCATATGCCACGTCACATCCTCTGACTCTCCTGAGTGCGAATTGAAGCTATTGAACCACCGTAAAATAAGGTGCTTTTTCTGATCTCGTGAGTGCATTCAGTAGACTATAGCGCGATTTCCACATGCTGACTCGCTGCTTCTCAGTTCACTCAAACAGTATTCTCAAAGCTGAGCTACTAAACCTTTATTCGCGTATGAATACCATGCTGCGCAATGTTTACATATGACGAATACAAGAAGCGGCACACAATTAACGAAATATATAATCTCGCTCGAGATCAGTGGTTCATGTTCACGTCTATTTAGCACACATTATAATTTGATCCGTGAACGGCCATCTCATTTTCTTATGACACGCTCGTTGCAGAGCCTAACAAAGTGACTCTCACCTTTCCACATCGTTTGCAGCGTGGTTAGAAACAGCAGATTATCATCAGTGCTTTCCATTCAGTGTCATTATTTCATATTTTAAGGAATATTCTCCTCCGTACACCGTTCGCTGCTGCACCGCTCACTTCACTATAATTACAATATGTTTGAGAGCAATCTTCCTGGACATTCTAACTTAAGCCTCCTCCATGAAATAAACGGTTGTAAACTTCAAAGCAAAAAGTCGATTAAAAAATCCCAACAGGAGAAATGTTAGTCGTTCAAACTGATAAAACAAAATGAGGCATTTCACTTTTTCTAAACAATCCACGGCGAACGAATAGCAGAGTGATCTCATCAGTAAAGCAATCCTTCCAATCGAATCCATATTTGAGCCAGACAACATTAGCCAGAAACCCATATCGCTCCAAAAGCCGCGCACACACTGCTATCGATGAGAGATGAATTTTGCTATTCAGCTGAAATAGGGTTTGCTCACGGTGATACAAATGGTAACAGAGAGCTGTTTTGGAGCTCATCGCAACAAGTTTTCTAACATAAATTCCAGTCAAGTATGACTTTATAACTCGTAAAGAATTTATTTGTTCGGGTCATTCCATGAACACTCTCCGTGTTTCCTCTGCCCATCTCTCATCGTCACCTTCATCAGCCAATGTACTCGAAATAAGACGCAACAAAACAGAGTAAGTCATGAACGGCAACAGTAAAAAAGAAACAGGTCAACCAAAACTGCGAACGATTCGAACGAATGAAAGAATCTTCACTGATAGAATAACAAAGAAGACAGCAGTGATGAAGCCACACACCCCTATAGATGAGACATGAGACTTTCATTCGAACAATTTGAAAATAGCTTTCAAGAAATTTTGACAGATTGAAGAAATGTCTCAACTAATTTCTTGTAACTTTCGCTTATATGTCAGTTATCACAAAGCTTAAACATTATAACATCAAGGTTAGAAGCGTTGAAACCTTTCTAAAATACATCAGCAATGAAAATTATATCCATCATGGGAGCGCAAGCGAAGGTTGAGTCATTTCTGGTTATCTATCTCAAACGAGGGAAACCGCAACTTAGCCTAATACAGGGGCGTTACGATCATTCGCCAACTATGACCAACGCAGCACACAGAACAGATAATAAAAATGAATTAAAGAAGCGTGTATCTATTTATTCCCATGTGCTTGCTATCTCGTCAGTCTGGCGTCGCCTCTTGAACGGCGGTAAGTTAGAGATCATTTTTGTTCCTTTGCTTTTCTAGATCATCTAAAAGCGGATGGGGACAGCAATTCGGGTGTTCTGGTTGTTTTGTTAGCGCCAGCAGTGTCGCTCGATTCCTTTGCTCTTCTGCGCTGTACCAGGTACAAATCTGAGTCAACATGGGATCTTTGCAACAGTCGAACTTCTTTTCGTGCGTCTTCGCAGCTTCCACAAATAATAGGCTTCATTTGGTGTTAGATCGAATTTGACTCTTTGTTTTATGCTATAATCGCTTCAAGTTTTAGCTGTGTAGCTGTTTTTGTGTATACCAGACGGACAGACATCACGCACGAAATCATGTTCTGTGACTTTGCCGTAGTATGTCTTGCAGACGGAGATTCGCAAATACCTGTCAGTTGGAATCGAATATAAGAAATAAGGATGAGGAGCAGGATGGGTGTAAAAATCAAAGAGATAAGGGACTGCAAGGGCAAAATTGAATCGAGAGAAGGCAGTTTTACGTCATGGATGGATGTCTTTGACCGCACCGTTCTTTCGACGTTATACGGATGTGAGACCTAGTCTACGATAGCTGTAGAAGAGAAAAAATTGAAATTATCATGCAAACCGTGGAAGGAGGAGCGATTGCAAGCAGGATGGAACATTCGTCAATATTGTGTTGTCAACCCGATACAAATTCTCTCACTGACCACGTCAACCCGACACATTTATTGAAATATACAGGTCATATTAACCTTGCACACTGATTACATCCTGACGTATCGGTTTCCGAACGATATTTCCACATTAGTGATATAATGATCAGACTGGGTCGCGTCCAGAGTTTCTTGGTGTGATGAGCGATTCCACGACGAATACCATATTTATTTGATTGTTGACTGAGCACGCAGAATGTCCTGATTGGGTTTAATTTCTGGAGTCGGCTGTCATACAGTGATGAGCCACTTACGTCGAGTTTGACACAAGAAGCTCCTTGCACTCCCCGGCAGTTCCTCTGTATGCTCTGCGTATGCATGAATTCATACTTGCTTGAACGAAAATTGTATGAGCTTTTCCTCCATCTTCAGTGTGAGCCATTTTCTTCTGAAATTAAGACCTTTTAAACCTGAGGCTTCTATTCGAAGTAGTACTGTATAAGCCAGCAGTGTGCAAGCATGTAATATACGTATTGCTTCACTGTTTAGCTAGCACATCCTCATTACTAATTAGAGGAGAAGCTAATGCTGGGGGATCCGAATGACGAAGGCTCTGAAAGGGCAGGGAATCGCCCGGAGCCCTGAATGATAGTGTTATTATCGTAGAGGTTCGGAGCTCGTGAAAATCGGGGCACGCAAATGACAGGACTGCGCAGGAGACCGTCGAACGCTAAAGTATTACTGCGACGTTTGGGTCATTAATCGAAATTTACGTGACCCTTATGGCGAGATGGTCGTATGCGCCGTATCACCTTCATGCTCGGCCTACTCGCCCTGAAGATCTCAGTTAGGAAAGTAGTTGCAATCACGAGGTTTATGCCATTCATTGAGCCTAGAGAAAAGCATATGCTTTCATCTTTTAGGTGGTATAATATCCTTTTGTTTATGCATTATGTAGTTCCGTTCTGCTCCTGCTTTCACTTCACCACCAGAATTGAATTAGTTGTCTATGGATTTTACGGCAGTGACCTATTAGGAAACGAAGCAACTTTTTTGCAGTGGCGTGTCCGTATGTGGGGACGGAGCCCGTTTGAATCGGTTCGCATGAACAACAATCTCGCTTTTTCGCTACAGAATGACCCATGTGGTTTCATCTATGGAACTAGGCTGATGAATGGTTGGAATCGACTACAGATTCGTTACCATCCTTTCGTGAAGAATAAGAAGTACTTACTCATGGCACAGGTAATACGCTTATGAAACTCATGCCAACGAAATTTATCAGTTGGATACTCTGACCCATTCTAAATCTGCTTTCCAAAATTCATTTCCATAATTTCTGGTCCTTCCATTCTGTGATGGATCAAATTTCGCTTCACATTTCTTCAGGTCGAATCTAGTCATATCAAAACTTTTGACAGAACATCACATTTTGCTGCAAGAAGATATCGTATGTTGTACCAGGTAGCATCTCCTGCGTCTTGGAATACTGCCGAAAATTTGCAAATTCCGTAAGCTTTGTTGTATATCTCGCTAGCTCGTGGAGACCGACTACCCCGTGATACTCTTTTAATATTGGAACTTAAAAATTGGACATTGTTTTCGTTTAGCTACAAAAAACAAGGGCAAGGTTTCCTAAGCATGCAATAATTTACCATAGATTTTATCAGCTACTGTGTACGAGCGCCTCATACTGTTGACTTAAACCTAAATTTAAAGTTTATATCCTTGTGAAAATGCTGATCTTAAAGGACTGGTTTCTTGGAATGTTCAGCTGACTATCTTCGGTACCGCAGATTTTGCAATGCTACCACATACTTCTGACAGTCTCTCCGGGCTTTTGCGTGTCTAGTGAGTTCTGACAAACGCATCGCGTTAATGGTATCGCAAGCTTTCGCAACCCCTAAGACTTTAGTGGTGGTTGTGAAACTTGTCCCTCATTGGCAGATTAGGAAGGGTTTTCCTTCACAGGGTCAGCACTTTGCGGCTTTACCAGAAATGTTATAACGTTGCTATAATCTAGCATTCTCCCAAACAGGTTTCTAGTTCCTTCCTGTTCATGGACATGATTCTTATGCTGTTCGAATTATTCTGCAAAAATACCCACATTTGCCATGTTCTGTAAGGCGTCTCTCTTGTTGCTAATGTTAATTGAGTACTTGAAAAATGCCTTCAGGTGGTGCTCGCGCAACGAGATAAATCACCCGTGTATATTCCGCCTCCTTTGCTGGAAGTGGCACCAGAGAGTGGGACGGACTGGAGAAGAGAGTGATGCGAATTGCATGCTTTTTGTGAATTAAGATGTGGCAGTTATTGTGAACGAAACCGTCTTTGCTGTATTGGAGATGGAGTTCTTGTCCGCACTGGTTGCAAGAGGAGGCAGAGGTTTTTAAAAGTTTACCGTCGGCTTTTATGAGCTTTTATGATTTGCTGCAGAACGGTGTCAGTGATTGGTGAATGCAACTATAAAGTCGAGTTTCCCTCTTCCAAGTTCATGTCTTCAAATGTGATGTCTTTTGGTTTCGTAGGGTTTGTAAGGATATCTTCATGTAAATAGGTTTGTGTTTATAACAGCTGAATTATGAAGTGACTGTTTTATAAAATGGGTCATTTGCGATTAAACATGTTAATCTTGGGTTTCGTAATGCTGTTATGGGTTGAACACCTTATTGTGGGCATCCTTTGGGTCTCACTTTTCTGATCACTCATTTCTGACGTGCACTCTTCCAGGCTATTGACCATAGTCTAAGTATATGTATCGTTTGCCTTTAGATTTAGAATTTTGAAGAATAAATGAGACGCTCAATCTCTTCCTTCATAATGACGATATTTTAACTGAGGACCCATCGATGTAACTGAGGGCCTGGCTTCGACAATGACATTCTTGTTTTTCTTCCGCTCTTTCACTCCATTTTACGTTCGTTTTATTTCGTAGTGCACCTTTCGCATTTCCTTCATTGTTTCGTTCATTTTGTGATGGGCCACAAGGAATGAATAAAGGTTCGCTTCCATGTTTGTCGTTCTGACTGTTGCCTCGATTGAGTTTTTGGCGTTACCAGGCTCATTGGGTCCGTTTTTCCAACACGCTGAAAGTCCATATTTACTTCCCTGTCTCATTGTGCTTGCGTTCATTCCGTTTGATTCTGCTTACGCGTAAACGTTCAGTTTGTATTTTACTCTTTACAACATCTTGTTTTGTCGGATACATCGTTCAAGAAAGTGTTTCCATCTCTGCCGGAATACGATGCCTAGGAATCTGATTGCAAACGTTGTTGCTTTCGTCTTGCAGTCTTCACCTTTGTTAGGAGCCTTTTATTCTGATTAGCGGATACATATGCAAGATTTTCAGGAAAAGGATGTGCGCGCACGCAAGGAAACGGATGAAATGTATGAAAGCGTGAGCATTAGTCATTATGGGTGCAGTGATATATGAAATACTGAATGATGTTCAGCAATATGTAGTGGTAATTGCAAATCGAAATTATTCAGAAAAGGGTGAGGTGGGGATATAGCGGCTCTCCTGTGGTGCATGAGACAGCCTGAAAACATCGGATAGAAACTGGTTGAATCTTTCATCTTGAATGACTACACGCTACTTATGGGGCCAAGGGAGAAGAGAACCAGTGACGTTAGGAACCATTCAAAAGCAAGTGCTGTGAGATAGAAGTACTTTTCTTGGTATTCTGTAAGGGTGATTGTGTTTGCTGGGAAAGAACGGAAATAAAACGGGTTCAAACTAGCAGTAGACATCAAAACATCAGAAATTCCTGATGGCTATTCATGCTCCAAACCAGCGTGCAACAAGCAACGTTTTTTGTTGCTAACATCCAATTATCAAGTGTTAGACCATTGGGTGAGACGATCTAAATCACAAAAGCTCTTTGAAAACTAAAAGAAGATCACAAATCGATCTACCAACCTCCAAGTCATCAGCAGGAAGCTTTAATGAACTGATCAAAAACTATCCATGACGTCATTCACATGCGCTGGGGCCGAACAGGTTGCCTCACTACATGCTTTGCAGAACTGTCCATTTTGACGGAAACAGGAGGGTTCTTCCTTAGCGCAACTTCAGTTCCCCTGTATATAAGGAGCGGAAAATGACTTTTCCAGGAATCTAGTTCTGTTGCTAGAATGTTTCTGTTGGAGTGCCAGTGCGTGGACAATACGACCACCATCCACTGCCCTCGTCCTTCCTTCGCCCTTATTTGTTAACAGCAGCGTCCGGTTTAAAAAAGAATAGATTTTCTCACATATCCTTCGATAGTCTCTTTGCTTTCGCTCAGCATCGCAGTGGCTGTGGTCATGGTTTTCAACTGGAAGTCATGTTCGCTGAACAACGTTCTACACACTTTCCAGTGTAAAGTGGTGTGGGTAAGGAATAGTCTTCCGGAAAAGTTATAGGGGCTGGGAATTTGACTGTATTTATGTATCGTCCAAAACATTTCGATCTGCGCTTCACTGTAAGAATGGTTTACTGAAAATTCGTCAAGGAGTGTCAGATTAGTCGACCGATGAATGGATGTGCTGCGGTATGCTTTGAAACGCTGCTTTATGGTATATTCTCGGACGACGTTTTTCTGAGCATGCGCATTTATGTTGTTCTTCTACTCCACTGCTTCACTGCAGCCTTCTTTGTTCTAGGGGCTTGTATTCATGGAAGGACGTTATAGCGTTCGCTCCCATCCAAAGTGGTTCTTGTTGTGAAATGTTTATAAAATCGACTCTCTATTTTTCGAGCTTATCGAGAGGAAGGGCCAATAAAGTTGGAGCCCCTCTACATTCTCTGAACTGCTAAAAAGACTTTCGCATCCGCATGATATTTGACCTCCGAATCGTTTCCCTGATTTCTGCTACGTTAGCGCTGGTGAACAATATTTCATTTCATTCGTCTTTGAGTTCGCATCGATGTTTTCAGTTGCCGAATCTTGCGTTTCGCTTTTCTCTAGTCTTTAATTTGTAGAAAGTGTTCTCGGTTGATGTTTTAATGCCGTTCCACTGTTCAGTATTTTCGGGCAAGCATTGCTGCTGTTTTCATTACCCATTAATATCCAGATTTAGTGGTATTACGTCGTTCGTGTAATGTTTAGATTTACTGCGACCATTCACTTTACTCACTTCCGTTTTCAAAAAAAAAACAATAAGGAAAGCATCCCACAAGACTTTCAAACAAAAACTGCATTAATTCAGCGTTGTGAACGTTATTTGACCTGATGTTGCTTTATTTTATTTCAGTGCTTTAACACAGGATACCCAGAAAGATGAACTCTTAGCACGTGGCGTGTCAGGTGGTCTCCTTTGACTATAGGGAGTTCTAATGGACCTGCCCTCAAACTTCAGCAGGTCCAAGATGTTTGCGCCTATCATTTATTATAAAAAGAAGGCTTCAAGTCCACCTAAGCGGTTCCGTTTTGTGCTACAAAAACGAGAGCCATTCCTGCTCGAGAAGAACCTAGCGAACCTCCAGTTATCTCGGTTGGCAGCAAAGCCAACTCGGGACAGTCGCCCTAACATCCTGCAACCCTTCCGTGTCTTGTTTATTTTGAGTCAACTGCAGCTCCATGAGCTACGATAAAAGTGCTATTTAACTCAGTGATCGGTTAAATATGACGTAGGTATTAGTCCTATACGAGCAGTGCCAAATCGATGTCACCAGAGCCCTATAGGAGTAATGCTCGGCCATTTGTTCCACGTGTTCCTGCGTAATCTTACTCTGTAGATCGCAGCACATCTCTCGCTTGATGTTAGTGAAAGCAAACCATCCGGTTGCAAGTTATCGAGATGAAAAATTCCATGACGCACGTAACTGCTGTGTAGATTACTGGGCAAATTTGGTAGGAGAGGGTGATGAAAGTACATTGAAGGTGAGTGCTCTTAAGCCCTTATAGCCGAAAAGTTGAAAGTCTTGAAGCAACTAAAATATTATGGAAGTGCTTGGCCCGCTTCGCTTCAAATGGATGCTGTTATTTCTATGAAGTTTTGAGAAAGGCAGCGACATTTCAAACAAAGTTATGCACTTATCTCGATTGGGCTATACTGTGAAGGCAGTCAAAATTTGGGCTGTGGAGTGAATTCGGTTATCTCAGCTTATTCCTCTCTGCGAAAATGCCACTAAATGACGTTCACCTCCATTACGGCTTCACTTATTAAAATTAAGACTCATATAGGTCTTTTTTTATTTGTTACTATACTCTTTCTTTTGAGAACCTTCTTTGCATAATAACGCTGCTGAAAAGAAGTAATCCACAAAGTGAACTAATGCTCCAAATATTTGTAACTATTATATTCTCCAAAAATGCATCTTTTTAATTATAAACTTAGGTGAAGAATTGCCTATACATTTAGTTTGATCGAGCACTGATCGATGCTTCTTCTTAACGGTTTAGCTGAACACTGCTTTTTAGAGCAGGTTCCGCAACACCGAGTCCTGAATTCGCGGGAAGGGGTAAGGTAGTTTTGCCCCTCCCGGGTAATATTTTTACGTTCAAAAAAAAAAAAAAACTCCGCTTACCATTCTTATCATCCAATACATTGGTCGCCTGCAACGCTCATCCTCCCCTTTTCCATGAGAGTTCCAGCTACACCGCGCTAGACGACCTATATTATCACTTGGATGTGGTTTTATATATGACTTAACCATCAGTTTTATATGGCTTGCTTGCTCGTTATGCACAACCTTGGCATGACGCTTTCAGGTATAGGGGAGGGCATTTCCTTAAAACGCATGGTACTGCGAGAAGAATGGATAAAGCTGACCGGGGTGAAAACAGGAACCCATCCATGAGGTTGGCAAGTTGTTAAGGGAGTTCGTATCGACGAGTACCAGTATCCGTAATATTCGCTGCAGACAGTATTCCTGGTCAATAGCGACAGTTTTGTCTCCTTACGTATTATATTATGAGTCATTTACGCGGAATATAGTTACCACCCACATAAGGCTGTTTTACGGATCGTGCTGACTGAAGTGCCTGTCGTTTATGATTTCACCATAAGTCATTTCACTGTACCTCAACGACGTGTCTAATCCAATTTATAATGGAAACATGTATGAATCATAAAAAATTTGTGTCATGCGATGAAGGGAAGCAGTGGGGAGGGGGAAGTGGGATAAGGAGGGAGTTGCCCTCTTCCGACTTATCTTCGTTTACCAGTATGAGTCTCCTTCCCCCAGTGTTTCCTCGAAGACAAAGTAGTGCTTTCACACTGCAGCTTGTGAAGTTTTATTCACAATTTCCATATGTGCTTGAAATTGAGCTGTGCGAGGTTATGTTGAGCGTGTCAAAAGTTGGAGATGTATTCATTAAGGTAATTTTCACTAATAGGTTTTTCTCGTTTGCATTTTTCATGTTTTCATTAGCCATTGAACTACTGGTAAGGAGAAGGGGTATAGAAAGACGATGAGCAGTAGAGTGGTTTAGCTAATAAAAACGGAGGGATCTGACCGGTGTGTATGTGAGGGGGGGGGGGGGGGGGGTGACGCGGAAACAAGGTAATATACGACCGTTCCCGAAATTTCCCGGAGATCACGTCGTGCTCATCTTACAACTACGTCCTTTACGTTTTTCTGCGCCTTAACCTACAAGTTGCAATTTTCGAGAGTATTATGCAATCGCCAGAAGCCACACGCTTTGGGCATTACTGTGCTGAGAACAGTGGGCGAAAGATGATATTGACTAGAATTCCAGAAATATGCTGGACGAAATGAGCGCAACAATCTCTGAAGCATATGGCCAAGTTTCATGCTTAGGGTTCTCGGCTACAAAGATGTCGAAAACGATGTTTCTGGACGATTCAAAACGTTTAACCCCTTTGGCAAAGTTGACATGTTTTGCTTTCGAAGTGCTGAGCGTGCCTACAAGCTTTATCACTTTGTGCTTTGGAATATAGATGCATAAAACGATGTTCAGAATAACTTATAAGCATTAGAAAGGTAGAGAGGAAAGTAACAGTGATTAGGAGGTAGAATTTGATCTCTTGGGAACTGTTTTCAGCATTTGCTGGTCCAAGACATGATATCTAACACTGCTGAAATGTGGCAACGATCATATTGCTTTAATGTGATAACTGCATCAACCATGCCACAGTTTTTTTCCTGTACTTCAAAATTGTCTATTTTGTTATGGTTTGAACTGTGTGGGAATTAAAGCACCGATCGCTCTGACATTAACAAGGACTGAATTTCTTTACATTCGGAAGTTTCCATTCGTTCAATTCGCTGGGGATCAGAATGTTTTCATTTTTTTCGGCAGTGCCGATTGTTTATTCGCTCCACGCATGATAGCATTAGTTTTTTTAGGCGAGGGGGGGGGGGAGCAGCATTATTTATTGACCTTTTAAATTCGTTGCTGTGCACTTTCACCGAGTTGTACTTTTTAGGCGCATTATGGCGGGGTTCTGTTTATACACTTGCATATGTCTTTATGTGAACTCAAGGTCCACCGAAGCTAAAGCTACGGAACTTGGTGGGTGTTACCAGCTTCCAAGTGTCCATCAATACACAAGTAACTTATCGAGGCGGAGCATGACAGAGTGATGCTTTCAACCATGCGGGTGCGCCTTGTTCGAAATATTTCGGTTTTCCCCAGGCTTCCGAACTTCCAGAAAATTTCAGGATCCGGAAACTGGCTTTTTCGGAAGTTGGATAGTACTCGGAGTCGATTTGAAATGAACCGTCAAAATCGGTTAAGAACAGGGAAAGGGGTGCCCGAGAGAGGTACGCTTTCCTTCTTTACCTCAGCGTAGCATAAATTTTCTGAATGGATTCGTCTCATCCCCAGAATTCACAGATTGATGAGCTTTTTCTGAGCAGCTAGTGCTCTCATTGCGTGGGCTTTCCCAGATTGCTGACAGCCTCTTTCTATGACGTCATCTAGGCAATCGAAAGTGCCGAGCAAGTTCCTCTTGCCCATCCCTTTGTTACCGGTGGGCCTACAGCATTTTTTTTTAGTTTGAAACGTCACAGAGGGTTCGTTTTAAGGATGCAATTTCCAAGTTTCTATTTGTAATTGCTCTGCAGATGCCTAACTCAGTTTTAAATAAAAACTGAGTCAATTTTCCAAGCTTAATCGCCTCATCAAAAGTTTGGATTCTTTTATAATAAAGTTCGCGGAGGTCAAGGGCACTGCAGAATTATGCAAGACATGCTTAGTTGGCCTATGAAATGCATGCGTCACAGCACGTATTGTGCATGTATCCACATGTATGCCGTTCGCGACTCGCTTCACACCGGTTTGATTACTGTTCTGGGAAAAGTTCAGCGCTGGCACTCGTGAAACTCGGTCGGTCGACACCTTGACCGTAAAAGCCAGGTGAAACTTGGCCGTGAAAACCACGCAGCTGGTTTTTATGGCCAAGTTTTGCTTCTGTGGTTCTTCGAACAGAAAGCAGCTTAGGTTAAGCGAATTAGAACGCTCATTTGTTTACACGTGAATTAATTAAGAGTTGATTTGAAATTTTGTGTTTACGATCGTTTTCTTCACAGTAGCGCCGCAGATGCGAATTTAGATTCATCTTTTCAGCTTGTCAGTTAAAAGTCTTTGATGATCGCCTAATCCAAGACAACTCATTATAACTAAATTTTACGTTTCATCTTATGGGTTAAGAAGCCCCAATTACTGGTGATACTGAAGGTTTATACTCGTAGGAGTATGAACAACTCCGCATATTTCATTTCAGCAGTATAGGTCCTTAGCAGCATTGTAGTTCATAAATCGGAAGTTGTTCTCTTGAAATTCGGAAATTTGTGCTTATAGTTCTATACTCCGAAACAATTCTACATATTTCAGTTTTGCATTATTTGCTCATACATCATCAATTAAGAGATCTCAAATTATTACAGTGATATCTAATATGCAAATTTCAAAATTCAAAATTTGTGATCATTTAATCAGAAACCATAAAAATGCACGTCTATTAGCTGTGCGTTTATTCTAGTTTTTTTTTTCTTTTCTGCGCATATGTTTTGCACGTAAATTTAATTTTTTGACATCCGTATATAATGTGGTCGTTTATCAGCTGTTTTTTTAGGTAATTAGTTGCATTATGTATATATATATATATATATATATATATATTATATATATATATATATATATATATATAAAATCATTTGAGGTGGTAGTAATTGCGAAAATAGTATTTTAATGATCGAGCGTATATGTTTCGAAAGTTATTTATCAGTGTAACTTGGATAACTTTCTCTCAAGTAATCCACATATCATTTATGAATGCAAAAACGCATAAAACCCTTTGTATTCCGGTGAGCTTTAAGCTGACTTTCCTATGAGCTGGCAAATGGGATTCTTTGAGCTGAAGGTAAGTAGGTCGTAAACTAAGCTCGATTACTGAAGACATTGCTAGAAGCACAAAAAGATTGCCTTCTTCAACTTCGTGGAGGGAAATGTTTGTTTTGTTTTGTTTTTGTTTTTTTTTTTAATCGGACATCCGGATAAACTACAAAGTTGAATCGATGAAAAAAATGCTGAAAGCACCTTTTGTAAATAAAAAAAAGTATTGTAAACGAAGAATGATACCGATGATGAAATAACATGTTTTCGGTAACGATGCCATAGGCATATAATGGCAAATCTTATGAATGTGTATTCTACAAACCTAGCTGGATTATTCGATGAACTTCTGCGAGTTTACTGCTTTGCGCCTAACATCCCTTTGTTTGCAGTAATGAGTTCATCACCATTGTTCTATGGTACTTATGGAGCTTATTGTGTCCTATGGTGCTTGTGGAGCTTATTGTTCAGATTCGTCGATAAATCTGCATGCGTGCAATGCTTTCATTTTCAGTTTTGACGCATTGCAGATATGCTAATTCATTGTTGATTTTGAAATTTTTAGTAGTGAGCGTAGTAGTGAATCCATTTAGCTTGATATAAATAGACGATAGGCATTGTAATGTGAATCTATAGGATCCCTCATAATTTATCTTACCTCTTTTGCTGCATGGGTATTGATAATGCATTTACTTGGTGCACTTTTCTTTTCATAGTGACGCAACAAAGAATTTTAAAATATTATTTTTAGCATTCATTTTTCTAATATAAACTCGTTCATGGTTTCGCCAAAAACGATGTTTTCTTCAAAAGAAGGCGTCTTTGCGATTGCACCTTTTAATACTTTCTTCATCAGTGTTTACTTAAATGTACACCACAGTTTGATTGCATTCTATATTCTTTTCGAAGAACAATTTCTTATGGAAAATTAGTAAGAGTGGCCGATTTGATCACAGTTTTGAATGCCTTTTTTTACGCATTTTACAACTCAACGGTATATTAGTGAGCTGGTTGATCAGATGAGGGTGATTACAAATTCCATATTTCACCAGCCGAAATGGCAGATTTTTTCCTTTTCGTTGCTACCGTTTAGGCTTGTGGCAGCCTTTGTGATCGTTTTGCTCCTAAAGCTTTTGATAGCTTGCTTTATGTTAAGTAATTGCGTATCATTTTTGAAAAGAACTACAAATTAGCGGAATTTCATCACTGTTTTCATCATTACCGAATTCATTGTCTAAAATCTGCTAGAAACTCTGAGACATGCTTGATGTATGGCAGAGATGTTAAAGCACTTTACAGATACAACAATAATAAGCCGAGGATGCTCTATGAGATAAACGTCCTAAATAATGACGTGGTGACTTCCTCGTTAGCGGTACAGGCCACTCACGCATTTGTAGAAGGGATAGGACTTTCATGGAAAAGACTTTTGGGTATTGTTTATATTGATGCTGACTCACTTCTCAAGGATCTTCATGAAAGATGCCCTGTAATTGTTTTTAAAACGTACTGCAAAAGTTGCTAGATATCTTGTAAAGACAGTTGTATGATCCTGTCTATGATTTATGCATTCTGCAGAAGAACTTTGATGTATTCGCCAACTGGTCGGGGTTTTGGCATTTAAATCTTTCCCTTCAAAAATGTCATATCAACTTCCGTATTAAATGTTTTATTAGACTAGGAGGTGAGGTTGTTTCTACTACCGCTAGTGGTGACCTTTGCTGAGAGAATGCAAATTGTATTCTTTGCGTTTTGTAATATGCATATTGCAATAGCGTTCACCACTTACTTTCATCCTTTAAGCATTATGCAAAATTCGTCAACACACAGTTTCAAATACTGCACTGGGATTAGGTCACTCTATTTGGTTTGTGATATAAGAACGTTCAAAAACTTTTCACCCTATTGCTCGTGGCGAAATTTTGCATAGTCCGTACTAGTCAAATTACTAGTTTAATAGTTGTTGGCCTGAAATTATTGCAGTACCACAGTTAATTCTTTGTTATAAAATTGTATGTGGATTATGGTACACTCTGTTCTTAGAAATGTTTCAGTTTGGACATCCCCGTAGTCGCTGTCAGTTTTAGCACCGCATAGTCCCCAATTTCCGATTGCGTAAGCCTGCAATCTGCTTCTCACAGATATCGTTCTTCTCGTGCCTTTGTCTTCCAAACTGCGGCTAATTCGTTTCGATTGCTATTCTGACGTACTGCATGTCTTTTTGTCTGAAAAATAGCTTTGCGAACGTTTTGCTTTTTCCTTGCCGGTCATGCTTACGTGCATTTTGAGCGCTTGCCCACTTGAGGATGCTGAAATAAAAAGTGGTCGGCAAAATAAGGTTTAACAGGGATTTTGCTTTTGAGGGATAAAATATTCAATTTCAGAAGAAGACAACAAGGGCTGCAGGCTGGAATTACTGAGGAAGTTATTGAGGGGAGAGCTCTGTTCACTTTGGCAAAAGGTGTGCTTTGAGTGGAATATGGCAACTTCCGCTGGTGGTGTTGTTGGTACTGCATCCGCCGTTTCACAGTACACTCTTGAACGAGCCAATCGAACCAGATTGGCCATTGAGAATTTCTATGCGCAGTCACTGTTGCAATGTCAAGAACGCGAAAAACGTCGACAGAAGCTTGAGGAAAAAATTGCTGCCGAAGGTACAAAATTCATAGTAGTAGTTGTGATGACAATCTTCGATGCGTAGCAGTAGTTCTGGCTTAGCTGTACTCATAAGTGACGATATTGTAACGGGGATTGTGCAAAAAGCCGCATTTTTAATTCCGTGAAAATTGGTTTAGAGCTGTTTACAGTGGTCCCCATAGAGGTTTTACAAATTTTGATGCTGTGGTTTCCGTACGCAGAAGTACTATACTTTAGTTAAACAGTGCTGAAACATTTTTTCAAGAAGTAGCTCAAGAAAAGTAGGGCTCAAGTTATCAGGTCCTTTTTAAACACTCAAATTCCTCCTTGAAGCCTTGAATCATGCAAGCAAGGGAACCTTAGTGCATAGAACCATTCTTGACTTTCCACCCGGAAATTTCGGCAGTGTAATGTGTAAGGGAGCTACAGGATACATTCAGGGGTAAAACCTTTCGTTTTTGGGTGCCACATTCAGTAACGAGCCTAAATAGATTATAAGCGCTCATTCCACCCTGTCAGTACAATCAGATCGCAGTCGCAAATTTCGTCATCTGAAAACTTGTATTCATTTGCTTTCGGAAGTGCAACGTTTATTTAAAAATATGAAATTTCCGACGATAAAAGTTCGAATCCCATCATCATGTGAGGTAATTCGAATCCTTCATTTACTGTGCTTCGCCAAATTGCGGCTTGGAGATATTGTTAACTACTCCTTTCAATCAAAACGACTCGGCAGCAGATCTCTTGAACGCAGGATCAGTTAACCAATCACACCTAAGACCGACCGCCAAAGCTTGTAAGTAAACCGTTTGAACTCATGACAATTCAACGTATCCTTGTTCATATCCTAATTCAAACGTGGGAAATGGATGCCAGATTTCATGTTCACTATTTTGCCACGGTCATGTCCAAAGGTGTCCGTAATTCCTTTCATTTGCTACCTTAATACTGCTTATCATTGCAGGACTTTCTGAGGCAGAAAAAGAAGAACGTCGAAAGATGCATATGGCAAAAGAGACCGACTATTTACGCCTCAAAAGAACCCGACTCACCGTCTCGGATTTTACGTCTCTTAAAGTTATTGGCAGAGGGGCATTTGGAGAGGTATTTTTTCTATTCGGATAGGAAGGAGTTTGTTTATCGTTGCGTTTCAAATCCCTTTTGATCATGCATATGTCGAAATTTTGCGGATTCAATCAAAAATGCATCATGTTTTTTGGTTGTAGTTCTTTTTGCGACCAACGGGTACGAGTAATATAACTTTATCTTTGGGCTGAAGTTCCGAGGGAGGAAGGGAAAGGGAACGCGATAACAGCTGAAAGATTACGCAAGATATAGGTGACAACCGAGGAAATGCAATAGCAGAAAGCGAGTATATCTGTAGAGAACGTCAATGTCTACATTTACGAGGAAAAACTTCAAAAGAGGGAAAAGGTTTTGAATAGTTTGCATCTGCAACTCAATGTTGGGAAATGGTGAAGGAATAGCGTTGGAGTGCGCTTCTTTGATTTTGCGAGAAAACGTAGCTTCTTGCCCTCGAGGCAAGATGCGAATAGAGACTGTATTGTTTCCATTGTTGTGAAAATCCTTTGCATGTTTGATTAGCATATTCGAAGAGTGCTTGGATGAAGTAGATAATTCAATGCAAAGAACCTGTTTATTAACTCTTTTTTATGAGAAGATGGCCACTTCCCCTAGGTACGAAACGCCGCAAACGTTGTAGTTATTGCAACATACAGCATCCTTTGAGCAGCAATCATCGGTTTCGTTTTGTAATCAGGGTATATATTTGCAAGGAGTATCATGCAGGCAGCAGCACAAACGCTTCCCAGTGAGGTTTATGTACAGAGGAAGAGGATTGTGTTTTTGAGAATAGAAATAAGTTCATCGTCGAAAGTATCACATATATTGGGAATAATAAAAGTGTTCTGGGCGCTTTCATAGTTCTAAGAACGGACAAACTGACGTAGAGGAGGTATGATTTACAGGCAGATTTAGAAAAGCCATGAGAGGAACTAAGAAAAGGGGGGCGTTAAGTACAGTGTAACCATCCTTTTAAATACACGATGCCAAATTGGATGCTTCTCAAGTTATCATCGTTGAGAGGAACATTTTCGACCAGAATGGGCGGAAGGTTGTCTGAGAGGATGACGGCTTAGATAGCAAGGTGTAGTAAATTTGCTGTCTTTAAGGTGAATGCATAAATGTACAAATGTATTGAGAAATTTTCACAATAGATGGAATAAAGAAATCGGCAGTTTTTAAAAATTCAAGTAGTTCTTAGAAGGTGCTGCAACAAAGCATCTTCGATAATGCGAATATATTTGATAGTGCTATTAAGGGTAAGGATATTTTTGACAGCAAGGGTGGGAGTTAGGTTTACCCATTGCTTGGCCATATTCCTATGCAAATTGACGTCCACACCATAGAAAATATGAAAAGTGTAGGCGGGCTTCTCTTAGCTGAATAATTATCTCCTTATGGAAATTGTAAGGATACACTTTCGGAGAGTATTTATCCAACTATCAGACAACACTGAGACAGCCTGTGCACGAGTGAAGTTAGTATGTGAATTCACCACCTCGAAACTGGCAGATGGAACAGAATTTTTCGGGGGTTGATGAATTATGTACATTTTGAAGGTGGAAGAAGAAAGAAGATGTATTTTAAGATGTAAAGGAATGGCGTTGAAAAGAGAAAACAGTACGTAAGATATGAACTGAGCAGTGCGGTCTATAGATCCGTTACAAGACGATATAATAAGACGGGCGCGTTATGAGAAGTGTCAGTTGAATGACAGTTGAAATTTGGATTATAGATGGGCTGGATAGAGTGAAGCAATCGGCAGATGATTGAGGGAGGTGGGGGAGGTGGGGGGATGGGATATGCCTTCTTCCTCCATTTTTGCCACAGTGATTTGGTGCATGATTTTACAGTGGGATGAGTTGTTTCGAAATAAAGAAGTGTATGAAATAAATGAGCGCGCATACGGTTTTGTCGAGTTCATCTATTTTTTAAACGATGAAACGGCAAAGTCGCCATCTTTGGGAAAGTATTATCTTCATTTTTGACGCTTGTCACCTTTTCTTTTAGTTTCATGTCATTTAATGAACTCGTAAATTTGTAGGTTCGATTGGTACAGAAGGTCGATACTGGTCACGTTTATGCGATGAAAATACTTCGAAAATCAGAGATGCTCGAGAAGGAGCAGGTATTGATTTTGATGCAGTTTGCTGTGCCTATGTTATTTATTTTGCCTTCTCTGATTTTCTCTTCCTCTTTCCATGTGCTTTTTAAATGATTTTTTTAAAGCACGAAAGTGTTGATCGTCCTGCAACGTGCATATTCTTCAGACTGCTCTTTGTTACTGTTGGTGGGTTTTTTGCATCTAAGCACATCAAACCTGGAGAAAATATGAAATTTTTGAGTAGATTATCGGATTTCTGATAGAGTGACGATACACCTCTGTTGGAATGCATGCAGGACAACAATGTACTTAGATGTGGGAAAGGTTTGTTTGGCTATAGAATTTTTTGACACTTATGGGGAATACTTAACGTGAACGCCAACTTGACACAAAATTAAACTTTATTTTCATTTTGGATATTTGCTCCACGCAGAATTTCGTTTGAGCGTTGCACATCAATCAAGGCAATGGTGTGTCGCATTTGAAAAAATTCTTTTTCACTGATTTATTGCTGCTGTTATTGTTTGATATTGCAAATGCGTCTCACACCCAGCACATTTCCTGGTGGTAGGAGGAAGGCGTTTTTAAACTGGCCAAGTCGAATAATCGCTATCGCATTTAAAATTTGGAAGAAAAAAGTCGCACTTGCAAGATCCTTTCGTTAGAGGTCTCCGTGTTGCTTTTCCCAAAAGCGGATATTTCCAATATGAGAAGCGGTTAAAGGTTGTGAGGGATGGAAAATACATATGGATTTAAGCGAAATCTAAGGAAATAGAGAGGAGGAAGAATGTAAAATGGCTTATAAAAAGCAGGGTAAGAGGCAGCATGAGATAAAATGAGCGATACAAAAGCTGAGAATCGCAGAATGCTGGCGATAAGCTATTCGATCAGTTTCATTGTGTACATTTTTCCACCGAGAAAGCCGTTCACTCGATGCTTTCCATGCACACTCATGCAACCAACTGAAAAGTCATATAGATGAAGCGAAACATCATGCAGTGGCACAAAGGTGGATGCAATTTGGTGCTTCTATATATTATAACGCATGTGCAACTTTCCGAGGTGCTTGCCACCTTTTGCAACCAGCATAGGAGGAGTGTTAGAATTTCCTTATTCCTCCTGTTGTTCTTGGCAAGGCAAAAATGGTCCTCCCTCTGGTTCTTTTGCAGTCACGACATCAAAACATATATTTGCTGCAATTCATGGAGAGGGTTTTAGTTTTCAGTTTATGAATACGTCGATACAAAGGTGTACCTAGGTAGAACTGAAATACAAAAAGTCTCAGGCTTACGCCTAAGGAAGGGATGAATTTATTTGAATGGGAAATAACCACGCTAGGCGATGCTTTTCGATCTTTGAACGTTTCTCAACTACTTCAAGTAAACGAGTGCGGAGCTCTACCCAGTTTTTGGAGGACATATTAGCCGAGTTGTGCAGGCGCAGGCTATTTAAATGACTTAGGCCTTCTTTCTTTCTTTTCTCAGAAATTGACAGCATTTTAGATTTTTCTTCGAATCGTCAGATACTATGAATGGGTGCATCACAGAAATAGACAGCAACAGCAAGCATGTGCACCAAACTCGACCAATGTTTTCGTAGCGGCCTAGTGGAAAGGTACTAAAGATTGTGAGTAGAAATGTGAGATCAAGTAGAAGATGATGAATTACGAGATTTGAGACATCGTTCATATTGCGGCTCAGCCCTTGACAAGTGTGTAGGCCAGGAGCGGACCATCATTAAAGTCTTATGCATGATTCGTCCAGAAGTTGGTTTATGTGAACAGAAAGTGAGGTTGGCTCATGGAGGAGTGAGATTACTGCTGCCTTAAGATCCATGGGTTTCTTTCGGGGTGTGGTGGAGAATGGAAGCGGTATGGAAATGACCGAATAACATCGGAAGTTACAGGTCCCCTAGTTAACACAAGAAGAGCATTTCTTCGAATCTCTGGTTGTTATCTAGCTGCAAATCCTCAAAATGTAAGCGGCAAACAGCGTAAATCAGTTTTCATTGACCAGCTAATGTGCGGTTATTTTCTACTGAATGCATTTCACTAATATTTCAGACGGCACATGTTCGCGCTGAACGTGACATTTTGTCGGAAGCGGATTGTGAATGGGTCGTCAAGATGTATTTCTCATTCCAAGATCCAGCAAACCTTTATTTGGTAATGGAGTTCCTTCCTGGAGGTTATGTTTTGCGTCTCTTTTCATCAGTAGATTTCTTGCCAAAATGAGTGTTATTTAAGAGGTCATAAATGATAATCGGATGTTTCACAAATCGTTCTGTGAACGTTCTTTTTTGAATCTCTTGGCTTCTATCATTCGCAGTGTTTGAACAGTCATAAATTTGCTACCGTTTAATATCTTTTAATTTGCCTATTCACTTATGGAATAATTCAGTGTCTTTTTTTTTGTTTCAGTTGTCACCATCTTGAAAGTTCTATTTTAAAGGAACATAATGAGCTTGAAGGTTTCATGCAGTCGTATCCCATATGACCCAAACTCTGTGGAAAAACCATGATGGTAGCGGTGCATCCTCCTCTCCCTCAATGAGCTGGAGAATTGGTTAAGGTATTTTGAGGAACCCGGCTTGCGTGTTTCTTAGGAATTATTTCAGGTAACTGGTTGATTTAGCAGTTTATTGAAATTAGGTCCTTCCTGACGGTAACAGCTTTAGCACCGAGTGAATGGCAGACCTTAAAGATGTTTTCACGGGGTGTAGGAAGTACTGCCCTCGAAACTTTCAGTTTATACGCAATCCTCTTGGGGACTTTTCTTTTTCGTTAGCATATTTTACAGGAGAGTGAAGGTACAGGACAGTGAAGGAGTGGAGAAGGAGAGGCAATGAGTGACTGGGGCTGCAGGAGGGTCCGATATTGTGAGGTTCAGAAAGTGTATGAGGGTTTATAAGCGACTGGTTTGTGTGGCGGGGGGGGGTGGGGGGGGGGGGGGGGGGGGGGGGGGGGGAGGTAATGAAGGTGTTTGCATTATGAAAGGGTGAACATAGGGGAACTGCAGGAGTTCTTACCCCTCACAGTACACTTCTTTTGGCCGAAGAAAAAATGTTGCTTGAAGAAGCGCTTCAAATGGCCACAAATAGAGTGAGTAGTTTGCAGGCGATATGATGACTCTGCTTATAAAAAAAGATACACTTTCTGAAGAGGTGACGAGATTCTATATAGCTGAGGCGGCATTAGCCATTCAGGCGATCCACAATCTCAACTTTATTCATCGTGATATTAAACCGGACAATCTCTTGCTCGACGCCAAAGTTTGTTCTTCGATCACTCCACTTTTCTGCTCCAATATTTTCATATCTTTCTGCTGCAATTAAGGGATGATTGAAATTAGTGATTGATAGATAATAATACTGATGTTGTTTCCATTAATAGAGGATGTTTGCTGTGATCGTAATTAAATTCATCGATGTTAGTATTTCTTTGCATAGCACTTTAATGGCCGATAAGATAGATGTAAATATATGCATCTTCTTTTGCCCAACATTTCATGCTTCTCTATGGACAACGTTCACTAGCAGTGGGGTTTTAATCCCTTTTAATTGTCGCCGTTATGGATACCGATGAAAACTGTTTGCTAAAATAGCACATTGCTTTTTTTAATCGAACAGTGAGACGAAGATGATATTTAATGTACCTTCTCTTCTCTGCTATTTTCCAGTTTTTTTGTTTTAACCATACCAATTTCTCTTTAAGATGTTGCATTGTTTGTTGTAAGTGAGTTTTTTTTTCCTAAAGAGGAGCATGATTTATCCTTCAGGGACATCTGAAGCTATCAGATTTCGGATTATGCACTGGTCTCAAAAAAGCACATCGAACCGAACACTACCGTAACTGGCCAAGTCAGTTGCCGAAAGATTTCGTCACGAAACCTTTCGAGTCGAAAAGAAAAGCGGAAACATGGAAGAAGAATAGGAGAGCCATCGTTAGTCTTTCTATTATTATTTTTCAGATAGAAATGTTTTTGACTTCCTCAACTATAGTGGCCAAGTGTATATATCAGGGCAGTTCATATCCTTTCACTTGTAGTTAGGAGATCGTAGAATTTCTGTTCACAAAGGAAAAGAAACATTTAGCGATGTTGTGCAATTGTCGGATTCATCCATCCATTTCTTTTCTTAACAGAACTCTTGTTTTTTTCTCAGCACGAAGGTCGCGAACTCTGCTGTTGATAGACTGGTTGATTAGTTAGATTATGAATTATGTTTGTTCGAACTGGACGAAGCTTTTGAATCCTTTTGAACTACATCTTTCAGAATGCAGCAATCTTTGCGGTACCAAATTGAGTGCAGTAAACAAAAAAAGTTTATACGTTACATCGAGGTGTAATGACAGTAATAAACATAGTGACAATATTAATTACAATATGTTTTCTTGGTAAAATAAATAAAAGGAAGGGTGCAAAAGTTTTTCTTTAGTTCACGTTCATATCATATAGATGTGGCAATCATGTATTTGTTGCCTATGGCAGTTGAAAAGCACCAACTTAATTCGGGCTGTGGCCAAAGATTAGCAGTGATCTTAAGGCTAGTGATTCTTTGTCGGTGCTCAGGTACTTGCTGCGAAATGAGTTTACGTCAAGAAAAGAATAAATATCTAACTCTGCTTGCGCTTAATCTTAGGAAAGCGCTACTAGATTAAATGTGATGAAAGGGTGGTACTGTTATGTGCATTACAGTCGTAAAATTTTATAACATTAGCTGCATTGGTTTCAGAGTCGAAATTATGAGCTACTGATTAGAGAGGTAGATATGTATGAACATAAAAATAATGTTATCATATTGCGGTTTCGCAAGGTAGTGTTGCGAAGGCACATATCAAGCCGCTGTGCAGGTGGCCCTTGATAGGCTTGCAAGGTACTAGGTTTGCAGATTTGTTTGATTGTTGAAAGACTGGTCATTGCATAGAGCCTTATTCAATACACCGAGATGCTTAAAGGGAGGGGGGAGGGGGGGGGGAAGCTTATAGCATCCACTAGTGAACAACATTGAATGAGTTGGGAGTTTTGTTAGAGATTGTAAAAGAACCTTTTTAGTGTTTGTTTCTTTTTATAAGGGTTTTAAGGCGTATTCGACGGTGGGTACACCCGATTATATTGCGCCCGAGATCTTTCAGCCGAACGGATATACGAAATCATGCGATTGGTGGTCGCTAGGAGTAATTATGTATGAAATGCTCATCGGTAATTGTTTTGAGCTCTTCTTCCACCTTACGCTGCTGCAAGGCCCTCATTCAAAATTAGCTCCTTTTCAGTGACTACAAGCAGCAGATAGGGATTACATTGGCTATGATTTTCCTGTCATTCCCTCTTTAGCTTTCGCATTATCCATTCACTTCCTTCTGCTCTTGTTTCTTTCCTCAAGAATCTGAGTTAATGAGGTGGACTGTTAAACAGCGTTGGAGGTGTACTGTTATGGTGTTGACTGAAAAAATTTGAAAAGGAGTTGGAGACCCGGGAAACTGCCATTGGCGCCTGTTTTACCTGTTTTCAACTGAATAATGGGAGCTGATTCGATTGTAATGCCCAATCTCTGCTACCTTCCTGTTACTTAAACGTTCACCTCTACCTACATTGTGATTTGTTGAAATATGACGTTATTTCTTACTCATCTGGGAGTGATTTATGCTGCATCTTCGAATTTTAGTTAAGAGTCATAGAGGGAACGGTCCCAGGGCTTGCGAGTCATTTGCGTATCGTAGTGAACACCACTCAGCCCACTGCTGTGATGGGAAATTTTGTCGATGTTTCTTCCACTTCGTTAATAGCGGCTTGTCCACGAGCAACGAGAAAAAAATTTTTGAGATTTCTTACAGTCGGCGATTGCATATATCCTCAAAGACTGTAAAGCACAGCTGCAATAGTCTAAGATTGAATCTTCCCAGCGTTCGATTGCTAGCACTTTCTCTGCACCATTCAACTATTGGAATGTAGCTACTGTTACCTCACTTGGTAATATCAACTACAACAAAAATTACCAGGGGCGTCGGGTTGGTGATGTGAGCTAGTGAAATCCAATGGCTTTGAAAGGCATCGTTTAGTTAGCATGCTTGAGGAGAACTTTCAGCTTGCTTCGCTTGCCACTTCTTACTGGTGAAGTTTGACAGTCGGCATTTTGAAGAGCAGCCATATTTCAGAAAGGGAGTTCTTTCTGCTCATCTCCCATTCAGAAATTTTTAATTTGACTTCACAAATCTTGAATTCAGGATTTTCGGAACCTTGCGCATAATTTTCAAAAGTTTTTGTGTTGCCTCAACATCCTCAATGTATTTCGACTCTTCTTGCTTATATCAAGAAATTGTCGATTAACTTCGGTCGCATGGCGTTCTGTTGTGACTATCACTCTACATCAAAATACTTGAAACCCTTCGTTTTCGTTTCGCGGAATTCAAATCCCTATTCCACGAAATGGATGTGAGTTCATAGACTGCCGCAAGCTCACTTTGCAGAAATAGGCAGATGGAGTACGCGATGCAAGCATGTTTTGCTCAGTCAAGTTCAGTGTGATGAAGCTGATAAGATGCTCTAGACAGCTGATTTTAGATTGCTATATAAAAGTAGAGTTATTAGATGATGTAAATTTGAGGGTTAGTTATATAGTTTATTATGAAGATAGCTTATTGTGAAACTTGATATCTTGGAAAAACTGATCAGAAAGAGTACATTAAGTGTTGCAGAAGCACTTTAATGCCTCCAATTTTTCGAATCAGCGAGGTAGTTTTCTTCCGTTTTCCAGGCGTAATTAGATCTTTGGAAACGCAGTAAATATATCTTAGCTGCGAGGGGAAAGTGCTGGCGAGAGTATGCTTTTAATGGCTTATTGTGCGAAGCGGGAAATAATCTGTTAAAGAGTCTTTTTGGACTATGCAGTTTGGGTCTTAAGCTGCTGAAAAACTCCAGAAGAACCGGAGGCCGGGACTTCAAGCCGAAAATTTCTGCCTGGAAAGTCATAGTTTTTTCAGAGCTAGTGTAGTTGAAACCGTAATTAGAAGCTGCCATATGGGATGATATAGAACTGGGTCTAACGTATCCAACAAGTCTAAGGTTCACTTCATTTTGCACGAACTGCCCGTACCAGAAATCTCCGTTATGCTATGAAAGATTTGAAATGTGAGTTTATTTCAGGCTATCCGCCGTTTTGTTCGGAGACCCCTCAGGAGACATATAGGAAGGTGGTTAACTGGCAACAGACGCTGATATTCCCACCAGAAATGCCGATATCCATCGATGCTAAAACGGTGTGTCATCATGTCTCTGAAATTATAGCACGTATGATTCATTCTAAAGGTGCTTTTGTGAGAAGCATCTAAACGTTCCTAACAATGACATACTACTGCTTAAGAAGACAGAGGCATGAGGTTAGGTGGAGACATAAGGTATGATGCCGCAAGGTGAAGCGCTTCCTGCATTCATCATTACGGATTGTAACTGCCAACATATTGAGTTAATGACCTAGATAGTAAAGTGGTACCGCTGTCACGCACGAACGTCAGAGTTGTAATCAGCGTTATGTCGATACGTTGATGAGAATGGCACAGACCTTGCGAATCTTTCGGTACCGATTGTTCGCTTTCGCGTTAACGATTTACCTGGAAATCGACGAGAAATTTATGGCTGAATGAGTATTTTGAAAAGTAGGGAAGAGATGCACTGGGAGAATTCGAAGTATGGAAAACTTCCGGAATTGAGCGAAAATTTAGAAGAATCTTTCGTAGAGACGCTTGACGTTTTTCTTTTGGGGATTTAATATTCCAACACAGCTATTCTTTATAGGCTTTGTTCCACTTAGTTGTTTAGGACGTTTATGTTATTGACGTCAACTTATCATTTACATGACAGCCTGGTCGAAACATATTATCACAAAGCGGTTAACACAGTGTTCTTTTTAAATTGGGCAAATGATGAAACTTACGTAGGGCGTTGACATTTTAACCAGGAAATGGGGCGAAGAGGATTTTATAGGTTGGATTAGGAGGAGAGGAATTTTTGGAGCTGATTTTAGGCGTGCTATCTCAGTCCCATCCTCCGTCCATCAAGTCATTTGTTGCCAGATTCCAAAATTCAGGGGACACATTGCGGTGCTGTTTAGAAGCAACACTTAACGCCACATATCGGTTCTACTATTCACCATTTTTCCTTTCAAACTCGGGCAGAAAGTTGCGCCGAGGTAGATGCAGTCATGTCGGTGCTGTTGAAGGTAACGGGATTGGAGGAGGGAGAAAGCCTTTTTCTCTACTTTTCTATCCCTCTTCTTCTGTCAGCCATGTCATGACCTTTTTCAGTTGCGTGCTTAACGAGTATCGGGACCTTGCACAGTAACATACATCACCTCGCACATTAGAAATCGTCGCTAAATCTTTGATTAGATAGATGGCTTCCTATGGCTGATTCGAGGAGAGTTTCGTAGTCGGGTGCATAAATTAATAGAACTCGTGCATGCTGTGCGTGGCTGATTTATATGTGATTTGCACAGGCCGCCTAGACCAAAGTTGTTATATATTATGTGCACGAGTCGTATCTGTTTAGGTTATGGATTAACTCTATGCTTTTTCATCTGAAATTAAAATAGAGTAGTTCTCTGCTATTCCTCCATCAGTCATCCGAATTCATCAAGAAGGACACTCTTAGGTTTTTTAGATCTCGGATTGATGGAATCGCTATTGCGTTTTTCTTGTCTTATGTGCTTTAAGAGTATATGTTAAATAGGTAATATCGCAGCAACCAGTGTAAGTAAAAAAGTATATACCCGATGTAGGTAATACGCTGTCCGCAACAGAATTCCTTTCTCTGCATGCGCATAATTTTCTCGCTGTTGGCATCCCAAGCGAACCATGCTAAGATGGAACAAACAGTGCAGTCGTGAGCTATATGTGGAGAGAGACGTATCTTGGAAATGAATGGGCGAAGTTCTCTGATATCATTATTACTAGGCTGTTTGTAAGGGCTGTTTACTGCTTGGAAAATGCCGACCACAATTCATATTTCTTGAATATGCAGAACCTGTCCGTAGTCCTTGCAGTCACCTAAAATAGGAAGGGTAAACCACAATTCGAGGGCATAAATATGACATAAAAACTTTCCAAAATTGGTGAAAAATGCAAAAATATTGACGAGATTTACTGCAAAAATTACATTACACTCCTTTCTTTGCGATATGGCGTTTCATAAACATCGATGATACCGGTTTAGAACTTCGTGACGGTAAAGGCGGTTATTTGTAATTAGCATTTGTTAACGAATATAATTAAATGCAGCGAAGGCATCTGCACACTGAATGTATCTGCAAATGAGGTTGGAGGGTGCGTGAGATTTTACTTGGAATTAGAGGGTTGGCAGGTGCATGACGCTGGCTGCTTTGGATTGGTTTCTTTTTGTGGATTAGTTCTTTGCCTCCCTAGCATCAGAATCCCGTGTCACATTCGTGGGCCTTAGCTTACAACAGGGATGCCTAATCGCAGTTGGAAGTTTTGAAAGAGTTGTTTAAAAGTTTCAAATGAAGCGTGGCTCCCTTCAGTAGCTGAAGGTTTATCCATAAGCGTATCGGTGACCTACCCCCTTTCAGTAGTTTAAAAAATCATCTGATTTTATCTTCGCAACGATGCACTGGGGTAATTTATGTCTGGTTGGCGCAGTAGTGTCTTCAGCTGAATTAATCACTCCTTTAGAAGGTAAATGTTGAAGGATATTTCGACAATAATTTCTATTCTAAAGAAATAATGTAGTCAATATGTTCTATTCATGTCTTTGAGGGTGCATGATCAATTCACACAGGACAATGGTCGTGGATTTGTGAAGCATTAGGAAAAGCGAGTGTGACATTTTTGGACGACGTGACCTTGTGGCTACTAAACAAAAAGGAGTTGGGCTAAGATTGTCCAAAACAGGCACTGTCCAGGAACTTGCCAATAGTAGAAGGACATTCTTAAAAAAGCATTTTCCGCTCTGAGGGTATTGAAGATTTCACATCTTTGTTATTCGCTAGTATTAGCAGTAGTGGTATTGGTAGTAGTACTAGCTAGGGCGATGGGATTGTAGTGTATATTTGGGACACGGTTTCGATTACAGTTTGTTGCATCCACGCTAACGTCTAGTGAGAAACAAAGAGCTCGTTAAAAGGGGCATTCAAAAACCCATTTATATTCTTATCTTTGAGAATTTAAAAGATCTCCTTTCAAACGATGGTGTTCAAGTGATTGAAGATTTGAAATCCCTAAACGAGCCTCATGACTTGGCTGGCAAGGCGAAAGGGAGCTTTAATTTAATGTCGATAAGATTAGGCAAGTAAACGTTTTTTGGATGTTTTCGATGCAGTTGATGGGGAGTGCGGAGAGATGACAACTGTATCCAAGCATCACACGACAAAAACGGTGGAGACTTGGCAACAGTGGTGCAGACATTTGTGTTGCAAAACTCAAGACAGAAGAGTTTTAAATGCTTTCGTAGCGATTTCAGAACGATTGAAAATCAGCGAATACTGAAGGTGGGCAGACATTTCAACCCCAAATCGTGGATTCTGCCAAGTGCTGGTTTTACTAAGGCTCCTCCGCTAATTCCTGAAAGAAAATCGTCGCGTATATTAGCGTGCCAAAACATGACACTTCTCTGAAAATGTCCAGCTGCCAGAAATTTGAACATTCAGCAAGAGTGTGGAGATCGCCTGTAGCGCATGAAATTCAGTCGTAAGCTGATTTAGCTTGGATACCAAGTAAGATTGCTGCCTTGAGGAACTATGCTTGTGTGTATATGAGAGTGAATGATCTACTTTTATTTTTAAATTGCGAGCAATAACTATATAAACTTTAATGTTTTACGATAGGCAGCCCCAGTTCTCTCTAGGCGCAGAGTCTCAGCAGTAGCTTTTTATTACCGGCAGTATCAAACGCATTCAATCTATATTATTACATTCTTTTGTTGGTTTCAGACGATAAAGAAGTTCTGTTCGGAGGCGGAGCATCGATTGGGTCATAGCGGTGGCGTGGAGGAACTCAAAGAATCTCCATTCTTCAAGGGTGTTGATTGGGTGAACATCAGGTAATACACCTCTCTAAACATCCAAAAAGCATCTTTCGATTCCGTTTAATTTATTCTCAGGTTCATCGTGACTATAACTGAGCGTGCTCAGTAATAGATACGTTTATTTTATTGCTGTCGCTGGTAGCACAATCCCTCGAAAGAAAGTACTTCGACGGGGAAATTCTACCTCTAATATACCGAAAATGCGAAGGAAGGTAACTAGATTCTAGCAAAGTCAGAACACTCACAAGTCCCTGTTTTAAAGAAAAAAATTATTTCCTTGACGGGCAGAGGAAAGACGTCTAATTTAAGCTGACATTGTTAGGCAGAAAACGAGGGTAAGGCGGAAAGAGGCTGGAATGCTTTATTGCACGTCCACTGGGCAAAGTCATGACATTCAGAAGTCCACATTGATTATAAATGCGCTTTTTACAATGATTTTATGGGAAAATATCCTTTTCGAATTGAGTTTACTACATCTTCAACGATAAAGAATGAAATAGAGGGTGCTTTCTTTACTATGCGCTCAGCCGGCTGGGTTAGGAAAATCGTGAAACATTACAAACATTGCAAATTTGCAGTGTTTCACGTTGCATTGCAAAAATTTAGAAAAAACATTCTTGTAAATATGCTTTTCATAATCATCAGGTGAAAAACATCCGTCTTAAGTGGACATCGATCAGTCGAGGCTAAATATAATGAATTTCGTAAGCTCTGGACGTTACTGGGCATGTTTATCTGGACGAGCATGGTATTTTCCCACTCGACGTTACGTCCAGTAGGAAAGTGAAAGGAAAGTTCGTTTTGAGGATGGAGAAGGAGAAATATTTTCACCGAATTACACCTGTATGAAGAACATCTCAGTTACCATTCTTGTAATGCACCGTTCGATTTATTATTACTTCTGCAACTCCCGGTACTTCTCATCAGCATTTTCCTTACTGTTCATTATGTCCAGTGTTTTTGGTAAAGATTATTTCCTTCTCATGTTCATCCCCATGTCCAGTGTGTCCCTTAATTGGAAATTCCAATCTTGGTAATGCTTCCAATTTGACGCTTTTTTATTTTCGCCCTGTGGAGTTTCCATGTATGGCTGCTTTGTGACACATGCAAAAGTATGATGAATGTATTCTTATTGCGAGGCTCCTTTTATTTTTTTGCTTTAGTAATAAGTGAAAAAGCCTGCCGCAGTGCTTCGAGATTCCATAAAAGACCGCTTCTGTAAAGAAGTGTGGGAATCTATACTAGTGACAGTGGCGCACCAACCTAACTGCAATTGGAAGATAAAAATTGGAGCAGTCTTGCTGACTAAATTTCAATTTTTTCTTCGGTTTCAAACTCATTTTGTAGCTGGTCGAAGTTTTTGAAACTTGGTCGGTTTCAGCAGAATCCTTCCGCACGCTAATATTCGTTTCAAAAAAGTTTTGATTGCAACCCAACGCCTTCATTCGATTATTCACTGAACGAGGTTTCATTCGGTCGGCATCAGCAACTGAGAAAAGAGCGCTCTTTCCTCCCCTGCTCCCTCTCCCGCTGCTATCCCCCGTCTATGTTCTTGACCCGCCCTTTCTCAACTTAAGAAGGTTGTACTTTAAGAAAAAGACTGAACATTTCTGATCTCCAAATAAAACTCGAAAAATATAGAATATCGAATACACATGGTTGTCGAAAGACCGAATTGTGAGGGTTGTCATTTTCCTACACTATTCGTACTCGAGTTCCAACTTTTGCGCCTTCTTTGAAGAGCAGAAAAGTGAAGAAACCAGGCTATGCCATAATAGTTTGAGAAAAAGAATGCATCCATCTTGCTCTCTAACTCCTCTGATCCCCTTATTTTTCCCTCCACGGCCGTTTACAAACTAAAGAGATTCACACGAAGAAGACATCACATTTCCAGTTAACAGCGATATTAGTATTGCTGGCAGTCAGAAAGATGAAGGAGCTATATTTCCTGTAAACATATGGAGTATGGATGCTGTTGTTCTCACTTTGTTATCTTATCAAATTCACATTGTAAATGTGGTGAGTGCCTAATGAAGCGTGTTGATTTTTAAGAAGAAATCCTGCTCCGATTCGTATCGAAGTGAAAAGTATTGATGACACGTCGAACTTCGATGACTTCCCGGATGCAGATTTAGCCATCCGTAAGCTTTTCCCCTTTCTGCGCTTAATTTTATTTACGCCTTGCTCATGTACATGCCGATATCACTAATATTACTAACACTGGGGTAATATTCCATATATTCTTTCATTTTCAATTTCTCGTTGTTTTGACTATTTGCTCTAATGCTGCTAAAAATGCTGCATTCCTCTGATGTCCCAAAGGGGTGAAGTTTTGGTTACCTCCGAGTTGCCTTTCTCAGCGGTTTGCAAATTATGCGTTTTTATGTCGAGTTATCTACAAGCTGTGATACTTCGAGCTGCAAATTCACTATTATCTTATCGTTATTTCACGGTTTTATAGTCAGTATCTCCCAAATTGGGACATCACCTTAAAGGTTTTCTTATGAATCCTTCGAATTATATGCTCTCAATTAAAAACCTTTCCGTTAATTGGGCAAAACCATAATTCGCCTTCAAATTTATGTCTAACTAAAGCTGTTTGTATAAAGTGAACCGTGTCCAAATAAAAGTGGGATGTTGGCATGGTGAAAAGAATCCAACAAGCCAGTAGGATGTATCAACAAAACACAGCAAAGGGATCGCAGACCCATAGGTGGAGATGTAGGATATCGTCACTAAGGATGGAGGAAGGTGAGGAGGAGGGGGGGAGAACGAATTAACTACCGAACATTATTGGTTCTTCTAGTATGGAAGCGAAAGTGCTGCCATTGTTGGCAAGGTGAGTGGCGTTAAACTGAGCGCTCTGCGATTCTCTTATTCACTTATGTCGTTTGGTTGCTATAAATATAATAGCATTTAAGAGAAGTATATCTATTGAAAGACGTAGGATAAATTGGAAAATTGAAATTTTTTGGTGTAAAGTGAAGATAAGATTGAGTGCATGAAAAGACTTCACACGACGTTTTTAGCGTTTATCCCATTGTTAGAAGTTGAAGACGAAATAAGCATATGGGCAGCGACGTGTTTTTGGGGCATCACATCCATGTGCAACTTCAGCACCAATGTGTTTAGTCGATCAGTCGAACTAAATCATACCGTTGACGTTTATTTTCGGACGAGAATGTAGAGTAAATATGCTTATATATCTGTAACGTAAAGTTGTAGCTAGTTTTATTTTTTACTTTGTCGCTGCTTCAAGTTTTTTATATCTCTTGGTTTCTAAGGTTGTTAATACAGCGTCATTAGCGGGTGGACGGTTACACTGTTTTAAGAGCAGTAATTTCACTATTGCATTCTCGATATAACCAAAGAAAATGACTGGCGCATTAAGAGGATGCGCCTACTGGAAGGTAGGAACAGCAGGTCCTTCCCGCTCAGTGGGCCAGGTCTGCTGCCCCGGAAACCTACCACAGGACACGTTTGGGAATTCTAATTGCTCCACTTCCGCATAAGGGGGTGGGGGGGGTGGGGGGGGGGGGGGGGGGGGGGGGGAGAGAGGGGAAAGCGGTCTCTGCTACACATTCCTATCTAACTTACCGACCTCCAGTAGCCTTGCTGGGCTAGAAGTGTATATAACTCATTCTATGAAGAGTACAAGAGCTTCGATAGAAACCATTTCTTCAAAAAGATTTGAGCAGAATAACGCTGAGGGGCCCTGTACGATAAGAATGACACGCAGATTCTGCCACTGGATCAAAGAAGAAAATTAATGTAGCCTTGAGGCATCCTCTGCAACCCTAAATAATATTTTATTGTCGTCGGGTTGAGGAGCGATCACATCCTTGAGCGAGCCCGACCGTTGACAATACTCGACAGAAATCTGCCTCAGACAACATTCTGGTCATTAAAATGTTGCCAGATATAAAACTATGTGGCACTCGTGGCGGACACTGATTCACTTCATTGCAACGTATGACTAGGAGTTAATATGCAAAAGCGAGGACGTGTTCCGGTGTTCTCATTTCATTTCGGCATGTGTTCTAGCTCATTTTCTCTCCATTTCGCGTTTGCGGAAAACACATAGGATCTTGCTTTATAACGCCTACCACAATTGATTTCCACTGCACAGAGTACGTTGAGATTTCAAAGTTATTTCCTCGGTCATCTTTCGAGCTGTGAACAGTACTGATTCGTTCTGTATCTTTAAATAGTTCTCGAGTTTTCGAGTGATCTCAAAGTTCACGAAGCATCTCATAGGCGCACATAATATTTCAAAAACTTTCAGCGCAGTATAAGCCCGATATGGCGACGTCGAAGCAGCAGCCAAGCGACAGAGGGGAATTCTCGAATTATACGTACAGACGATTTGATGGACTCACGCAAGGGAGACATTACGAAAGCACTTCCACGGTTTGTTTAGCTTCAATTATTTGCTTTGCGTCAATTTGAATTATTATTGTGAATTTGGCCACTGGAAGGGAAAAAGCGGTGAAGGCATGTGAGGTTTGCTTTTCTCAGTGTGAATGAGAGAATGCACTTCTTTTATTTGGATAGCAAAGGAAGAATTGGAAGCACTGGATGCAAGAATAGGAAAGAATTGGAGATGCCAGAGGTTATAGATAAAAGTCAACCGAGACGGTAAACTTTTGGTACTTTCGACGCCTGTCCGGTTATCTCACTCATTTTAAGAGCCGCTGAAGCAAACGTTTTCTAAAGTCTTAAAAAAGTGTTTTTGCATATCGATTTAACAAAAAATATGATTTGAACGAACTGCTTTTGTGTTCCGCGTGGCGATCTCTATCTGCCAACTTGAACAACTTTTAATCTTCAGGCCATTTAAACTCAATCAAATATTAAAAATGAAGTATAGGCAGAAATCCGAAACTAATTCTCCGAGGTCAAGACATTTGTGCCTTCTTTTTTTGCTTTTCATATTTCACATCTTACGTTGAAACTCACAAAATTCTTGTTCCCCCGATCACGTTTGTGTGAATTAATCGTGCTTCAAATTCCTTGAGTTTGAAAACACTTAGTTTTATGCCGGTGATTGCAGGTTGAAGTTAATTCTTCTTTTGGGTACCGATCCAGCACTCAATATTTCGAGTGTTCCTTCATAAACTAAAACAATCGGACCCTTAAAATATCACAAAACATGTGGAAAGAAACTAGCCAAAAAGGCACTGCGTAATCATTGGCTTGTTATGTGCAAGGTCGATCTGATGATGCCGTTTTTTAGGGATCTGCGCTGAACGCTTTCGAATCGGCCTCAGTAACGGGCAGTGTGGCATCAGGTTCTGTGCACACTCTATCAGCACAATCACTTGTTTGATTACGCTCTTCGCTTGGCGTTAATTGCATGCACTATTTGAGCTTCGATCTATTCAGCGTACTGCTTCAATTAATTGTGTGCAACAATCCAGACGAGGATCCATGAGAGGTCGTCTCTTCGCTTCTCCGATCCCTGTGATTTCATTGCGGCCCTCAAATATTACTTTTATGATACTTTTGAAATGCATTTGCTTTTCTTTTTTAATCGGTTATAATTGTTAAAAGTGCACAAATTTTTGTGGGTTGTTTTCCCTCTTATCAAGGCGGAAAAATGCATGATAAAAAAGGTTTTAGCTGTATTCATCATAGCAATAGAGGTCGTGGTCACGCCCACGCCTGCATGCCTGCATAGGAATACTTGGTGTTTTTCAGAATCTGCAAACTTACGAAACGAATTGTTGAGGATACCCTATGGATATTGGCATAGCTCAGCATTTTAGTTAGTAAGCAGCCAAAATTTGAACTAATGAAGGCAATAATAAGAGAATACGACCATCCTTCATATTAATGCAGCGAGAAGAAGGGAGGAATGGGCGTTTAACTTCTTTCCACCTAATTCAGGAATAAAAAGGCGTTGCAAAGAAATGAAGATCACTGCAAAACCCAGTTTTGCTGCTCATTCTGCTTCTTTTTACGTGGGATTTTTTTTACGCTAAGCTCAATTCATTCTGAGAATTTTCGATTTCGTTCAATTCCTGAAACTCGGGAGTTTTCAGTTTTGCTTTCTTTGCTTCAACCAAAAAAATGTTGAGTTTGTTTCCTTAGTCGATCGTGGAAACTTCTGCTTTCTTTACCTATCTTATTAAACAAGACGAATGTGAAAATTACTTTAGTCAACGTTTTTAGGGGCTCTTTGGACGTTGAGAGAAAAATTTATTTGATCTGCTCACAAAAATCTGTGAGAGAAAATCCTGTCAGAGGTGTTGTGTCTTCATAAGTGGGGGCATAAAGGAATGCCTAATCTTCGAAATCACGGTAATCTGTACGCGATAAGCACGAAGAATGTTTCTTATTGCTATAATTGAATATTTCTCTCGAAAGCGTAGATTCTGAAAGACACTAGCGCAACCAGTTCAGTTCCGAACTGATTCCTGTTGCTGCACATGAGCCTTTTTAGCCACTCCTTATTGCTTTGACGTTAGTTGGCGACGAGCTTTTTCATGAAGCAACATTTTTTAGGTGGTTTGTCGTTCTTCACATTGTAGCATTATATTGGTGCTCGAATTTGACGTTACTTTCGCGTCATCAATTTTTGGGCGGTTTGTTTGATCCCATTTCATCCTTTTCCCTCAGTCACCTCTATGAAACGAGAAGCAACAAGACTCTGTTTTGTATTATTTTTCGGATGTCACATCTTTTCGCCCTGATTAGCCCAGAAAAACAGCGACAGAACTTTGTGCACTTGAATGAGGCAAAAAAAAAAAACAAGGTTACAAGCAATAAGGAGCCAATAAACGCACTTTAAGCAACTAATTTTTGAATCGTTTCCCCCGTGACGTCAAGTTGAATATTACTAAGGATGAGCAGTTTTTTCTGTGCAAGCTTTCTGATCGTTAAAGAAGGAAAGACGACTGATTTCTTGGGATGCGGGGTCCTTAGTTACATCCAATGAGGCCTCAAGGAGCCCAGAGTTCTTTTTTATGTGAAAGCTGCGGCTCTCAAAAAAATCATGTTATTACTTAATGGGATTTACTATCGGCGACTGGGTAGCCGTATATGGCTACCTCATGCGTTTGCAGCTGTGCAGCGGGTTTTCCGATGTCGTTACTTATATCCACTCCTTTTGCCTCGTGAATAGCGTGTTGTAGTAGGGCGGTTATTGCCATAGATGGGATTTCAACAGAAACGTTGATGAGTCGTTTTTCTTTCTTTTTGGGGAGGGGAAAGGGGGGAGGAGTAGGGGTGACTAAATAGGCGACCTGGCCGGAGCTGTTCTGCGGCGAAAAGGTCGAAGGAACCAACTAGCTGGAAGAGGTAAGGACTTAAGCAATAATCCTTCAAGGCGGAGGCCATTTTCTGGCAGACGCGCTCGCGCTAGGAGAGCGGTTTGGCCAGGTGAGGGTCCTAATGGTGAATCCAAGACCAAGAATCATTCCTCGCCCGAGTCCAAGGCGGAGATTGATTTCTTTTCTGCGATGGCGTTGCAGTCCAGGTCCACAGGACATTGGTGACACCTTGAATATAAGCAAATGTTATACCGTGTATTGGCTGTAATTTTTTTCTGCACGGTCTTAGGCTCATGGTCGTTGTTTGTCGATGAAATTTCCATAAAGGCTATTCTAATGACGCTTTGCATCTCTATGCTGTTTTTGTCAGATGATACAACACGTGAAACTTCGCGTTATTGAACATTGAGTGTTGTTCTTCTTGAAATTTTGCGAAGCATCGGCAGCCCTTCAGCAGTAGCCTAGAGAATCAATACAAACACCTTAACCAACTTTATGAACAATTACACAAAGTTTCTACGATCACAGGAACTTTTTTTACTTTAGATTATTTACAACGATTCTTTGCGATGCTTTCTTGTTAATAGTTTTAAGGTTTCTATTTCATTTCCTCGTTTTTTCTCCTGTTCTAACGGAAACAGTAAAGAATACAGTCAATACTGCCAAGGAATAACAAGAGAAGAGGCGAGAAAGATGAACTGGGATGGAAAAGGAATAGGTTGGACAGGAAATAGGTTTAGAAGGTTTCGTCCTTTAACTGAAAAATCTGTCTGAAGAACACCTTTCAACACGATTGCACTGGAATTGTGTGCAGGTGATATCCAGGTGGCGTAGAGGCATCAATGAAATGGACCGTTGGCGGAAAGAGAAAAGCTAGATGGTAAGATATAAGTCAACGCAGTCCTGCTCCTAGATTAATATTAAAAACTTCAAGCAACTTTGCGGTAAGAGCAATAACAATAAACCATTGTGAAGGAGAATCTATCAACGGGCCCAACCAATATCTAATCAGATCTAAAAGACCTGAACGGAGGTCCGTGAAGAGTCCATTCAGTCTCCCTGAGAAAACATTTTCACCTTCAGAAAGCTTGCGGTCCATGGATGGAAAAGGTATCGCAACTTGCTTTATTCTCTCAGTGGAAGTGCTGTTATGTGACAGAAGATAGGAGAGCCACTCCAGCACTAGCAAGCCCTTCCTCTCCTATGTGGACAACCAACTGCAGAAACCTCACGAATGCTTCTCTTTTGACATATTTAACACCTCATATCAGACTTTTAACCATTAAATTTTATACGTTATGATAGAATGCCGAGAAAAAAGTTCAACTTTTGTTTGATTTGGAAGCGTTAAAAGTTAAGCATTCGCAATTTACGCCGCCGTCCCAAATCATGTGCTGAGGCGATCTTCTTTTCAAAAAAAATTTACATTGTTTCTATGTAGGGAAGGGAATGAACCATTCAAGTTGATTCGGCAACCTGTTGAGTGGTTCTTTCACCAAAGATAGGTGATATCCAGGTGGCGTAGAGGCATCAATGAAATGGACCGTTGGCGGAAAGAGAAAAGCTAGATGGTAAGATATAAGTCAACGCAGTCCTGCTCCTAGATTAATATTAAAAACTTCAAGCAACTTTGCGGTAAGAGCAATAACAATAAACCATTGTGAAGGAGAATCTATCAACGGGCCCAACCAATATCTAATCAGATCTAAAAGACCTGAACGGAGGTCCGTGAAGAGTCCATTCAGTCTCCCTGAGAAAACATTTTCACCTTCAGAAAGCTTGCGGTCCATGGATGGAAAAGGTATCGCAACTTGCTTTATTCTCTCAGTGGAAGTGCTGTTATGTGACAGAAGATAGGAGAGCCACTCCAGCACTAGCAAGCCCTTCCTCTCCTATGTGGACAACCAACTGCAGAAACCTCACGAATGCTTCTCTTTTGACATATTTAACACCTCATATCAGACTTTTAACCATTAAATTTTATACGTTATGATAGAATGCCGAGAAAAAAGTTCAACTTTTGTTTGATTTGGAAGCGTTAAAAGTTAAGCATTCGCAATTTACGCCGCCGTCCCAAATCATGTGCTGAGGCGATCTTCTTTTCAAAAAAAATTTACATTGTTTCTATGTAGGGAAGGGAATGAACCATTCAAGTTGATTCGGCAACCTGTTGAGTGGTTCTTTCACCAAAGATAATAATTTAGACGATACGTGCCCAGGCGGGAGTGCAATGAAATTGAATCATATGCGTCAAGTTAAGTAGACATTCATCAATGAGTTAAGTTCATTAACGAACAGATAAGCACATTGCAGAGCAAAAATTTGCAGCGTGCGCCTGAGAGGTTAAGGTAAACAGCTCGGATAGGTATGGACAGACTCATTTAATATCTTTATAGTTAAGGGATAAATAGGAAGCAACAAAGGCGTGTCAGCGAAGTGGACATCCTGACGGAATGTGCTGATTTATTTGCTGATTGACTTACTCAGACAGCAATAGGTGGATTGAGTTTTATTTTTATTGTGCAAGTTCGGTCGGCATCACAGAGGTTTGCGCGACAAATGCAGTCTCAGCATTGGCCTTCTGCTCGATCGTTATATAATATCATAGCAAAAAAGCAGCAGGTGATCCGTGTCAGTAGATATACTCTTTCACTTATCTTTTACCCTAGCGACCAGTTTCACAGGTCACCTGCTAAAGGTAGAGTACGTATAACAATACCTTCACACTCCAAATAACTCAATCGCTACAGCGAATCGTTTAAAAGATGATCCATTTTCGAAATGCGATCAGTGAGCGTGCATGCAGATTTTTTATGATTTCAGATACCATCTTGTTGGGACGCGGTGAAGTATGGCCTATAGGATCATCCTGGTGGGTACATCATTCCAACCAAAATTTCCAACTCTAGGTTAAATTACTCCTGAGTTGAAACTATTGCATGCACAAATTGACATACGCACCTCTAAGCGCAAAAAGCTCGTATCCAGCCATGCAAGGCACGTCGGTAAAATTGAGTGAGAACTGTCGAAGTGTTGATTATATTATAGTGTTGGATATAAAGTTAGAAGATACGTTAACCTTACGTAAAAAGGTGAGCCGAAGCCTTGAAGAGGAATCTACTTGACGAGGACACATTGCGTTAAGTGCATTAAGAAGAGCCCGACCGATCGAACCATGATCCGCAACGCGGACAAGCGAACTCAGAATGGCATGCATCGACAGGCGAAAACCACTGTTTCATATGTATAATTGCTGAGCCTGTCTGCCTTCTCTGGAATAAAAATCCACACATAAAGCTATTTAACCGTTACAGTATTTCTCCCCTCATTTTCCGTAACTGACGAGCAATATGAGGTTGTAGGAGACAGACAGACGTCCTGACACGATCTTGACTTTGAAATCCCTTCAAATAATTTTGACGATTTTTTCACCCATGCTCATTTCCTCCTTATTTCTATCGTCTTGTCGGGTTTGTGTCTGCTTTCAGGGTGGCTAAAGAAGCAGTAAAACGACTGTTTGACGATAAGGAAGGCATGGTTGTAGAACTATTATTATAATCGTGGAGGTTTTCCTGATGAGGTTTATGGACCTTGAACCATGTGACAGCGAGCAGATGATGTGTCCTTATCCAAATTAAAAAACCAGAAATACCATAATGCCACGTTTCCACCGATCCAACCGTTTCATGCGCTGTAGATCGCTTCGTATCTGTGTGTATGTAGGCATGTGTGTATCTATGTATTTATATCTATGAATGTGTCTATCCATCTATGAGTTAGTTTTAAATCGATGCAGGTTGAGGCAAACTTAATAGGTACTTTACAAACCATTCGATGACCTTCTATATCTTTTTTCGTTTTGGCCTGCCAAATTTTGAAAGAACTTGTAAACATATAAAGATAGAAAAGCACGAACCTACATTGCCCCAGCTGCTTTGACGTATTCTTTTACTTAAAATACAATGCTTCCCAATTAGGATTGCATAGCACAATTAGTTTCGAGACCTTATTTTGACGAAGCACTGAAACGTTTAATAGCAAGTTGTAGAATTCCGAATGACTGTCGTTCAAATAAGTCATCGCAATGAGTACTGTGGTACTAATAATTTCTGATAACGGTAAAGTAGGTGCAGTAGCAAGTAATACCGATTGTAATTCAATACTGAGTAATATTTTATGCAGTAGTGATATGTCGCCAAGTCAATTTATGCGGTGATAGATTTCCTTTCGTTGCGACGTCCTTGAAATCATCGACGCATCACCATAATAGTTTTTAGTGGTTGACAATAGTAATGCTGGTGGTGATATCAATAACTTACAAGTAAGCAAGCAAATATTAGTAAGCTGCAGTAACTAATGGCATTGATAGCAAGTGATATTAATAAAAGTAAGTATTGATGACAAGATTTCATACTTAGCAAAGTAATAGGTAATATTCATAGCGACAACAAGTAATTCATGCTAGTAATAATGGTAGCCGATACAATATGCAGGATGGTTACTGAAGCATTTCGATTGCTTTCATAGTAGAAGGAAGCAGAACCTATATGCAAATTTCGGCAAGAAAGAAAGCTGCAACGAGCAGTGCAGTATATATTATAGCAGAAACAAGGCAAAAGCACAAAGACACACTAACAGAACAATAATGCAATTTAAAAGTATTGAGTAGACGCGAAAACAATACGTTTAGCGATTATGTTCAGGTAACGATAATAAAATACGAAAATGACACGAGAGGAATCGACCAAAATCTTAAGTAGGAGCGAAACTATGGAAACGTTACCTATACTTATAATCATTCGGCATCTTGCTGCCTAAAATAAACCTTCAACACATCTGTTATCGCATCTTATCTTCCTCTAATAAACGCTCCTTTTCTAATCTTTAAAAGTTTTCAATTGTGGAAAATTTTTTTGCGAATGAAAACACACCTGCTTCAAGCATTCGGCGTTCATTTTTTTGTTTTGCAGTGATATTTTGTTGATGAGAAAACTCATAGTTGAGAATGATGTTTTGCATTAAGTTCTCTTTTTTTATTATGAGCTAATCAATGATTATTGCTTAAATTCCAACTCGTAATTTTCATAATCTCAACTATCACAACGAAAAGTTATCGAAATAAGCATTCTCACTGTGAATTTAAGGACCCGCTGTAATATATATCAAATTAAGGACTTGCTATAATGTGTATTAAATTAATGAGTTGCTACAATAGATATTAAATTAAGGACTTGTTGTAAAAGCATTCATTTTTTGCAGCTCTTGGTTTATCTTAAAACGCTTCCAGCGTGCGCCATCACGATGCGTACCAGCTCACGTAAGTGGTTATTCGCGGCGACATTATGTGTGTTCGTTTTCGTGAGTCTTCAACTATATCACTCGATTGACACAAGGAATCAAGAGCAAAAGGCTCGACACGAAAATGACAAGGTCAGTATCTATTTCGTTTGATGCGTATTTCTCAATTTAAGTGCACTTCCGTCTGGATACGTATCGTCTAAATTATTATCTTTGGTGAAAGAACCACTCAACAGGTTGCCGAATCAACTTGAATGGTTCATTCCCTTCCCTACATAGAAACAATGTAAATTTTTTTTGAAAAGAAGATCGCCTCAGCACATGATTTGGGACGGCGGCGTAAATTGCGAATGCTTAACTTTTAACGCTTCCAAATCAAACAAAAGTTGAACTTTTTTCTCGGCATTCTATCATAACGTATAAAATTTAATGGTTAAAAGTCTGATATGAGGTGTTAAATATGTCAAAAGAGAAGCATTCGTGAGGTTTCTGCAGTTGGTTGTCCACATAGGAGAGGAAGGGCTTGCTAGTGCTGGAGTGGCTCTCCTATCTTCTGTCACATAACAGCACTTCCACTGAGAGAATAAAGCAAGTTGCGATACCTTTTCCATCCATGGACCGCAAGCTTTCTGAAGGTGAAAATGTTTTCTCAGGGAGACTGAATGGACTCTTCACGGACCTCCGTTCAGGTCTTTTAGATCTGATTAGATATTGGTTGGGCCCGTTGATAGATTCTCCTTCACAATGGTTTATTGTTATTGCTCTTACCGCAAAGTTGCTTGAAGTTTTTAATATTAATCTAGGAGCAGGACTGCGTTGACTTATATCTTACCATCTAGCTTTTCTCTTTCCGCCAACGGTCCATTTCATTGATGCCTCTACGCCACCTGGATATCACCTTTCTTTGGTGAAAGAACCACTCAACAGGTTGCCGAATCAACTTGAATGGTTCATTCCCTTCCCTACATAGAAACAATGTAAATTTTTTTTGAAAAGAAGATCGCCTCAGCACATGATTTGGGACGGCGGCGTAAATTGCGAATGCTTAACTTTTAACGCTTCCAAATCAAACAAAAGTTGAACTTTTTTCTCGGCATTCTATCATAACGTATAAAATTTAATGGTTAAAAGTCTGATATGAGGTGTTAAATATGTCAAAAGAGAAGCATTCGTGAGGTTTCTGCAGTTGGTTGTCCACATAGGAGAGGAAGGGCTTGCTAGTGCTGGAGTGGCTCTCCTATCTTCTGTCACATAACAGCACTTCCACTGAGAGAATAAAGCAAGTTGCGATACCTTTTCCATCCATGGACCGCAAGCTTTCTGAAGGTGAAAATGTTTTCTCAGGGAGACTGAATGGACTCTTCACGGACCTCCGTTCAGGTCTTTTAGATCTGATTAGATATTGGTTGGGCCCGTTGATAGATTCTCCTTCACAATGGTTTATTGTTATTGCTCTTACCGCAAAGTTGCTTGAAGTTTTTAATATTAATCTAGGAGCAGGACTGCGTTGACTTATATCTTACCATCTAGCTTTTCTCTTTCCGCCAACGGTCCATTTCATTGATGCCTCTACGCCACCTGGATATCACCTCCACATGATTCCAGTGCAATTACCTCGAAAGGTGCTCTTCAAACAGTTTTTTTCAGCTGAAGGATGAAGCTTCCTAAACTTGTTTCCTGTCCAACCTATTCCTTTTTCATCCCAGTTCATCTTTCTCGTCTCTTCTGTGTTATTACATAGCTGTATTAACTATATTACTTACCGTTTCCGTTAGAACAGGAGAGAAGATGAAAAAATGGAATAGGAGCCTCAAATTGTTAACGCAATGACATCACAAGAAACCATTGTAAGTAATTCAAGATGAGGAAGGTTTTATGATCGTAGAGAGTTCCTCTAATTTTTTCAGGTTAGAAAAAGGGTTTATTAGACTAAGCTGGTGGCGCCAGTCAATATCAAATTCATAAAATCATCACTATTCTCATGAAAGTTCGTTTTAGAATACATGTTTGAACTTTTGCTATCATTTTGAACCGATGGCATCTATAAACATCAATATTTTCTCTTGGAGAAAAGTGTTCGTGGAAATGGAGTGGGCATGTTCTTAGTGATTGCTGTCTTTTCAAAGTTTCGTTTAAATTTTCCGTTTGAATAAGTGGTGCATCGGTTGATATGTGATGGTGAGTAGTAACAATCACAACGTCCCATAGTAATACTACATCGGGTTTATTTATGAAGCTCTTCGAATTGGATTATATTGGCTTAAATTTTTCTTCGTATGAGATGGTAAACTGGGGTTGAATTGTTGAGATTAGAGCAGTTACCAGTTTCTTTTTTCTAATTCCGCTGTAATTCCAATTTTTGGTGTTTTGCTAGTGCTTCCAGTCGTGTGTTGAAGTGATTAGGAAGTGGGAGGGGGAGGGCGGAGATGAGAGATAAGTAAACAATGCAGAAGAGTCGCTTCGGTGATTTTTTTGACATAGGAGAGAGGACAGTGTCTACTTTCATAAAAAGGGTGAAGAGGGAGCGAAAGAGAAGATGCTAACGGAAGTTCTAACTGCGGCTAACAAAATGGAAAACTTAGGGTCCTAACCGTAAAAACAACTGCATTCGTTTGAGTGGAAACTTGTATGGAGAAACGAGATCCAGGTTGACGGTGTAATTGTGCGGTGTGTTCTCGACTAATCAATTGCAGCTGAAACTACAGAAACTGGAGATAAAACTGAAATCATTGGAAGGCGAAATTAAAACCAACGGCATCGCCATGTCGGAAATGCGACAGAAGTTACGCGCCGAAAGATTGAAAATAAAGGAACTTGAGGAAGCCAAAGCCCAACTGGGTAAGTTTCACCGGAAACTTTTTTTGCATTTGAACATAGAGCAGTGCATAAGAATCCGTCATCTTTTTCCTATAAAAAGAACACATTAGAGCTGTCATATTTTTTGTTTTTTTTTTTTGCTCAAAGCAAAACATATTCTCATTGTGGAGACCCCACCCATCTATCCATCGTTCGAGATCCTTCACTAGTGAGATCCATGGTATATTTCCAAATCCTCTTTCTTGTCCCCTTCTCCGCAGTATTATGATCCTCAAAATTGCTGTCTTATTCTTTCCATCGACCAAGTCGCGTCCTGGGCTAAAGTTTTTTTTCAAATATTAATCGGCCCACAATAGTGATATCATAGTGAGTATGGCATCCGAGGGCAGTTTCCTATGTGCATCAAATAGCTTTTTCTGAATGTATAGAAGCAATTGCATGCTGAATTTATTTCGATTTTATCATACATCATTTAACTTTCTTTTGCAAAAAAGATTGTAATCTGGGCTAGAAGACACTCCCCAACTTCCTCTAATGCAATCTTTTCATTTCATTTTCTTCTGTCATGTCACGATCACTCAATGCGGCAGTTCGCCTTCTGTTGAGGAAGTTGCGAATAAGCTTTAGTCGCACCCACTCTGATTATTTGGGCGTGTCATAACAGGTTTTGGCATAACAGCATGTCAGTATGTTTTTATAATGAGGGTATATTAGCCACCTGTTGAAAAGATTCTACATAAAGAAATCACAACATTTATGGTGGGTGCGCACATATGTGAGTTGAAAAAGGCGAACCTAACAAAACGTGCATGTTCTTCGGCTGTTTTATTGCTCCCCTTTTCCACTTCACATTTCTATATTTTCGGTTGCAAAACATAATGCGTCTTTGTAATTTATATTTAAGTTACTTTACAACTTTTTCAGTTCCAACACTTCCACCTTTTTTTTGCAGATGAACGTAAACCGAATGAAATTGCTGGAGTTCTTCAGTTGCCGAAAAAAGTCGAACAGGTGCGTTCCACTTTAATCTTCTATCTTTTTCCTTCGGCACCATAAAGGAAAGGACTTTTTTGCCTTTTTTTGTACAGAAGCACCCTTTAAATAAAGACCTCTTCCTTCTTGTAGCACCTCAAAATATCTCTTGTTCCTTTTCTCATTTTCTTAGCGCTATCGATTGCGAATTACGATGCGTCAGCATTGTGTAATTATTCTAGTTATTATTTTTATACCTCCGAATGCTGGAGTCGCTGATGCTAAGGGAAGCAACATCTCCAGCTTCATTCTGGGTTCCAGATCTCTAGTTTCAGTCAAGATTCCTTATGCATCGTGATGCAGTAAACGCTCGAGCAGTATAAGTTTACGTTTAAGATTTGTTTTTCCTGTTTCTGAGAATTTAATAGTCTGCCCTCAGTGAAGTTAATCGAATTTCTATAAGCACTGTCTTTCAATTGCTGAAATTCACTTCAGTATTAGTGAAACGAACAGATATTTAATATCTGTTCGTTTCACTAATACTAGGCAGATGCTATTCAAAAGCTTTCATTCATGTGGAGTATATGTGAATATCGATATAAATTACCGTACAGGTTGATTAAATATTGAGGTTTTCACATTTTTTTTTCTATATAACTTATATTACACTGAAAGCATCGCATATCTATTTATATTCCTCTAAGTGAATATTTATTTATATTCCTCCAAATGAATGCTGAGTGCGTTTTTTTTTTTTTTTTTTTTTTTGAGGTTTAATGTATTAGAGTTGATGCGTTCTGTTTCAGCATAATGTAGATCTAATTTAAGAGAAGCCACCTGACAAAGTCAGTAATTACAGATGGAAAATGAGCAACGAAATATGGAAGCAGCCAGAGAGCATGCAAAAGAAGAGGAGCAAGCGAGGAAAGGGGTGATAGCTCCACCACAGAGAGATGAGGAGCAACTCAATGATGGTCGAAGGAGTGATAAGGTGACACCCTGCGATACGTTTGTTTGCTTTTCGTTTTTTTTTTTTTTTATTGCGGAGGCGCGTTTTATGAAGTACGAACACATATACGAAGTTTTCTACCGAAATACTCCAAGTAAAGCGAGATTCAGTTGAAACTTGATCAAAGTTGCAACAAAAGCAGCTGTCTTTCAATATTGGGAATGATCGAACTTTTGGTTAACAATCGGGATGGGGGGGGGGTAGGGAAGATTTGTTGCTAGTTTAGTTAGTCGGTCCAAAACGATAGTACAGTTGTGGGAAATGCATTGTTGATTATGAGGAGCTTCGATCTTTCTCTGCAAAGAGATTCGGTGAAGTGAGATTGTTGCCTCTTATTAAAAGGGATGAAGTCTTTCATTTAAACTTGCATTCTTCATCCTTAATATAAAATGTGCGCGCAGGCAAACTCTCAAGCTTCTAAGAGGTTTATTTCTCAAGTAATGTGGTTGTTCTTTTATTTTAATATGAGTCTTTCGTTGTAATAAAAGCAAAGATCGAATATACTTCTAATGCTGCCTCGTAATTAGGTGAATGTTATTGTAGGTGGCAGTGGTGAAGAAGTTTTATGAGGACATTAATATTCGCAATGCGGAAATCGGTGAAGATGTGTGCATGGCACCCTTAAATATGTCTTATGCCAAAAGTGATGTCCAGGTAATCGTTTGCCGTTAATTGGAGTGCGAAAATATGAAATGAACTTTGCTTGGTTATTCCCTATTTATAGTGCCTCATGCACCATTCTCTGCATGCAATGATTCTTAAAAGGTCTGCCAGCTTAATTTTCTGTTGGTAGAAGGATCTTTTTACAGATTTATTTATTTGTTAAAGGACGAAATTTTACTAGAAGGTTACGAAGTAGCAGGTTTTGGAGCAACGAGGCTGGTATTTCTCGAAACGAGAAGCTAAAATAGGGTAGCTTATTATCTCACTTCTTTGGCCATTTTCCTATAGGTTTTGCTATTTGTGAGCTTGATCGAAATTTGTATCTCTGTGGCCTGTTATCTGAATCATGTTTACACCGTTTTCTGTGTTGCTTTTCTGTCACGACATTGGGCTGTTGCTTTTCTGTCACGACATTGGGCATCCGGAGAGTTCATGCTTTTCTTTTGTAAGAGCCTTTGGCCAATCTTTGGCATAACTCACTGTAGATTTCAATAATTTATGCTATCTATTGCGCGATTCCATTTCACTCTTCAGATCTATAAAATGCTCTCTTTTCTGCACCTTTCCTATTTCTTTTCTTTCAGTCACTACGGCACTTTGTCTTGATTGCGAGTGCGGGGATCATGGTTTCGTTATTGTTTTGGTCGGTGGCAATGCTGATTTTGTGATAACCTTCTGATCTGCTATCGGGGCGGAGATGGGGGAAGGGAGTGGGGAGAGGCAGATGGGTCATCCTATAAGTCGAATGGACAGATGGACAGGTGGATCATCCATCCTATAAGTCGAACGAAAACCTATCTCTTGCAAGTTCTAGGTGCTTACTTTAGTGCGAAATTGCGTGAAAGAAGTTCGTGTCACGGTTCCCGTTTGAATGACGTTAATTAAATGAGAACTTGAAAAAGGGTCTGTGATGAAGGGAAAATCTAACGCAATTGTTTAGATGCTGGATGTGTACAATGTGATTCCTTTTGATGATCCGGATGGCGGTGTATGGAAGCAAGGTTTTGACGTCAGTTACGATCACGCTGAAGTTCAGCGCCAGAAGAAACTCGAAGTGATTGTTACGCCACATTCGCATACTGATCCAGGTATGCTTTCGTCTTTGTTATCAGACTGCATCGTTTGGTGATACAAAGAGGCAGGTACACACCCTCATGATTATGAAAAACACATTATAACGTAGATATCATCAATGCTGCTTCACTCGCTGTTTTATTTTTCTTCAAATCATTTAGTTCAGTTTCCTTTGCTGTACTTTATCTTTCCATAGTCAATACCTAGCTATTTTTTCTTTTGCGTTATGTGACACTTTGACTTCTATATCGAGTCTCCTGCTGTTTTGGGGCAAATTTGTAGGTGCATGTGTACGTGTGGATTGTCTGCGTATGTGTGGGTGCGTGAATGCTTACACATGTATGAAAAAGTGCCGTGTCATAGTAGTTGTATAGTCGGTGATCCGAGGAGTGTATACAAGGATGTTGTAGGGGCACATGAAGTGTTCAAATATCTTTTCGGCCCTTTAGTTACCTCTCTCGGTCTGACTAGTCCTCGTTAATATATCTACGAGTTTTGCTTTAATTTGTGTGAAGAAGCGAGGACTGGAATGGCTAGGTAAATCAATTTTCCTATGGGAGCTTTATATAAAAGAACATACCTGCTTCATCCTGTTCCGATGATCACGTGATTTTACTGTTAGGTCGCAAAAGGTTGCGCAATGGCTCTGATATGTTAGATTGTGTCGCGCTATCCAATTAATGAATTTTCTGGCACCATGCCTTAGTGTGGGTGGAGCAGTTGTCTGAATAGACAAGCTGCCGTAATAATAGCGTTACTAGAGGTTAACTGTACAGTGTTAACTGGGGCAATATCATTACAGAACCTTGAGTACATGACCTGCGAGCTTCTCCTTCTTACTCCATATCCTGTTCTTTGCCTTCTCTTTTAACGATAGCTGGAGTTGCATCTCCAGTGAGGTTCGCAAACTTTTCAGAGGGAGACTTTCAAGTTTACATGACGTGTTGTGTTCATAACGCAGTTTTTTTCGTGGCGAACATAGTTTGTTGTTCGAAGCTTGAGAAAATTAATAAGAAATCAGTCGAGCACAGCGGCTTAATTCCTTTCGTATTCACCGTTTCTTCCGTTGCCAACTTGCTTAACAAGAATTTAAATAGTGTTTGGACGTTTTTTGAAGGTCCACGCAGTTAAACTTCTAAGCAAGCGGTTTAATTCTTTAAGCGGATATCAGGACCGTACATCTTCAAGGAATACTCGTGAAACAAAGGTGTAAAGTTGACTCGCTCAAATTTGCCTGTGGTGGAATCAACAGCCGTCCTCCAGAGCGCCTGAATGAAGCACCTTCCTTTTATCGTTTTTATTTTGATAGTATAAAAGCAGCAAATGATGTTATTCATTCTCAGGATGGTTAACGACGTTCGAAGCATATTACTACACTCAAACGAGAGATATTTTCGAAAGCATGCTGAGCAACTTAGAAAAGATGGAGAAGATGAGATTCATATATGCAGAAATGTGTTTCCTGGAGAGATGGTGGGCTGAGATCGACGAGCGAAAGAGGGATACTTTGAAGAGGTTCGCTCTACTTGTTCACTAATTTTGTTTCTTACGCGTTTGGATCCCACAATGACTCGGTATAGTGTAATGGCTTGTGATAGTGACTGGCTGTGCTTTAGAACCTCTGTTTCTTCCGCCTAGCCCAGGTTTGGCGGATTGCGATTATTCAAGGCTTCGTTCAGCCCAGCTTTTCAATAACGTTCCGATGGTTTATGGAAATTGGAGGTGCATTATCGTTTCTGGGGAAAGCTGTATGAGTCGGTGCACTGGAACAAGAAAGAAAGGGAAACAGAGACGAAGGTATGCGAAGGAGGGGTGCCCATAATTTTTGGCCATGAATTCCCTCATATCACATTGTGTAGGTACGACCGTGTAAATCAAAAACTCCCGTTTTACGCACACCTCATGTGGGAATGGCGATTTGTCTGAGATTCATTCACATGTCTGCCATGAGGCCCCTATCGACTTGAGACGACCACTGATAGTTTCAGGCCATTGCTAGTTGTCAACATCTTTCGAAAGGTATGTCACCCGCGAACGAAATATTTATCGCATCATCCAAAAAAAGGGAATGCGTGCTTTTTTTGGTCTGAAAGAATATCCCGCCTTGACTTTAATCTATATTGAGGGTCTTAGAGTTACCACTTTGCCTTCTCCTCTTCCCCCAAAGGAGGTCACGGTAAGGGGAACTAAGTGCTGGTGTTTTACATGAGGTTTCTGAAGGCCTTTTCAGTTTGCTTTCCTCTCAGTTCGCTGCGAAGAAAGTCATCCAGATTTTCTGTTGCTCACATGGTCTTTGTAGCCTTCAAGTGACTCTCGCAGTTTTCCCTATGGCATTTTATGTGTGTGATGCGAGCGTAAGTGAATACCTTGACTAAATTGATGGCCTGGTTCACCAGCAAGTGCTGATACGGTGACTGCACCCAACACCTAAATTATTCTGAGTTCTGCAGGTTAACCACATCGCTGTAGATGACGCTTCCTGAGGCATATGTCGCAGAATTCTTCTTGCCAATGCCTCAGCATTACAGTCAAATTTCAGCTCAGAAAGTCTTTGTTTTTTGTGTTTTTTTTTTTTGGTGGACAGTATCCGCCGAAATGCACTGGTGCTGGACGGTGCGTCCTATGCTATTTTAAGTCTGACAGTGGAGGGCTAGCGCCCATAGCAGATTCGCCTATTTGATGTGTTACTGAATACCCTGAGCATGTATAGGGAAGCAAGCGTGAAATTGGCATACACTATTGTCCTCAACCTCGACTTATAGAGCGCGGTTTATGATGATATGCTGGTACAAAAGAAGGGTTGTGTTGTCGATGCACTCATTACATAAGTAGTCAATTTTTCGATCCTCTGGCAACGCACTTCTATCCAGAAAGTGCTTATGTTTAGGCAAATAGGATGCGTATCCAACTATCGATGTCATGCAATGTTCTAATGGACTTTCCTTGTAGACTGTTGAAAAGCGGTCGTTTGGAGATCGTATCGGGGGCTTGGGTGATGACTGATGAGGCAAACTCGCACTATTTCGCTACAGTAAGTGAGATGATCGAAGGACACGAGTGGATCAAAAACCATATCGAAGGTATGTTTGTGTTTTGACTATTTTCTCTATCTTAACCGAGTGCGCATTCTGCATTCAATCTATCCGTTTGTTGTCGAAGATGCACGTACTCTCGCTTGATCACGAAATACGTTTCATCCTTTGATGTTCTAAGTATTGATCATTTTTTGTTAAGGGCATCTCATAGCTCTTAGTAATTGTCCGTTGTTTCCATTTTTTTCATGCTCGAGAGTCGGGTCATAGCTCAGAGTCTTTTGTCTGTGTTCGAATGGATTGCGAGAAACGGTCTTAATTGTAAAATAAAAATCTTTTGAAATGTGTGCTTGAACTTTCATTTTTTTGAAACAGTAGGGATTCTTAAATTCAATGGGCTCTTGGTTCAACTACCATCCGTTCTGATGGTCAAGGTTGCTACGAAAAGCATTGAGCGTTAATCCTTATCTCGCATGGGCGTTAGGCAATTTGTTTTGGAAAGAGGGTGAGGGCGAGGGAGGAGGGTAATTTAAGTTCGTTGCATGTTGCGTACTATCTCTTCCATGTGAGGTTGGGTAGGAAGAGCAGAAAGGATGAGGCTCTCTTAATTAAAACATATTGGAAGTATTGCAATATTTTTCATTCTCGAAAATGAATGGTTTCTCGAAATGTTTGTAGATTACACACCGACGAATCACTGGTCGATCGATCCATTTGGTCTGAGTCCAACACTAGCGTTCTTAATGTCGAAAGCCAATATATCGAATGCGGTTGTTCAGAGGGTGCACTATTCGGTAAAGAAGTATCTCGCCGAGCAGAAGAAGCTCGAATTCAAATGGCGCCAACTATGGAGTGAGTCTTTCACTTTCATATTCTGCTCTCACATAGATGGCACTTGCTTCTTACACTAATGAGGAATTAATGTTGTGCAGTAGAATATGGCTGAGGTCTTTCGAGGAATTTTTGTGGATCTGAACTCAGTTTTCCGACAAATATTCCTTCGCTTGAGCGAGGCGGATTATTTGTTTTTATGAAACAGTCAAATATCTGTTGTAGCTTACTCATTACGGCACTTACACGTTCACCCGCATGGATGAGACGAGCGAGGTAAGCAGAAAGTTTTCAAGGGAAAACACTCGCGTGATAGTAGCAATCTTGCCTTTGGCACTCTCTAATTTACATGTAGACGTTTTTTCTAAAGAAAAAGAACTTTCGGCATCCCTCCCCCTACCCCCGCTCTCCCCCTAATTTTCTTCTCCCACTTACAAGTTCGATTCTCACTTCTGGCTTACTGCATAAACTTGAATATACTTTTGTATCTCGTAAGCTTTTGGAAGTTTGCAGTAATGCCTGACATTTACTTCTAAAAATTAAATCTTTATATATACCAAGTTCTTCGAATGCCTCATGCTTCTTCACACTCCCAACATGAGAGTAAGCGTTTATCTCATATTACGTTCTGATTGTAAGTATTAAGCTACTTAGGGTTGTCTTAAATAGATGTGCGATGCTGCAAGTGTTTTTTATGTTTCCGGTGGAAACTCATCGTCAGAAGATTTGTTCGTTCATGTGATGCCGTTCTATTCGTATGATGTTCCTCACACATGTGGTCCAGATCCAAAAATCTGTTGTCAGTTCGATTTTTGGCGTCTCCACAGTGCAGGTTGTCCATGGAACGTGCCACCTGTAGAAATCACAGCGGAGAATCTTGCAACTCGGTTTGTTATTATTTCCTATTCTAACAATAATAATAGATCACGTCTGGCGCATAAGTGGCCGAGAAGATATTTTTAAATTCGTTTTGTTTTCTGAAGTTCTGGTGGATTTTGTGTGAAATTGCAGAAACCTAAGAACAACACGGTGACAGTGAGAGTGACAGATTACCAATAAAACGGCACTAGGTAAGTCTAACGAAAAGCGCCAAAGTTCAATACATGAGATCAGCAATACCTGAATGGAGATTAAAACAGCTTAGCCGACCCTTGAAATTGGAAGGTTTGATGCGTCGGTGATATCCACGTTCCGTGCATGACCAGCACTGAAATGGATATTGGAAACAAGTTTTCGATGGTGTGACTTCTCCAAACCAGCTGTCGTCCATGCCAACGACAGTTAAGATCACTAGCCGTGCAGCTTTCCATTGCAAACCAAAGCAAAGGTGTAGTTAAATTGGACAATTCCAGTTTGGACATCTTCGTCAGCGCAAAAATCCACCTAGCTAAGCAGGAAATAGAAGAAATAGAGTGCTTGATCGTAGAAAGGTTAAGAAGAAAACCGGATTGGGTTTGGTTCAGAAAAACGTTCCATGGAATATTTTCAAGTATCATTACTTGTTATTCTTCTCAAAAATTTTGCAAACAGACGAAATCGAGCTAATTGGGTGAGTTTTTTTAGCGATGTGAGACGGGATCCTTTCACTAATCCTGGAGAGAAAGCATTCTTCCCGAACGGAGGAGTAGGTGAATGGGAGGGATAGAGCAAGAAGTATTATGCAAAGTGGCAAGGGAACTTCTTTGGCAGCCAACTTCAGCATGCAATTTTTTGAATAGCCCAGATGAAACTAACATAGACGAAACCCATATGTTTGTTGCTTTATATGGCAAAGTTGGGCAATGTGCTGCTGTCTTGCACAAAAAACATTGAAAAATAATCTTGAATTACTTTCGCTGAATACTACGTGTTTCTCGCTTTTTTTCGCAATTTTTTTGCATTGGTTTCTGCTATCGTTGATGCATCGACCAAATCCTACAATCGATCTGGTATATGTCGATCAAGCTAACTAAGCACAGGTGTACTCAATCATTTAGCGCAGGTGCCCCTCCTCTTCGGTACGTAAACCTCAGCGATAGTTATTTAAGAAGCACCTTTTATATTCCCACTGTGGAAAGTAATAACAAGAAAATTTTCCAGTCGCATTAAGACGATGTAAAGTTGGTGCTTTTCGGAACGCAATTGGCAATATTTGTTTGCTGTCCACATGTAAGCTTTGCTGAGGAAACTCGTATTTCAGAGCGTTGCTCAAGAAGTTGCTTGAAAGGTTCCTTGCTATAAAAATGTGAACGAACTTCATTTTGTTTGTGAGAAGGGGATGGGAAGTTCTACCACAACGAAGAGGTTTTCAGAGCACTTTTTAAAGAAATTTTCCAATCAAATTAATTGTTGCATAGAGACTAACTGAGACTGGGGGATCGCAGAACACGATGATTGATTGACTTACTATAAATAAGTTGAAAAAAAAAATCTCTAGAAATCCCACAAAATCGGATATAAAAGTGCTAGGTGCATGTTTTTCTTGGGTGAGCCTAGTTCATTCTGTGCTAATGTGTCTTGGTGTCCACACTGACCCTGGGAAAATAGCAACCTAAGTTGATAAGATCGGCCTGGTGAGCTGTCAGAAATATCACGATTTTAAAAGGTCTTGATGACATTGAAATACTGTTTAATGCGGACGTCAAAGTATGTGTTAAGGGCCCCGATATGCATCAACAGTCACCTCCGCGAAATGTGCTTCGCCGTTGTGTTGTTATAGTAGCTACAGACGTAGCAAAATTTGCCTGCGTGATGTTTGATTTCATCTGTTTAGGCAGTTTTTGTCCGGTGTCCTGAAAAATAGTATGTAAACTAGAGAAGCCAGGTTGATGGGGATTAAATGCCTTTGATTTTAAAGCATAAACAACCAGAAAATAATGCTGAACGATGAGCACTAAAGAAACAAAAATTTGTTACGTAGCTTATGTAACAGTTAATGATAGCAGTAGTAATGACAGTTGATATTGATTATAAAAGTGTTGTTTGCGCATACATTCGAGCAATGAGCAAGGCTATTGATTTATCGGTCAAAAACAATGTTTAACGATGATTTATGTCTCCATGAGGTGGTACACTGATGATTTCACGTATTTCCTTAAATGCTGTTGAATTGCAGTAATATTCTTATTTGTCGTTTCGTTTGCCGAATATTCCTGCATTTAATTTTATTATTTATTCATTTCGCTGAATCTCTCTTCTTTTGATGATATGATGTCCGTGGCGAGGGCATCTGAGATGAGAAAGTCTGCAAGAAGTTTCATTTGCTCATGTAATAGGATTGTTGGTGGTATTTCCATCGCTTACTTTAATCAAGAGTTCGATGCGTCGCGGTTATTTTATAATTCTTTTCCGTCAATCATACGAATATGAGCAAAAAAAGATAAAGCGGCAATAATTTAGTGTAAACGATTGCAAACTCTTTAATTAAAGCACAAATTTTAATGTTTTTATCCACATTTTTTTGAACATTGCATCTTCTATTAATTTTTAAATTTATCAATTTTTCACACACTGTTTTGCATATTTTCTTTTCCTGCATTTTAGTGCGGAAATGCTCTACGATCAGTATCGGAAAAAGGCACAGCTATTCAAAACGAATGTTCTATTTGTGCCGTTGGGTGACGATTTTCGATACGTTTCACCGAGTGAATGGGAAGTTCAACACGACAATTATATAAAACTGTTTAACTATATGAACACTAAACAACAATGGAATGTAAATGTAAGTATTATTTGTGATGCTTTTACTGAAATAGATTATCTATTAGCGCTCAGAAGTTTGTATAATGAATGAGATTTCAAACATGAAAATTGAATAGGGATATCGATGCGGACGCTTTTGATGTGGAACCGCCGATATGGTTTAATAGTAAGAAGGGAGGACGAAGAGGCAGTAGTTGTCGTTTCACTTTTTTACCTCTCTTATACAACTCTAGTTGGAAGTTTACGCATTGCTGTTCTATTGCTTTGCTTTTATAACTAATTTTGCTTTGTTTTTATCACTGCTAAGTTCTGCAGAAACTTTGTTCAATTTTTTTACTTGATGTTTATATCTGAGACTTACGAGGTAAACTTTTGGATATCAGCATTTAATGTAGTTCGAATCCTGCGACAGGCACGTCTTAGTGTGAACTGTTGTGAGCTTAAGTGAACGAATTATGAAAGTGCTATTAAAAAAATTTAAAAAACTGAGCTGGAAGGGTTCGGACGACATACCTACGTAAAGTCTCTGGTTCTGGAGTCACAACTTTTCTTCTTTCGTTTGCCATCAGGAGATGAAAACTCAGAGCTGTGTTAGTAGATGTGCGCTGAGGTTGTATTTGATCAAAGTGTGCTCACGGGATTTTTCAAAAATCACATAAAAATTTAGAGGTGGCGACACTCAAAAATGATCTGTCACTCGATCAAATGCGGCTGTCGCGAATAACAGTGAAACTCGTATTTGATATTCCCAGTATATAGTGCATATTACCTAGTGTGCATACTTAAATGTGCTTATGAGGTTACCTGCTTGCTGTTTCTAGTTAATTTTATTTCAATGATATTCTACACTTCTCTTTGTTATACGTGCAAATGTGAACCGTCTGTTATATAATTTCGAAAGGTTCACTGCATTTTATGATGATGCATATCGGCTTGATTTGTTCAAAGATGTGCGCTTGCTGTGTCGCATAGCTTTACGCCACGAACGATTTTTCATATTTCCGATTTCTTGCATGGTTTTAGGAGAGATGACCGTCGATGCAACAGATCCTCTTTTCATTAGCCTTTGCATATACTTTTGTCGTAAAATCTGATGTAATGATTTGTTATTGTACCTTTAGAAGTTCACCTGCTCTTACAATTGCTTGCCGAAGCTTTCCGCCTTAATGCATCTTCTCCTTCAATTCTCATTCCACATTAAAAATTTAAGAATTTTTTGACTGATTTTGCAGTTCCTGAGGAAATGATTGAACGATTTATGAGCGCGTAGGTGATATTAAGCAGCAGTGTTAGTCGAACGACATTAATGAATTGACTTAGATTTAATTAGCTATGCATAGGGGGGAAATAAATGAAAGGAAATTTTCTTCTGGGAAGTCTCTGTAAAAAATTGTATAGAAATTATAGGTACAAAACTTAGGAAGTGCTATATGTTTTAGAACGCTCCGATACTATGTTATTACGTTGCTTAAGCGGTAGCATTCTCACTTCCACTCCCTCTTTCCCCGCTTTATTCCACTTCCATGCTGACTGCATTTAGGTGACGATCTGGTCGCGATTCTTTCAACTTATCTATGTTGAGCATAAAGGCATATGTGCCTACTGTTGCTCTTGAGGAAATGAATAAATGACGTATTAAGTGTTAGAGGTCCTGATGTAGAGTGGTTAAACAGGACAAATTGGATAGTGCCTTACATGTAGTATGAAAAGTTGAATAGAGTGAATTGCAGGCTCGATTTGGCACATTGGCCGATTACTTCAGACTTGATCACCAGCGAATCCAAGAGGCGAGCGCTAGCGAAGAGGGACAAGTCCCGATTTTATCGGGCGATTTCTTTACCTACGCTGACAGAAACGATCATTACTGGAGTGGTTAGTATGTTGTGTGTCATCAGCGAAGAGGACTCATTCTTTTTTGTCCACCAAATGTGCAAAGGAAGCATTTGCGAGGTGTATTCAATTAACCACCTCTATTGTATATAACCCTCTATATGTATATACATTGTAAGGTTTAAATGTGAGCGCTGCTGTTTGCCAATCGATTTTTCGTTAGTGGTAAACATCAAAACACATCTTTGTGTTTTCTAGTGGTAAACAGCAAAGCCCAACTTTTTGTTTTCTTTTTTTCCAATCGGATGAACATAACCACATTATTTGTTAATTTGCCAATCATTTCTGCCTTTCCGTGTGCGAATGACTGTGAGGCGTGTTTCATCGCCTATAGTCTTCTATTACATCATGCTGAGAAATTTTTATCTATGATCTAGTGAAATATAAAGGTTGGCGGTAGATTTAGTGGCATTATTGGATCCAGATTGTGAGTTCGTTGATATTTTCGGCTATAAACGAAATTTTAAGTGCACAGCACCAATAGGTAATCTTCTATAATTTTGATTAATGCCATACATACGTTCGTCGAATGAATATTACACGTTAATTTCCCTATGTATTGCAGGTTATTACACAAGTCGTCCGTTTTATAAGCGTATGGATCGAGTATTGCAGCATTATCTCAGGTATCTGCTTTAGCTTCATCTTCTCCATTCAAGTTGTTTTCGACTGGAAAGGTGTTTTTGCGCTTGATTGTAGGACTGTTTTATGCAGGATATGTGCTAACTTCATTATGTGTATTTATTGTTGTACCTTCGGTGGCACCTGTCCGTTTTGTAAATAATTGTGTAATAATCGACGAGTGTTTTTGAGGGTCGAAATGCTAATGCAGTTATTTGCACGGCATCCTATTTATCTTTAAAACGATCCCTTATAGAGGACTGGTTTATGTATATAGGAGGCATAAATAATGCTCGTTATAGGTTGGGGAAGAGGAGGATGAAAGAATCCTGTGTTGCACGAGGGGGAATGTTTAGGTTGTTTCTGTTAGATAAGAGTATGCGCGGTGATTGAGAGGTGGGTGAGCAGTTCGATGGAAGGGCAGAAGCTCATTGTGCTCATATGAGTAATGATTGTTGTTTCTGCGGATAATCCTCTATAAATGCAAGAAGTGAGAAAGGATCGAGTTTGACTAGTTTTTCGCTTTTCCTCAACATGAGTTTATTATTGTGTTTTAGATCGGCGGAAATACTGTACAGTTTGGCAAGAAGTAAAGGTCGGCTGTCATCAACCAGTAGTGCAGAGTTTGGATTGCTGGTTGAGGCACGTCGCCATATGAGCCTCTTTCAACATCATGATGGTGTTACGGGAACCGGCAGGAATGAAGTGGTCAAAGACTATGGACAAAAGTATATCTGCAAGTTTTCTTGAATGTGTTTTAGCAACATCCTCATTTCCGATGGAGAGAGTTCAGGATACAGCAAAGCATCGATCCTACTTCTTTCTTTAATTTCAGTAAAGGCGTTGTAGAATTACTTACATGTGTTGTTTTACTGATCTCTACCTAGAAACAAATCAGTGCTTCTTATGGCTTCTTGGAAGTGGAGGTTGAGCTTTTAGGAGCTTTTTCCTCACAACCGGAATCGCGTAATTTCCATTGCGATGTCGCAGTAGTTATTCAATCTGCTATTGCGACGTAAACTCGGAAGAAATTTTCCTATTTGAAATATTAAGTGGCATCGGGATTTTTTTATACAGTTAACAGTTTCAAGACGGCATAAGTTTAGTTGTGATGTAGTATCTGCTTTTATTGACTCCATTTTTGCAACTTTGCCAGAAATATCATATTTATTTTCGCAGTGCAGCACTGATAGTGAACCTCACTATCAGAAAACGCTTGTCCAATCCCCCATCTTATTTGTGACGCTTTCATTTGCCTCATATTTTTTGGCTGGTTGATGTCATCGGGGTCATGCTCGCTGCTCACCTGACGTATTTCTTTCACCTTTTTTGTCCCCTCTTAGTCATCGGCGGCTCCAGTTCGGCTTCCGAAGCTTTCGCCCCATGTAGTCTGCATCTGGCACTCGTCTTATTTACCGTTCAAATGTTACTCATATTGCTTCTCTTTCCTCTTTAAGTTCAAATTAATTTAATCATCAGTTTTATCTATATGGAAAGATTATGGCAATATTGCTTGTTCTATTTCTTTGATATTCTCTCGTTTAGAGTTAATCACATATTCTTTTAGAATGTTAACGGCCATCAAGAATTGTGAAGTAATCATCCATAAGGCAACAATAGCGCTAATGACTGAGGAGACCGAGGAAAATACATCGCATATGGCACTATCTTTCATTATGGTTCGTTTCTTTATTGCTTTACAACTAATTCTTTGTCTTGGTGTAAATTAAGGTAATGTGCTGCAAAAGAAAGCGTCCGTTGGGTTGGACCTCCGTTCTTTTATCTTTCTAGCGAAGTTTTTAAAAGGTTTTTATTAATTACTGGACGCAGTTTTCTCTTTCATTTAAACGATCGGAAGTGATTCTGCTTTTTTCTAGAATTTTCTCACACTGATTTCATTTGAAGAATTTACATCCTCCTTCCATAAGTTTCGCATATGGTTGCAACTTCATCTTCTCTTCCATTCAAAAAGTCTAGGCGCACTTGCGTTTATCGAGCAGCAGTGCGGCACATTCTTTCAAAATGACCTGAGGTAATGTACGGAACTGTTCTGCTACAATAATTTCACTATTCTATTCATTTCTTTTTCTTTCGCCCGGTGGTTGACGCAAGAAGGATAGCTTGCTAGGACATAGGCCTTTCCGTATGAATATGCGATGGAGGCAGTGATGAAGATTCAATTTGCGCAACAATGAGCGGAATTCGTTGGTAACTCGTGAAACACATCATATAGAAACGTTGCGTTTTGTAACGTAGTTGAATTAGGTCAGTTAGTTTCCCTGTTGATTTTTAGGACTGCATTATATTCGCATATTCATAAAAGAGTATATGTCGTGCTAAATAAGCAGAGATATGACGAATATATTTTCATCAGGTTAGCGAGGAGGGTCGAAATAAAAGAACCAGATAAATAAATAATACTACAGCGAAAGCAAATGGTAGAAAGTAGTAAGGAGGTGAAGTGTGCTCAAACAAATGCGTTTTTATTAACTAAGAAAGGTGATTGATAAATAAAATGAAGCGGCAATCTTAGTACAAGGGAAGAGTGGCGTTTCGGTTTCGCGTAACATAACACTGAACGTATTTATAAAGTAGAAACGTAACTAAGCATTCAAAACTGTTAAGGTGAATGAGTCGGTGGGATATTCGAGGTGTAAAACTGATTGATAAATGAGGATTTCTTCCAAAATGTTGCTTTCATTTCCTGTTTTTCATGTCATTTAAATATAACTGAATAAAATTTGAATACTTTTTCAAAATTTTTTCGAAAACACACCATTTCTGAAAAATAATGGACGTCTTGAGTTTTTAGGTAGGATAGTATAGAAGTGCCAGTCAATGGGTCCAGGTATACAGGAAAGGAAGATATTCGATTTATGGACGAAAACGCAAGTTTTTAAATTGAAAATACCTTGTTCACCGACACAATTCCAGCTTCAATTTTATTATTACAACTGGTCTCATGACACGACTCATTGCAGTGTAAAAGAGAGAATGACGTGAATGCAAGCGTTAATTACCCTTTCCCAGTTTTCGAGCACTTAAAAGCGAATAAGATTTTTCTTTCATGCTCTTTCGTCCTTTCCTATTAGATAGCAGTAAGCGTCGGGTGTCTTAGTACTGCGAAAAAATGGCTTGTTTGTGCAGGATTTTCGTTGTTTTGCAGAGTGAGAGACGCCTGATTCAAGATCAGCTTCCGGTGGACATTATTTTGAATGAAACGAGGTTTGTTTTATCTTCTTACTTTATCTTCATATTTTATTTACATATTAGTGCATTGCTATAAATTTGTGAACGTATATTTTCAAAAGGTGCCATTTGAAAGGGAGGGAAGAGAAGAGGAGGGGAAATGAGGATGGGGTTAAGAGTGGGATTGGGTATCAGCTAGTTTGATGCTAAGTATTGATATTGTGCTGAAGACGGTGAATTGTCTTTGCTTGATGGAAACGATGTGTAGAAGTTTCGTAGATCGTTAGCTCATCTCAACTCAGCTAAAGAATTCATTGTGTCTGTGATAAGTGAGTGCTGTCTGTTGTTAGGGTATTCGGTTTGTAGTTAACGTTTAGCTGATCCTTACGCAGTGGTATATATTCGTTAGGAATTTTTTCTTTCTCCTCTAGTCTTTTTACGCTTGACTGATTCATGATGACTCGTATGTCGTCTGTAAACTCTTTGACTCTGTCATTCGGTTTTTTAAATTCATCTTTCTCCAAAATTTTTTGCATGTAATGTTTTTTTTTCGTTTATTCGAATGCATACACACCAACGTTCGGATGGGTGTCTGGATTGCGCTGAAGTTCCTTTACCGGGCTTTCAGTTTCCCTCCCGAGTCGTGGCTTCCGAGAATCCTGTACCGCTAAGGGCTGAGCAACACGTCTTTCGGTATTCGTGCAGCCAACTTGAGAATGAGCCGTTGCGGGGTAGAAACAGAACCAACGGAAGGATGCCGTGATCGATTTGATCACTCCTTTGAGGCGGCGGTCTTGTTTTGCACTCCTTTTCTTTTTGCTTCCACAGTAATTCATTCCATGATTTGGGTAGCATGACTTTGCCGTGAATTCGATGTTGAGGGCATCTTTGTCAGTGTTTTTTATCCGTGTTGCTCCAAAGACCTCACAAACACATATCGTCGTTAGATATCCTTTTTATGGACCTTTTTAGCTGCACTTGCTTCTCTCATTTATTGCTATTCGCATTCTTATTTTATTATTATTTTTTCTTCTTCGCTGGTTTTGAAGTTTATGAGTGATGTTTCAGTGAGCTAATCTTATTCAATTCTCTTGCACAAGGACGGCACGAGGTTGTTTGTATGATGGTAAGATCACCGAAGAGTGAGGTCAGTCGTGCATCAACGCCGCACATTCCTGTCCCGCAGCAGATCGCTCCTGTGTTGAGAGCCGATTCTGTCAGTGTGCTTTTCGAGAAGGATAAATATGAGGTATGCTTTCAAGGATTTCATTAACTTCTTTTAAACTACTGACGCTGAGAAAGCCTCATTGAGTTTGTCAGGAAGAGGAGAAAGGGAGAGGGGGGACGAGATAAAATGGATTGCGTTTCTGCTATCATTGTTCCTCCTCTTCGAATAAATCTTTTCGTGCATTTGTGGTGACCAGTGTTTAGGAAGTTTGTGATTTTTCTACTAAATCGACTTAAGTAAATATGAGTAAGCATGTATAGTGCAAACAAATTTGCGTCGAAAATGGTACACAATATTATTTTTTATAACACCAAGTACACATTTTTCACGGTATCGTTTCAATACTTACATCCTACCCATTCGGCTAGATTTTCCACCACTTCTATGGAACACAGGCAAATTCCTTACGATCAAGTCCCCAGGGTGTGTGGTCATGGCATTCACCGTTGTATTTTAAATGATAGAACCTGGGAATAAAAGATGTCAGGGAGTAATAGCGTATGGAAATTAACTGCAGTTGTGCTTCATGGCAAGTGTACCGCCGTTTGGTTTGGAGAAATATCGCTTATCAGTTTCGATTTCTGGTGCTCCTAAAGTGGTCGTCAAGTCGAGGAAAATGATTAGCTCAACGTGGGTTTCCTTCCGCTTCGTTCCTTTATTCCACCAAATTTTTGTATTGCAGCGGATTCCTACTTCATAACTGGATAATTATTAGGGCAGTCCGGACACTGTTAAGAAAAAATATCACTGTGATTCATAGTATCCAATTTGCGAGGACCACTAAATGAGTGTAGGTGATAATTGAAAGGTACAGAGCGAAATATGAGGAATTTCAGCTCATTCTTGATGGTCTTCGGCTAACAAGTATAACATTGCTGATTTCGGTTGCCAGCATCAAACAAATTTTATTCACTGTCTTCGGTACCTATAGCTGGCAGGCGGTTTTTCCCTGGTCTCTGCGGCCATTTCTCTAACTTCCGAATTCGGCAAAATTTTGAGAAAGCTCACCTTTTCCCTGAGAGAACTAGAGAGCAACGGAAATCCTGTGTTCTGGCTGATGTAGGAGTGCCCCCATATTGCTAATGTAGGGATTGGCAACGTTTTTCACTCTATCGCTTCCAAATCCCTGTCGCTGATAGCAGGGACATGATTTTCTTTTGCAGTTATTTCGAAGCAGTCCTTATCTCTGAACCATATTTCCAATTGGATAACGAATTTCTGGAGGCGAAGTTTGACGCCGAAACGGGACTGCTACAGGTATTGCACTGCTGTCTTTCTCAGTTCCTAACTAACATACTAACAGATACTGATTTTAAGGGAGAAAGAACATGAGTCTCTGAGATCGGAAGATTCCCCTTCATCTTTCGTTCTCCATCGTTTTTGTTCCCAGGCATAGAACAAATGTAAAGCGTGCCCGGAAGGCTGGCACGAAGTGCACTTTTGAGTTTAAGTACCGCTAGGCGGCCGTTTATTCAGTTATATGAGAAGCGCTGGTAGAGTACCTAATTATATTTTCGTATCGGATTATTGACTTCACAGTTTCTCAATCGAACGATCTGTTTTCGAGTCGTATGCGGCCAATGGGATAATCAGCTTGGCTTGCAACTTTTATCGTCATTAGCTTTAGAGAATATGACGGAGCGTTGCGAAGTTAGGAATAAGATGTCAAGGTGTGGTGTTGATCATATGCATCGAATTTCATCGAGTCTCAGTAATAAGCTATTGCAAAAACATTACTACACACTTAAAAATGAAGTTGTTTATATGCGTTGAGAACTCGTTACCCCTCGATCAGCTGGGGCAGCTGGTGTCTTCTGATTCGGATACGCTGCTTCCTTGAGCACTGCCATGACAATGCTTTGAGAAGTAACAAGAATCACGTGTTGTAGAGTTATTTGTAACTTAATTCACTTTGAGTTAAATACGTTTTCCGGTTGGGATGCTTGAAGGTTATTGACTTTGCTAACCGAAGCTTCTTTTGCACTTGTTTGAATCTGCGTGGATAGGCGCATTTAACTTTTTTAAAATTCGAAATTCGAGTATTTTAAATCACAAGAATCTAATTGCTTTTTTCTTCGATACAGTCTAAAAATCAAATTTTGGACAGGTAAACAAAAATAGTTTTGCTCAACTGAAGATTGTTTGATCCTTTCAGAATATCTAGATTTTAAGGCTGAATAAGCCGAAACAAAGTTTTTCTATCTTGATGAGAATAATTTTGGCATTGTTTTAGGTAAGATTTATCCAACTTTTGTCGATTGCGTTAAATTTTAGCGGTATGTAATGATTCAAGCCAGATTCCAGCTCATTGCCTGTACCTTCGCTGCATGAGTTATGCCATCACACGGAATGGGGTCTGCCCAACCTGCACGCTTCTAATCATTACGTACAATTTTGAGCTACTGAAGGTACCTATGTTTTTAAAACGTTAGTAACGCTCTCGATCCCTCCTCTCCACCCTTTTCATCATTGTTGCGATGAGGTACCTATGTCTACCTGTGTGACTTGTGCAATGTGCATTCCTGCCTTGCACAAATGAAGCCCTCTAACTATTCTTCCCACGAGTTTATGAACGAGCCTTTCATTTGATAGTGAGGTGAAGGTGGTAAATATTGTTTTTTATTTCAGTCAGTGACGTCTAGCGAAGGATCTGAAGTGACAGTCAACATATCCTATGTGGAATACGGAGTACGAGGGAAAGATCCAGGTTGGTTCATGTTTCGGATCGTCCCTAGCAGTCAAAACATATTGAATGTTGCTGTGAGGCATGTTGAATGCGATTATGCTCATATGCTAGGTTCGGGCCTGAACACATTTTGTGAAACGATTGAGCATATTTTGCCTTACGAGTAGGGAATGCTACCGTTTGGAGTGTTGATTAGTTTGATGAAATCATGAGACTTAACTTTACTAGAAATTGTTCTTGCTGGGAAGGGTTTCTCCATTTTTTGAACATTTATTTAGGTTACCAGAAGTGTGGAATTCAGCCACATGGGATTGTAATATTGCACATCTCCATAAGAAGAAATGATGGTAAATTTGAGAGGAACTGAGCTTCAAGAAGAGGTTTTCGAAATGTTAAATTTCAGACGGGAGAGGAAGAAGAGGTTGCATGTTAAAAGAGAGAGAATCAAATTCGAGGGGTAGTGTATTGTGTTGAGATCATGTTCAGGGCCCATAACATATACTTTCTTGTTGTCCCTTATCGTAGAGTGAGTTGTAGTTGAGATTGCCTAAGCGGTCTTATTTTAATTACCGATGCGCTATGTATATCGCGTTTGGTCGTGCTCGATGACACACTGTAAGCAATGTCGAGTACCATAGCAAATTAGGAAAAAGCGATCGAAGGATTGATTTGCTTTTGATGCATGAATTTATTTATAGAATTTATACTTTGAAGAGCTGAGATGTGGTGTTTACCTCTAATGTCAACTCTGAAGCGAATAGGATTGAATATTGGTAGATAAACAAAAAAATTATGTGCTTTCGAAGTTTTAGTGAACTGGTTGTCTCTTCGTTTGTTTTGTCCAGTGACATCATTAAAAATAGGAGATAGATAGAAGCAAAGGTGCAACAGGGAAAGTTGAATCTGGATTGCCTGCTATACGGACAGGGGCACTTGGCCATTGCGCTACTGCATCACGTTGAAAGGTTTCGTGTCAGCAAGAGGTACATTCCGGCTTATCCATATAAATAATGGATAAACGATGTGCAGGTGTGCTGGAATATTGCGTTTAGTGGAAGTAGCATATGTAATAAATAATTTTTTTGCTATATAAAAGAAATTGATTTAACGAATCGGCCACATTTTTGGATATGTTACTTTTATCATACAGTAGTGTTTCAGATACTTTTAATACTTTACATTGGCTGCAATTGTTGCTGGAATGTTTGGGAATATAGCTTGTAAAGACCCACGTTAACGAACTTTTTGGTCAACAAATGTTGGGAAAGTGGGCAGCAAATACAGAGTTAGCCTATTCAGCAACACTTGAACCAGAAGCAATAACTTATGAGGAGCCAGCCACCGATATATAGGATATCAACCCTACTTGGATACAGATTAAAATAGCTAGAAGGGATCTCCTTCTTCTGTGCAATAGCTGTAAGGTTATATGAAGTCGCCGAAATTTGGAGCCTTCAATGTCAGCATTACTTACAGGCAGGTTCAAAGGTGGTGATGATCTGTCCGGAGCATATTTATTCCTTCCGGATGGACCTGCCCGACCGCTGCTTTCTCGCAATGGTTATCCGTACGTAGCACTTGACGGACCTATATTGAAGAAGGTAAAAAAAATTTATTGAGTCATTGTCAGTTTTTCATCCTTTATTGTTTTTTACTTTATGTAGAGAACATATTACTTTGTGTACGGCACATACTGTAAAATAGGGTCAGGGGAAGGGAGAAATCCTTTTGTCCTTCAATATGCATATTTCGATCCTGAAATTGGCCGTTGTGATTCGGGCTAAATTCACTGCATTGGTATTGCAGTCCACTCTGCGCTTGAGTTCCAGAAGTCAGCCCTGTATCTTTCTCGCAGCGTCGCTGGTTTATTACTTGTCAAGCATTCTCTACCTCTGGAATCCACCATTTAACTCTTACGGATGGCAAAATGTTGCCTCAAAAAGTTTCGCCGCAATAAATGAGGTGGATATTCTAAAACCAAAAATCTGCTCTCTCATTGGAGCCTTTGCTCCACAAATCTATCAGCAGTACATAGCTGAATCAAAGAAAACTTCCACTCACGGAACCAAGCAACACGCCCATTTTTATCATGTTGCCAAGAATCTGAAAGATTCGTAATTTTGTACACCTTAACGGCGCTTATGAAACATGATCCCAGTTGGTAAGTCAAGATGAGCTCTCATCACAAAGCCGTGTAATGCTTTCAACCTTGTCACAACGTCAGCACCTTGTCCCGCTTTTCAGAATTTCTCATCATTTTGTAATAGGAAGTGATCCTGATCCTTAAAGAAGTGATCCTCGAAAGGCACGTGGTTAATTGAGGTCATTAGTTGATTCTTTACTAGGAAACATTTTGTGAGACGGGAAAAATGAATTTCGGATGTATTTCTGAATGCGCTACCGTGCATTCGGCGTCACCCAATGCATCATCCATTCGATACATTGCAGAAAGCGCAGTCTCCCTACCTTCAAATTTTCTTTTGCATTTTTATTTTATGTAACAATTAAGTTGACTCAGTTGTTTGGAGGAATGTCCGTCGTTTCGTTGTTGATTGTATGGAACGTTGGTAAGGCTGGAGGGCTTCGTCAAGAAACGTGCTATAGGGCACAGGTGGTGCAATGATTCCAACTTTAACTAATAACTAACATTCTAAAGCTTCGTTATGAAAGCTACTTAAAACGATGTTCGTACCCAGGTCTTGAGACTTCTTCAAATCAGGTCTGTGTATGTCCAAATCAAGTATTCATCACCCTTCATATAAGTTCTTTTCAAGTAATGTACTCTTGAGGTGTTCGTCGTAGGACCGGAGAAGGCAAAGTTAGAACATACGGCGACTATATTCTCGGGTGCTGCTTTCGTTCAACTGCAGAACGACGTCGACATTCGAGAAACGTATAACTTCGAGGTTGCAATGCGCCTCATCACCTCCGTCAAAAGCGGTGATACATTCTTCACCGACCTCAACGGGTACCAGGTATTTAATTAACGCGTTATGTGCGAGTCTTACGTGGTAGGTCATCCAAGACAACCAATGATTAAAGAGGCTTTCGAAGGAAATTTAACAGCAGAAAAATTCATTTGAGCACTAGAACGTGGTGCACACACTAGCAGTTTCTGAACTGGATTGAAAAGAGCAATTAGAGAAAAGGGCATAGCGAGATTTCTGTTTGAAGGAACCAAGGACTCCTTGTAGGTTAGAGGTTCAATACGAGATATCTGGCTGTGGGCGACTCATTCTTAATTGATCTCAGGAGAAGGCTGACGAAGTGTCCGGTGGAGATTAATTGGTTTTGCACTAAAAGCAATCCTTGGATACCGACCTTAGTTTCACATAGAGATAAAGAACGTTTCTCTTTCTCTTTCCTACTATCCTTCGAATGGGGAGTTCGGTCATCTTGGAGACGGCAATTGAAATGGCAGAAATGTGGGCTTTGTCATGAAGGAAATGGAGGCTAACAAATGATGAAATTTTAATGCTGTTAGTGACGATTAGACATTTGAATATGAACAATTATGTTGTTGTTTTTATTGATTGTAAATGCTTTACAGTTTTTGTCGTAAGTACAATTTGTTGGCAGATAATTGGAATCATTTGCGAAGTTTGGCAATTTGAATTTTGCTGACGAGGTTGATGTATGATGTTTGTCTGACCTGCTGTGTCCTTCCTTCATCAATATGTAGTAAATTATTTGTTTAGTTTTTCTTGTTAGATGGCGATCATTATTACTGTTTCTTGGTTATTACCTGCTAACGAGTTAAGCTTCACAAAAGACTTGTTCAGCAGATCTGGCAGTATCAGAGGAATTGTGGTAAATCAGAATTTTCCTTTTCCCCTGGAGTACCGCATTTCCTTCAGTATTTGCTGCATCTGAAGATATTTCCAGTAGGTTGAGAAAGTTTTGAGTTTTTATGAAGTAGCCATAATACGTTTTTCTCTCAGCAGTCTGTGTTGTTATTTCGGTGTCAGTGATTGGTCACCTTCACAATTGTGTTTTGGTATTATCACTGGGTACTTATTGAGATATAAGTTTTTCCGATCCGTAGCAACTTTTTTTATTTATATTGATGTACCTTCCATAAAACTCCATTCACCTGCCGGGGAAAAGCTGAAAGATTTTTGTGAATTCTCGCTACTTCGAAATATCGCTGTAAAAGTTATCATAAACGTTTCTACAACCCACAGCGTTTCGGTTCATTAGGTGCAATCTAAGCTGACGAGTTCCATCACTGATAAGACCGTTATGTCCAAAAAGCCGCTAGTTCTCCCAATCCCGATTTGGTGACAGTCCACAATCGTTCGCTGTCTTAAAGCGGATGATGACGTTTCTTTGCTGTGAAAATATGACTGATTACGTATATTCTCATTTAATGTCTTTTGCAAGGTGTGGTAGCAATAGGCAGGTATATTAGGTCATATATTGACATCAATAAAGCTTTTTCTTTCGTTGCAGGCATTTACAATCCTTGAATACTCCACGTGGAAAGATTCATTAAAATTTTGAAAAACCGTCACATATCATGTTTGTTTCTAGTTGTATAAGTAATTTCTATTTATTATTTATTTCATTCTTATGATAGATAAATCATTGCGCGATATGAAATGAACAATTCGATTTATGAAGCAACTACTCGAATTCGGAAATTAGTCGGCGATTTAAATTTTGAGGTTAGAAGTCCATTGTTATCGATTTGCCTGCATCAGCGAGGTGCGTAGAGACGATATTTGGGTATTTTCTTGGTTTTCTTGGCTGAATTCGTTTCCTTTGACATTTTCATGTAAATCGTCATCTTGGCATGTTGCGTTAAAGGCATGCAGAGAGTTAGTTTTCGCACTGAAGTTGTCAATTTCGCAGGTTTCTAAAAATTGACTAAAATTACGTCATCTTAAATTTGCCGATTGCAAGTGGTTTGCCTCCCCTCCCTCCCCCTCCCTATCACACCAACTCCATACAAGCGATGAGTAAGGGTGAGGAGAATGTGCTGCTCGTCGCTGATCCATTTACTTGCACTTATATCTACAAATACAAACACTATATATTGCTTTGAGTCTAGTACAAGACATTGTCTACAGAGAGTGTGTTACGCAGTATGAATTGAAGTGGCATCCAAATGTATTTAATTTTTTTTTGTTGATGTTGGAGAACTGAATACCGATATGGTGTGTAAGGATGTAGGTGTGATGGTTGCTTTAGTAGAGACACTGCACTGTTTATTTCGTTTGTTGAATTTTCCGCAATGTCTGTTCTATTATTACAGGTGATTCGACGAAAGCGTTTTGCGAAGCTACCTCTCCAAGCTCATTTCTATCCAATGCCAAGTGCAGCATTCATAGAAGATGACTCAAATCGTGTCTCTCTACTCGGAGCACAAGCTCTCGGAGTGACAAGTCTTGAATCAGGTAAGTCATCTTCGGCATGACAATTTTTCAATCCGGCATTGTTGAACCTGAGTTGTGTAGCGCATGTAAAACAAAATTTCACTCGGTATGTTGGAGGTGATAGAGATCTCGCTGATTATAGTAACGGAACGGAAGCATTGCTGAACTTTCAATCTTAATGCGCCATTCTGAAATGTTTTGTATTTTGGCAGAGGAGGAATCTGTCCTTTCAAAATATTATCGAAACGCATTCGCATTGTTCTTGTTTAGATCAATAGCTGAGCACGAAATAATTTTTGAAGTTCATATTTGCTCTTTATTTATGTACATTTTAATATCAGGTTGGCTCGAGGTAATGCTCGATCGAAGATTAAACCAAGATGATGGTAGAGGTCTTTTTCAAGTAAGTTTGCTTTTGACGATTTGCTTTCGGTTTTCTTTTAATGTCGGTAAAGTGGTATTCCATAGCCGTTTAAAAATTTTTTGGTTACATGTTTTTATTGAGTCTACGTGGTAAGGTTTGAAAAATTGACTTTATGAAAAGAAGTTTAACTCTGAGATGGGAACTGAAGAAATACTGTAAGGAAAATCGAAGAAATATGAGCTAAAAGTTTTTCGAGGGCCAGTTTCAGTACAATCTGGATGGCTTCGACCGACGGTGGCACGGTATATTGAGCACGCGGACTACTCCCTATCGGTTATTTCGCTCCTCTCGTGTCTTCAGTTGAGGGAAGGGAGAGTGATAACGGCATAGTTCCCTGCTTCCACGGAGCAAGCAGCATTTAGGTGGTAAATATGCAGCGAAATGATTCTTTAAAGTTCATAATTTTTGTAAAGAAATCACGGTACCATATTCTAAGGGACTTAAACCTCTGTTAAGGCAACTCTCAGCAAAGCTTAAATTACTAGACTAAGTTTGCCTGCTGCTAGCTTAGGTGCATTTCACTTCGCTCGGGCTATAGAAAGCGCCAATTGCTTGCGCAAGCAGTTGAATCATTTGAAATATGAATGCGTCATTGTGGGTGGTTTACTTTTTGGGCATTTATGAGAGCGGTTGGTCTGTGAGGGAATGGTCGCGTTTTCCTTCCGGCACCCTCGTTCAGTTGCCTTCTTTCGTTTTCTATGTTTTTTAAATGTTTTTCAAGCAGCTTTCATCGTCATTAGGTTAGCAGACAGTGCCTAGCATATACGAAAATGGTCTCATCTATGGGGTTACAGTGGGCTATACTTGTTCAAGAACATTGATTATTTCGTCACTGTAATTTATTGTGGCTCTTATTTGAATAAAATTCAAAAATATGGGCAGAACGAAATATTTACAAGAAAACCGTACTCATCGAATTTTAATAAAGACTTTCAGGTAGATAGGTTAGAGGGTTTGCATCATCTGCTGAGTGCTAACCTTTACCTGTTCGATCAGTCTTGCAGAGAACTGAGTTATTCTGAGTTATGCAGAATCAGAGAAAGATTATCTGGACTTGGCTGTGGTGATTAAAGCCTATGAAAAAAGCAGAGGGGGATGCTCGATCTTTCATATGATGGGTAGTTTGAAATTCATAATCATAGGTGAGACATTTCAAAAAGCGATTGGTTGGTTCATGTACGGTTATAAGTCGTGTGTCGCGATCAGTGCGGGTGTATGTTGTTGTAGGATGTAACGGACAATAAGAGAACATCAAGCGTATTCCGTTTAATGGTGGAGCCGTTGGAAAGCGCAGTACATGCCGACCCTCCGACGACGGCGTTCCATTCGATGGCAGCTCATTACGCGTCTTTACAATTGCATTATCCTGTCATGGTAATGTTGAGTGCAACTGATAAAGGTAACTCTACAAGTGTAGAAATAGTGATTCCCTCCTCCCCCAAAAATGAGGGTAACATTGGTCGGACGCTGGTGACAGTATCTTTTGGTTTTCGCTTTGTGGTTAATTGTGCCTTTGGTTTTCCTATAAAAGATTGCCACTTATTAGCAATACTTCCGAGCGAGGGGATGTCGAACGTTGGTGGTGGCATCAATCCGACTTATGCCATGTGGAATTCTGTGGGTCTATAAAGAAGGGAATTGTGAAGAAAAGGAGCCTCCTTATTCATCTTCCTTTTCTGCGTCTCATTAAGCAGGTTTACAACAATGTTTAAAAGTTTCCTGAAGTCAGGTTCAGAACTAAGCGTGCTTCTCTACTCGCCATCTTTTACGATTTGGTGAATGGCACGCAAAATGCAGCTAAATTGCTTATGTGTTAGTTCTAAGCCACCGAAAAAAGTAGCGCGTAAGCGCGTAAGGGGAAGGGAGATAAAAGGAGAGAAAGCGCTACTTTCGAATGTGTAGAGTCCTGTGAGTGTTGGAAAGCGGAAGGTTCTGAGGATCAGCCTATATGTCGAACGGCGCGGGCGGAGTGTGAAGGTGTGAGCAGGGATTGGTTTCTTTTAACGTCATGATTGAGTGCGACAAAATTTTTCAGCGCTTAGACGTGAAATCAAGCTTTTAATCAAGCCTGGGATGGAAAGTAAAAATAAGACTTTTTCTACTGTGCGTGGAAAAAGACATTGAGCTAGAACCGGTGAGCTTAACAATGGGAAGGTACATGAGGTTGGAGGTGAGAGGGAGCGTGGGGGAATGGGAGTGGATGCTTTTAGCTCACAAATTCTGGTGCATAACACGAGTGGTTTGGTACTGTTCGTGGAACGAGGAAGGGGGATGGTCTTCACATCCACCTAGTTGTGTTCGCAGTCGTATACGGTTAGGCAAAATAAGCCGTTAAACGAGCATTTAGAAGGGGATTACGTATGGATACACGCTATCTTTTTCACATATTAAATATTACATATGAGTTTTTCAAGCATAACGCACATATGTACACCTAAGAATGGTATTTGCATTCAGAACAAATGTACCTGTGAGATTTAATGAAAGATAGATAAAACAGCTGGAGGTGTTGCCACTCCGATATTGTGCCTCACTGTTTCATACTGTTATGCTAAGCATCTTTTGAGCCCTATACGGTTCGCATTTGTCCAATAAAAATTATTTTAAAGGATTGTCATCGTCGTTCAGCGGTATGAACGGCGTGTTGCCGTGCGACCTTCATGCAGTAACATTACGAACAATGGCCACACCTACGCTTTATGGACGTAATTTGACCGCGAAACATTCACCAAGCACTTCGCAAGCTTTCATTTTGCATCGAATGGGTGTCGATTGTCGCTCGAAGGTGAAACTTCGTATGGCATGTGCCACATCATCTGGAAAGGTACTTCGTTTTCTTTTTTTTTCGATTTCTTGGAATATTTTAATGTGCGCCCTAGACATTGTTTGCTATTCGAAAGGTACTTATTGAGACCCACCATAGATGGTACGAAGAAATTTTTTGTTGGTCTATTCGTCTGTTTCAGTTCAACACCTGTCACGTGAAACCGAATGAAATTTCGCCTTTGGGATATATACCACCTTCGAGCACTGTTCTACGAAATCTGTCTTGGGTTTTGCCGACTCCATCGTATTATAATCTATCGGTAATTTAATATGAACGGAAGTTGTTGGTTTGGCGGAGGTGTTGTTTTAATCGGTTGGAAATAAACGAAAACGAAGGCATCCCGCTATGAACCTCGGCCCCAAAAATCAGCATCACATTCATTAATCTGTTATTGTTAGCGCGTCGTTGAGTTAATGGTGAGGTGGCCAAGCTTGAATGCTCGGGCTCTTAGCTTTTTTAAGCACAAAAATACCCTGTTTTCTTATCTTCCGAGGAAAATTTCTTCCTTTCTGTGTCGCTTACATATTATATCACATACTAGGTATGCATCTTCATTGGATATCAGGTAGCTGACGTGCAGATAATTCAAGAGGAATTCGAGAATAGCTCAACAGGAATTCATTTAACAGCTAAGTGGATTGGTGAATTTGATAGCGGTTAAGTGGTTGAAGGTCGCTGCCGCGCGAAGCTGTCATAGGGCTTAGCGCAGCAGGAATTTTCAAAATGTTGAAATAGAAATGAATGTGCCCTATGATGGCTTTTCGACTTCAAAAACAATATTAGGGATCGGTTTCTAATCAAACTCTTATAGCGTTGCTATTCCGTCGTCTCGGTGCATAATAAGTGCCTCCGTTTTCAAGTAGTTTTCACCTACTTCAATGTGACAGTTCAGTATTGCGTCGAAGTGTCTCGACATGTTTGAGTGCTTAGTGTACTGCGTTATGGGCTTCAGTATTTTTGAATGGTTTTGTCCGTTGGCAGAGATTGCATCAATCATAGTGCTTCAATTTGTAGGTAAACGTTTCTTCGCTTTTGAAGAAAAAAGCGATTCGGGTGACGGAGACTTCACTAACATTGCTCTACGATAAGGGTCCTGTGGACGAGGTCTTCATTGAACCAATGGATATTCGAACATTCCGCCTCGATTTTGGGTCGTCCTAGTTCATCCATAGTTGTTCCTTTGTTGATTGTTTTTTAGTGGCGTTGCGCACTTTGTAATTTTGCTTTGGGAGACCCATTGTTATGTTACTTCAGCTATATATGCATATGCTCAAATACAACTCGAAGATTGTGAATCCATCATAATTTTTGAGGACAACGAGTTCGTGACATTATGGCGTAACGCAATACAGTTGAGGCGGTCAGGTTGGTGCGCTTTTTTCACTCATTCTCTGATGTTGCCAAATTTTCTAGGAGGAGATTATTGTGACGCACTTTTAAGTTTCTAGGAGGAGGTTTTTTCTCACACTTCTTAAGGGGGGGTTATTTGAGACTGAGCGCTCGTTGTCCTTTTTTGGTTTTCCTTTAATGGTGATATGAAGCTTCCTTTATTTCTCTCTTCAAAAAATATATACGTGGGTTTTTTTCTGCTTATCTCAGTCTTAATTTATTTAGCAATGATTGCAGTAATATTTTGCGGTACTCTTCGGAGAAGTGTCCAATCGTGGCATGCGGCTTCGTTATATCACGTTTAAATGTACGTTTTTGATTTTATTGTTTATTTACGAGGTGCTCATTTTAATGCCCAGTGGACGTAGTAGGAGCAATGGGCGAGTATTTATAGGGGGCTGTGTTTGGACTTCCGTAGTGCTGAAAGTGAAATAACGCGAGTGGTGTAGTTGCAACATTAAATTTAGTAACTTTGTCTACGGGCTGGTGGTGAGACAAGTAAAGCTGAGTATACATTAACCACCAATTGCGTATCTGTTTTCATTTTGAAAATTTTATCTATGATATCACTGCACTGGCAGTGGTTTAAGGTGGAGAAAAGGAGGAGGTGTAAGCAGGTAAAAGGATGGGAGTTCCGTGCATGGGAATATCTTGATACGGTCTAATATCTCAATATCTTCAGTAGGGAGAGCGTCTCGCCATGATTATATGTTGTTTGCTTCGGTTAATTCAGCCCAATGTTTCGGCTTAGATGCGGTGTGGAGACCGCTTACCTCTATGTATTTGGCGGTTCAGGGAACGGAAATGACTGAAGAAGACGAATACTCTCCTTTGCATTAGTGTGACCATGGAGTGATGTAACGAAGACTTCTGACAAGGTCACTAACACACCCGATGATTTAAAGCCTTATCAGTTTTACAATTCTCGGAGGGAGGTAATATGGAAATAATTGTAAGTTTCGGGCGTGACTCACAACATTTGAAGAATTTTGCCTCATTTATTTCAGCGAAGGGGGGGGGGGGGGGCGCCCAGTTTTTCTACCTCATTGCCCTTTCCGCGGTCTCCTTTTACAATCTGTCATCCTTATATTGGCGTGCCTTGAAGTTATGTTATTATTACGCTTTCGCACTGCTGATTTTCGTCTAGGCCTGGATTAAAATCGATCTTAACTACGACCAGGACTGGTGCAGGGTTTGATCCATGACTATAAAGGTAAGTTAAATGCGGTTGCGGCTGCGACCAAGAGCAAGCCCAGCCCGGGTCGTTCGCCGTTACAATTCCCTCCTTTCGAATTATTTTTATGCTTGTTTTCCAAATCTTCCATGCGTCTGCATGGTTTTTTAGGGTAATCTAGAGTGCGAAAGTTTACACTAGGCTTAATCACCTATCCTGGGTTATCCATTCTTATGAGTTGTGACCAGAATATTTAGAAGATGTTGTCATGGCCAACTGAATATGGCCAAAAGGGTTTTCTTTTGCCTGGGGACTTTTTCACCGGCCGAACGCGTCAGAAGAAGGTTGCGGTTATTTTGTTGAACGGCATTTTTGAGCACTTTGATGTAGTCGATTGGTAAAATCGGGGTCGCAGAAGCATATAGCATATCAGCTCTTCTAACATGTAGTCCCTGTTGTTCTATGTTTACTTCATAGTCTTTCTCTTTCAGGGATTTGGGTCGGCTTCGATCCTAACCAAGTATAGTTCCGAGTTTAGACCAAAGCTAAATGGGAATGAGTTAACCATAGTCGCTATTGGGAGATCCTCTTTTATCCACTCAGGAACAGCCACTCAGCTCGGCTGAGTTTAATCCAGACCCCTTCCATATATTCCTGCGTTTGTCAGTTAACTTCCGTGGATCTTTAAAAGTGTTGATTCTTGGTTAAGGAGGATTATAAAATGCGGTGTCCGTAGTGGTCGCTAGAACTTTCGTATTAAATTCGTCGTTGAAGAGAGTTCTTTGCTTTGACGTATTCTAGGTTATCCACTCTAAGTTACGCATGCGGTCCTTCGATCGCGGGGTTTTCTCATTGAAGCACCATTCTATATTTTAAAACAGATTGCGATGCATAAAAATTTGCTTTTCAATATCAGGCGGTGAATCTGAAATATGTTATTCATGTAGGTTAAGGATGCTTGAATTTTTGAGTAAAAATATACTAAAAGGCTCATCAACATATGACAAAACGCAACTCCTCGTAGGTGACCGGTTCCTTCCACGCTAAGGCGGGTGGCTCGAGTCTATTCGGTTTGATTCTTATTCATCGAGTAGATCACGAAACGTCAAGGTCTGCTTTTTATTTCAACGAAAGGACTTTAAACCCTCAAAGAGTCGTTGCAGGTTTTAATCTCCGGAGAGTTATTCCAAATTGAAACATCTGGAAAAGTGCCCCAGATAGACCCGCAAAAAGTTGACTTTGGAAAGACGCTTTTTCTTAATGGGCTAACAAAGATTGGCAGGGGTGCTTTCACAGTGATTCAGGGAGTTTGCAAACCGCGAGACGTGCATACGGTTATACGAAGCGACATGCTCAATTGACGCGTTCATCATATCCCGTTAGTTTCAGGTGATTCTACATTATGTGACGTGTGCTGTGATATGAAATTGTTTGAATGGTTTCTGATTTTCTAGAGAGTCTCAGTGTACACCGTGAAATGAGCGTTGTGATGTTCAGTAAAACTTTGGTCGTGAATCTGATCGTGAAGGTCATTGCTGGTCGTGAATGATCCTGAATCTTCACGACACAATGTGAATCTGAATGCCTAATGCTTATTGATTGATGGGTGATCAATTTACATTCACTATCGGAAGAAACTCGCTTCTTCACTATCCATGGAAGTTCGACTACATCTTCTATGCACTCGATGCAGTAATCGGCGCCCAAAAGATAGACTCTTTCCACATGTTCTGCAGTAGAGTGCATCTCACACTAGTTTATCGACACAAAGTGAGACTCCTGGTGTACAGCTCATCACTTCATTGGCACTGCTGTAAGGTCGACCATCCGGCTATGGATCAAGCGGAAACAGTGCGCCTTGCAAGATAACTCAAAGAAGGTCAAGAGCATATAGGCAGAACTAACGACTGCCCAGCAAGTATTGTTAGGCTAGCTTGGACAGAAATCGAAAGGATACAAGAGGGTTGATGTGCCCATGTATTCATTCCAGTTCCTAGATTGTTCGTAAGGCCGAGTGGGCCCACGTGTGGCAGAGGAGCGCATGAGGTGATCGGCGGAAGCATGAAGTTCACAGTGCGACTACGGGATCGCGCCGGCAATTGGAGCTATCATACTGCTTCTTATTGTCATCTTACTGTACAAGTGCGATAAACCATTCGCCTCTTAGATCGTGTTGACTAGCAGTTTACCAGATCCCCGCCTCGATAGAGGTTGCAAATCATCAAGGAGACCTGGACGACTGGGCTAGCCAAGCGGTGCTGACTCTTACACTTCAAAGGGGTGACGACGAACAGAAACAGAGAGGGTAGTCGTGTGCGGAGGAAGTCATAGCTGCGATGCAGCGCATTGTCGATTCGGCAAAACAATGTCTCCAAGAAGTCTCGTCCACCGATGTCAACTGTCTTGACAGTAATGTTTATTTGATCGCTTGGGGCGCCACAAGACAACGTCATCTAAGCGAGCCGCATGCGGAGCACACCGTCGTGGACTAGGAAATGTTCGTCCATGAAATCTGCATCAATTACAGGTTGGTAACATTTCCTTTTTATTGCATGTAACTCATCCGTGGTCATTTTTAATCGCCAATGCCCATGTCGCCGTTGAACCGTCAGCAGCACTTTTACTATCGCACAAAATTTATCGCATATGATTGCATTTGTACTTCTCCCTCAACGCATCATTCGCTTGTGAGAGGTTCATTCCACATTTGGCTTGCCAACAGTTTCAACGTTCTTGTCATTCCAGGTGCAGCTCAATGGACTGGGCTAGCTAGAAGAGGTTGATAAATCTGTCTTCTGCAGATGGAGGTACAATCGTGGGGCGGTAAGCTTTCTTTACAGCTTTCTGATGTCACTAATCCGTTCTTGCTTATTGCACAATTTCACCGCAGTTGCAGAATTGCTTGTATTTTCTTCGGTGTCGTCGATTTCTTCAACTGCACGTACGTGTAAGCTGCGACTGATTTAGGTGAGGGAGCACGCATGGATGTTTGGCGCCGTAGAAAGAGGAGATGCTAATGCAGTTCTCTTTACAGTCCCTGACAGGACTAGGACGAAGTTCGAAGCGTTGATCAGCATGTAAGTCCATCCGGGCAGCGTGGTCATTTCAAATATGTGAATTTTCACAACGAATTCGAGCGATGGTACACCCGCTAGATGGTAGGCTCCTTTATCGTTTTCGTTGAGCGTTTTTCAATCTGAAATTGTAGCAGTTGGCAGCAGTAACAAACACAGTGTCAACTTGTTCGCCTAGATGTATGCCTCTTTTTCCGTCTTTTTCCGCATTAGCAAAGTATGTATAATTTGTTGCTTGTTGAGCATATTACTATCTTATGACTCCATGCTATCTTTGCATCTTCACGCATAAATTTCGAAAAAGCTTTAAGCATTTAAAGGTTTCAAAAATATGCATACACTTCCCACTAGAAGACACCTTTTGTAGATTTGTGTGAACGATGGGTCACTTAAAATGAAAAAATTTTTTGCTTGAAAAATCATTATTATTAAGTATAAAACCTTTGGCTCAATCAAGATTAAGTCGTTCCTCAGATTTTATCATTTATGGTTCATTTATGCAACTAGTTGATAAAGCGAGATATTACGCGTGGCAATTCCATTAAGAAGATTTTCCGTTATTGTTCTCTTGCATCTCTCACCAAACGTCTGTGTGCTCCTAGGAGTCTCCAAAATTATCGATCTGTCTGCTTCATCTAATAGCGTGCATGCTGAATACATGATTGCAAAGCGTTATTGAACAGCTGTTCAATATTCAAGTGAACACTACCACCTGTTGATTTCAACACGCTAAAGCTGTTCCAATCAACTCGACAGAGGTTGTTTAGTAAGAATGGAGCCATTGAAGTAATTTATATTTAGAAATTTGTAGATAGCCCATTCCCACATGATAGCATTAAATTACGGTGTATGTATGCAATAGTTGACCACTCAATTAATTCAACTTTAAAAGATTATTTATTTTAAGAAACGAACCGCTACGCTTTTATAGTTGAACCTGAAGTCGACGAATCGAATGTGCTAGTCGGGAAGTGCTGAATGCGTAAAAGATGTTTGTTTTAAAGAAAGCATGACATTTGCGTAGTAAAACTCATACAATTTGAGAAAACATAACTTCATGTAGGAACCATAACTGCGTACGTATAGTTATTACTGTAACTCAATCGTTGCATTATCAATAACATGTACGTGCAGTTATTGCAGTTTCGCACTTTCGTTTTTATTGGAAAAAACAACTGCAGTTTCTTTGAGTTATTCGTATTCATCACGAAGCGGATCTTATTTCTTGGAATATTGCATACGCCGAATAGCTGCTCCTCATTAATGGAGAATACTTACTTATACATGGTCGGCTGTCAATATTTTATGGATTGACTTGTGCGGATTTGCATGTTTGATTCGCCACGTATGGCAAACAATCGTAAAAGTGCAACAGCACAGGTATGCCCATATGGATATGCATATCGTTTATATTTGGTTGTTTGCACTAGAAAAACATCGACGCTATGTGAAGGCGCTCACTGATTGGACAATAGCGCGTGTCATCCAATCAGGTTCTGCCTCGCGTTATTGCACACCTCAATAAAGCTTTATAATACAATGGTTAATTTCTAGTTGACGAACGTTTACGACCGCTGTTTGTTTCCTTTATTGTCGTTCGAAGTGGTCTAATTGTAGAATTAATCGAAGATGCTGACTGTACTACCCGTTATCGTCATCTTTGCAACCATTTCGAACGCTGAAATTTTCTTCAAAGAAGAATTCACCGGTAACTAATTTACAGTTCAAGGATATCTCACGCTGAAGTTTTTCGAAAATGTAGAATAGGAAACCATACGTACTCGGCGAATTTGTTCCATTTTTTTAAGGTTATGCAAACTTTTTTTCGCAAAATCAAACCATAACGATACTTTGTCAGTTCGTTTGCATTTGCATATCTGTGTGCATTTGTACATATGTATGTGTGTCTGTCTACCTGTTCGTCCACAGATTTAACTCAAAGAGCATGAAATTTGGAGCTGGAAATTTGCTAGTTACGGTAAATGTCGTGTGATCGCTATTTAAAGCAAATTTCACGTTGACCCTCAACACTCAGATGAAATATATTAAGGCGGCCAAAGAAAGACGTATGTCCTTCACGAAATTTTTGCATAAAGATCGAAGAATTTCGAATGCAGTGAAACTGTTCTGTGTAATTCACTTTTTCGGTAACTTGTGAAGCCGGTTGGTCAGGCGAGAAATGTAAAATTCAAAAGCAATGTAAAAATTAAGAAAGCTTTAACGAATAAATATCATTTTGTTTCTGCTAATTAGGGAAACTGTCTAGAATCTTTTAACGCACAACTTCTGAAATGCCTCGGGAATAAGTGGCCAAAATTGACCAAGAACACGCAGGAAATATACCCTAAAATGTATTTCTCGTTCTTATATGAAAATTTAGTTTGATGCATCTTACAACGTTGTTAGCAGTCGCAACGTACAATGTTGCGCAATACCTAATGTGGATATCGCGAAAGCCGTCGAATCAGATTCTGCATTGTGTCAATAGAAAGAAACCTCTATGCTTCTGTTTGTCATGGTCCTCAAAAAGTAACTCATATTTGGAGCAGACTTCAGCTAAAAGGAGAATGCTCGAGTTTTCCGCAATTCACCATCACTAGGCAGGCGTTACTGGCCTAAATCGTTAAACCTTCTAAAGAGGGAATAGCCATCCTTTCTGAACAGTGAGATCACCTTTATGAGTGGTCACTGTAAAACAAAGTGGTATTATAAATGTACTTGCACAAATATGCTCATTAAATTGCGGTCAGCGAATCCACCCTTTATGAGGCACAGCATCTGTCATTACTCAATTTTAACACGTCGAGGAATATTTCAATAGAAACTCCTAAGGTTTCACTGAAAAATTTCTAAACAACGAGGTTACTTTTAAATGGCAGATTCTTCAGGATATAAAAAAAAAGATGTTATAAGCTTGGCAAATATGCTTATTAAGGGAAGTGGGCACTAAACGATTGATGAAATATTCGATCGTTATACTTCTACTGGATTTTATAAAAAAAGGGTGTATCTTGACTTATTAATTAGTTATGCTTTAAGAATGGCAATTTGCATAACGCTGTGGAGTAACAAGGGATAATCGTCTGATGCAATTGTAATTTTGACTTTTCTGTTTAAGAATGTTTTGAATTCGATTTGGGTGCAGTTTTCTGTTTTTAGATTTTTTAAGACGTTGCTGCTAGTGAAATGCCGAAATCCTCAGGCAGTTAGGAATAAGCACTACCTAGAACCGTTACCATCAGCAGAATGCTACTGCAATATTTAAGAATTTCGATACTTAAGAGTTGTAGTTCATTTTATTGCATTGATTACAGACGATGCATGGAAAGATCGATGGATTCAATCGAAGCACAAAAGTGATTATGGTGAATTTAAGTTGGGTGTGGGACGCGATTTCGATGACAAAAAGCGTGATCAAGGGATTCAAACATCAAAGGTATTTTCATATGGCCTTACATTTATAAACTGTTACTCCGTTGACCGCAAGGGCTCATTGTTTTTTAAAGAATTATGAGCCGCATATGTAATGGACATACCGAAATTCCGGTTCAAATTTTGCAATTCCAAGATTCCAGCACTTATTTTAGAGTCATAGTTGCAGTCCTGGCTCGAGCCTTCGACGAAACACCTTTCAGTTTAGTCCCAGTGCTTGTTCCTGCAGAGTTCGATGCATAGATCAGCATGCCTTTAGTTTTATGAATGATTATGTGATGCGCATAAATAGAAAAATGAAGGCAATTTTGAGAAATTTTTAATAAGCATTTTCTCAGTTTTTTCTTTACCACCTAGCTTTATTAACTGCTGGAATGGTACTGAAGGAGAGTAGGCTTGAAAGAGCTCCAGGATCTCTAGATTAGAATCTCGATGTAGCTCGAGTAAGCATTAGTGGTATGAAATTTTTCCAGAATACGAGCTTCTACGCACTGTCTGCGAATTTTCCTAAGGTGTTCTCGAATAGAGATAGAACGATCACGATTCAGTTTACTGTGAAACACGACCAAGATATCGATTGTGGTGGTGGCTACATAAAGGTATCACTATAATTTTGTATATAACATAACCATGACGTATTGCTTACATATAAAATAAAATACATACATGATGTAAAATATGTGCAACATAACATAATTTATCTGTAACAAATGCACAACATATATAAAATGTAGCATGCACTTTATAGCATAATACGTGCAAGGTAACATAGCTCAGTATGCATTTTATAATATCTTTGAGCTATAACGTATAGTTAACGTGAATTATGCTGTAAATTAGCCCATGCAAATAATTACTCGGCGGTTTTAATTGTTCAGTTGGTCGGAAACGTTTGCCAGTTATAACTGAAATAGAACTTTCGAAGATTTTCACAACTTTTGGTGCAATCTATAAAATCTGATGGATTCTTGCTGAAATTGTTAGTTTGCATGGGAAATCATTTTTATTGTTGGTTTTTATTGCTTTCGTTTGTTTTAGTTTTTTGTTGTTTATTTTTACCTTTATTTTTGTTTATTTTTACCTTTTTTTTACGTTTTTCGAACTTTCGTTGTTTCACTGCAAAACTTGTGCTTCTTTAAGGCTCGAAATTCAGAAGCTATATAGGTGAAATATGATAAACTGGTCAAGCAGTACCTGCATATTCTATTCAATCCATTCTATTTTAAAATTGTCACACAACGTTTATAACAAACATAAAGCAATGGTAAAAACAGTTAAGTGGGAAAGCGTGCCAGAGAGCCGGCATGATATGTGCCTTTTTGTTTCGTCCGTATGACTAGACAGTTGCATAGCACATATAAGCAAATTATGAAATATGCGGAATAATACTTTCATGTTTTATAATTATACCTAATGCTGTTCTAAATCTTCCACAATAAATCCTCATTTCTGCTATCCGACCGATGCGATATGAAAATCTATATGACGAAAAATGCATACAGAATTTTTCTCACTCTTAAATTTTTATAACTCTTCTCGAAGTTGACAGAATAATGGTAAAGAGACTATCCTATACTATGCATTATATGCATCACATCCACCGAATTTCATAGCAACACTTACTGATTCTTGAGATCAAACATCCGACAGGCAAGCAGACATTTACAAATATGCGCAGACGACATTTCGCATTTCGCAAATTCGTAAATAAATTTCTAAGAACGCATTAGTAGCGAAAGTTTGGAGAATTTGTTCATTTGAATATGTGGGAGAAAATAAACACAATTGATGTATTCATGATTCAATGGTTCAACAGATTGGTTGTAAGATTATCTGCAATCGATTTTTTTGATTATAATTGAAGAATGAGTTAAGCGTTTTACTTAATACCCAAAGTATGGTGACTCATTCCGTAATATTTATATCCTACAATATATATTTCTTTGTTAAATTGTGTGTTTGTTTAGGTATAATTGGTATTTGGAAACTCACAGAAGATTTTCAAGGATTCTCTTAAAATAGCAAATTACCTCTCTCAAAATAGCAAATCCTTTGCAGATTCTGTCTTCCAATGCTGATCTCAGTGATTTCCATGGTGAAACGCCGTATTATATTATGTTTGGTCCGGATACATGCGGATACGATGCACAAGTACATCTAATATTCAACTATAAAGGCAAAAATTTTCCAATGCGAAATAAGTTGTCGATAGTGGTTAGTCATTTGGCATATTGCCTCTTATATCTGAAAACAAGAAAGGTCGTAGTGTGAGAACCTGACTCAGCTTGTAAATGATAGCACTCAACCAAAGGTCACAGGTTCGGATCCTTGTTGTTCCGTGAACTTTCGCCCCTACCTTTTTCGTTGTAGAAAGGACGTTTCAGTCCCGGTATGAAACATGATTAATCTACGACCATAAGATTTTATAATGTCTGGCATATAGTACAACTATCGAAGTGTATTTAATAAAGAATAAAACTTCAATCGTTTTCTATATGACATATTTTTCATTATTTACTAAGACTGTTAAAATAATAAAGGTGAATAATCGAATGCCTACATAGCCGTTTTTCTAATGCGTTTTATCTAAAAAGTGCATTATGACGGTGAAAACCGAGCAATTGAATAAAAAAATGATGCAAAGTTTGCATATAAATGTGCAAACGATGTATACAACGAAAAAATTCTTCATTATTTAAAAAATATTATTGTTTTCGGTAAGGACCCTAGGATGCGATACAAATGGAAGCAAACTGGGGCTCTTTGATGCACTAGGTAAACTATTTCTTAAAAGCCCATTCCCCTTCATTTACGCCGATTGTTAGGGCGTTAGTTATGTTAGAAAATTTTTGCGGTAGATTATTCTTCCCTGAAGCTGCAGATCAGTAGTTTTCTTGTCACATATTTCTTTGAATAAACCCACAGCCTATTTTCACCAAACTTATAGCTTTATTTGTGCAGCCATACCAATGAATAAATGCTTTAGGTGATTTGTTGTGAAGGAACTTGCCGCAGTGAACGACCTGGCCTAATTTCAGCCGAAACTTCAACACGTTCTGTAAATTTTCCTCTAAAACTGCCAAGTTTTACAACCTGCAGTAGAAAAAGAGATTCCACAGGTTGACTATGTCAAATTGGTCGAAGAGCATGACTGTGACAATAATGTTGTTATAGAAGGACGATATAACGCATATGTATACGTTACTGTTGAAGCCGAATAAACAATATGAGGTGCTTATCGATGGAAGAAAAGAAAGGGAAGGAAAGTTGGACGAAGATTGGGACTTTCTGCCACCAAAGAAAATTAAGGTTTTTCTTTAGCGCCTTTATAAGTTTATTTATTGCAGTGCTTAAGGGTTAGCATTAGTTGCATTGAGTTTAAACTGAGCGCCATTTGCATTTTAGAAAGTTTTCTCATAAATACAACAAATAGTTTTTTCAGATATTGCAGTTATGCAGTTTTCTCATGAAATTTCTGGACATATTCCATCGGCGTTTGCTAAAAAAATTGTAATCAACTCCAACTCACGCCCATGGATAAGATCGACTATCATACATGTATTTTTCCTATCGAAAGAAACTTATATGTTGCAAGTCTGTCAGAAGAATATTGTTTCTGGGAAATTTCTTGCAGTCGAATTCCTCTTCCAAGTTCTACAAAACTGCGATAGCCTTATCAACCCAATTTCAATTCCAAATGAAATATGGCGATAAAAAGATTTGCTGATATGACAATAACTTCTTTCCAAATACTACATGCGGGATTTTACCCTATTAGAATGAACAGTAAGATATTTGTGAAGTTACGTTGCTGTTTGAGGATCCAGCTGCGAGCAAGCCCAGGGACTGGGATGATCGTGAATATATCGACGATGCCAACGACAAGAAACCGGATGATTGGGACAAGCCAGAACATATTACGGACCCAGATGCTAGGAAGCCCGAAGATTGGGATGACGACATGGATGGTGAATGGGAGCCACCAATGATTAACAATCCGGAATATAAGGGTGAATGGAAGCCAAAACAGATCAAAAACCCAAAGTATCAGGTAAGAATTTGTATAAGTGAAGAGTGCGTTTTCGACTTTTTCACATCGTTCTCGCTCCTAGTAAAAAATGGTCAAGACCGAAAATGGCGAACAGCATTATGCGTGACCATTTTTATGTAATTTTTTATGTACTATCATACTCAATCGTTGCTCATTCGATTCCATGGATGGTTTATACACTTGCCATCCAACGTTGGCAGTATATTTCTATTCACATTTTATCTGTTGGTCGCATCAGGCTTCTATATCTTTGTTCTATTTACAGATGCCTATATATTATGCCACAGTTGCAATAACTTAAATTTACTGAAAACACTGAGAAATCTGTTTACTAGAAAGATTGCTAGAAATCTATGCCACAATAAATTTAGCCAATAAATCCCGCAATGTTCTGCTCTATCATTGTATTGGAACTCTGTTTTAAACTCATATATTTCACGTCGATGATACATCCCAAACGAATGGAAGTTTTTACAAAATTTCCAAGAATTATAATCAATGTGAAATTTTCATGAATTAGGACTTGATTAGCATTTTCAAGGGTATTTGGAAACATCCTGAAATCGATAATCCTGACTACAAGTACGATCCAGAAATTGGAATCTATGAAGATTGGGGAGCGATCGGTTTTGATCTTTGGCAAGTTAAAGCTGGTTCGATTTTCGATAATATTATGGTTACCGATAGTCCTATCGAAGCAAAGGTTGGTATTTTCCTCTCAATTTCATTAATGGGAAGCGATCTGTCCAAATGGAAAATTCCCTTTGCGTTGAAATATTTCTATGAGCGAATCAGGGGACTTGTGCACTGAAATCATGATAAAGAGAACGAGCAGAGAGAAAGAGTCCTGCATTGAACAGATGGGCGTTTAGCATTTTCCGTCTTGAACGGAAGTGAGAGTAGGGAATGGATGGAAAGAAGAGCAGTGCTGCAACCACGTTTAGCATTCAATGTACAAGTTTGTCAACACGTTTAGCATTCAATGTACAAGTTTGTCAATAAGCAAACCATAATACGCAACACTCCACCTGTGTACTGGGCGTTTGGGATGCGAGAAAAAGAGTTACGCTTGAAAGGGGAGGGAGTTGAAGTTTCTTCCTCAAGTTTCCTTCCCGAGGTTTCTTTCTCCACTCGCGTTGACCTCATCTTCATCATTTGTCCTTTCCTTTCGCTGCGTCAGTTTCCTACCAAAGTGATTTCTCGTGTAAGGGATTATAAAATGCTCTCAAATAAGACGAAATACCGCACAAAAACCGCTCGAATTGTTCATACATATTCCTCTATAAGTGTTCATTGAAAATTGAAAACACATTTATTGTTAAGGTTATGTTGAGGGAGAATTTCCCAAATAATAAATTTGAAAAATCTGAAATAAAATATCACTCAAAACTACATTCTAGAATCACTTAAGTAACAATAGCAAAGAAATTTGAAACTTCAATATTTTGAAAATCTCGCAATCCGAAAAATAAATTTTTTCAATCTCGAAATTTTTCGTAATAATGAAAGCAAAACTACTGTTATCGTTTTGAAAATCATTCAGTTAGAAAATTGACTCAATTATATCGTTACTCTCTTCATATTATTGTTTTTTGTCATCTATTCAAAGATAAGCCCTCAGCGCATATATCGTACAAATTCACATGGTCTTTCCTTCTCAAATAATGCGCACTTTTCCTGTAAATAAAAGGAATCTTGCAGCCTCTCAAGGGGGAGTTAGTTTATTCCCAGCTCTTCAGCACTTCTCTTTGCAGGCATTCGCAGCCGTGACGTTTGATCAGTTGACAATCGTCGAAAAGTACAAGAAAAAAATGCGAGACGATAAGAAGAAAAAAGAAGAGGATGAAATGATGAAAAAAATGGAAGAAGAGCAGCGGAAGAAAGAGAAAGAGGTTGAAGAAGAAACACATGACGAGGATAAGGCTGACACGAAAAGGAGCCAGGATAAGGAGGGAAAGGAAGAAAAGAAAGAAAGAGAAGAAGAAATGAGGGAGGAAAAGGAAAAAACGAAAGAAAAAAAGACGGACAAAAAAAGAGTAGAGGAAGAAAAGGTGGGTGAAGTTACTCTAAAAGCTGATGGTTATACTATAGTTGCTTCAGTAAAAAAAATTTCCCTATAGAACAACTCTTATTCCTTGAATTTTGTGTGAGGTTACAGCATATTCATTATTTATCTCATTAAAAAAGTGATATTTTTACATTTTCATAAATTGTTGACAAATCACTGAAATTGAAGAAACAAAATTTGTTCTTTACCTTCAAATGTTTCTTCTTTTGGTAAAAACCTCCCAAAGAGCCGACAAAACGATCGTATAGCTCCTGGGACGTATGTAAATTCACATTATCACTAGAATCTGTTGCCTATTCCATACCTCTGTACCCTCCTCCCTCACCTCTTCGATACCCCCAGTCATCCCCTTCATCCCTCTTAAATGTCTATTTTCAAAAAACAATCGTTTGAATGAATCCTCGGTAATACGCTCCCCTTATTTTAAGTTCACTTTTTCATCAAAACGAATTTGATATTTTCTCATGCAGGTTTTAAGATATTACATACTTGTGGTCACGTAATTTTTAAAATGTTTCACAATTTTAATTACTGATATGTCCTCGGCGCTTTTCTCTTTGAATAAAACACCGGCTAATAGCGTCCTCTCCTCTCTCTCCCACCGATCCCACCCACTCTCCCCACCGCGCCTTTCTCCTTCTAAACAAGTTACATCATTCAACCTACCTTGGAAGTGGCAGCAGCAGGTGTTTAGAGCCGTTATTTCTATTGACGTTTCAAAAAATGCAAAGTGCTCTACTTGAAAGTTTGGTTGCTAGTAAGTTACTATTGCTGGTATGTTTTCGAAAGTTTTCAATTTTTCAAGAAGCACATCTACAGCTCTGCAGTGAAGTCATTTTAGAGTAGGGGATTATGTGATAGAATCCCTCACATCTTCCCTGACCCGTCATCACATAACATGGAAAATGTATTATCAGTTGAGATCCAAATTCTTCTAATAGTTATTACGCAAACGAAAATGAAAAAAAGGAGTTTAATAGTACAAAACCGATTTTACTTTCTGTAAATCAGTACCATTTCAGGATGAATTGTAATAGCAGACATACAGAAACAATTGAAATGTGATCGTTATTCACAACGAAAGGCGAATCGTTTCTATCAGAGCCACAAATCTTTCGATGAATGTGCCAACCGTTTGTCTCTAGCTCACAAATCCGCAATCCCGTTGTTCTGTACGGCTATCGCCATAACGTTTGTCTAATGACATATGTCGCTGAAAAATGTTAACTGAAAGATGTCCTCGAGTTTGTCATATGCTATAAATTGAATGTAAACTGGAATATATTTTCAGCTCCATCATAAGGCTATTTTATAAATCTAAAAAAAAGCATTTTGGTATTGAAATGAGTGTTTATTTATTTTCTATTTAGCAGCGAAAAAATTTGAATCTTTTTAATAATTGTTTATTCCAAAAAAGCCGATGAGATTTCTCAAAAAAAAACCCCGCAAAAAATTGCAAAATTACAATTAATGATAAAATTAGCGGAAACTTTACTTCGATGTAAATTTTGCAGGATTGCTTGTTTTTATGTTCTTTGTATTTTCGTGTTTTCTTCGTGGCTATTTTGATTGTTATTCGGTAACACTTATTTTCTAGAATTAGGTAAGAAATAGTGATGCTATGAAACGCATGTGAACATCCCTTTTCCATCTCCCAAACCCTCTCCTCAACCTCCAATATTCTCGAGAATTTTTTGTGGAAACGATACTTGATATGAATTAATAAAAAAGTGCATTCGCTAATATCACGTTTTATTAAAATTTCAGGGAACTAGAAATTTTTAATTTTCCAAACGAGCTGCCTTTGCTATCCTTTCAACACCTTTATAGTCCCTTCGGCTGCGTGAGCCACTTGTGAATCTAGAAACTTGTGGTAAAACGCCTATTCCTGTCGCCGCGAGGAACCGGAATGGAGTGTTGCTAGATGAGGGGGAAGAGGGAGGTTTCATGTGTTTCTTGAATTAGGGCTCTCCAGCTGTAAATATTTTTTCTCTTCCGAGTGTCATTCCTTGTTCCATATCACCGAAGCGTCTGACATTCCGCTTAGCTTCCCATCTTTGAGGTCATACCAGATTTTGTGTTGTGTAGTTATGTATTTAGAGGAACATAGAGCAAATGCAGCGTGAACGTCACATTGTAGACCAATTCGTAAAACTATACCGCGAACATATTTAAGTGCACCCTTGTCGTTCGCATATTCCCACGTTCATACCTGCAGAATTTCTGATGATAAAATTTGAAAAAGCCACCAAAGTCAGTTAGTCAGTCACTGCTCAATTTACAATCAATTTCTAGGTTACTTAAACCTGTCTTGTAGATATAACATGTCGAATACCTTTAAGGTGACACTCTATCACACCTGTTACTACAAAGTACGCTTTTCCATTATTTGCTATTTTATCTCAGCGTTCCGCCCAATATTGCACTTCTCGGGTCCTCTCTATCCAACAACGACGTCCATAACGGGTTTATTAAAACATTTTCAATCATCTAAACTCTTCTTGAGAACCTTTCAACGTAATGCAGTGATCGGAAACAAGTTGGCATAGCCTAGTGTCACTAGCTGTGCATAAAAGCTGTTTAATGCCTCACTCGGACTCATGGCAATGAATTGCGCCCTCAGTATCACAGTCGTCCCACATTCCGACAGCTTACTCACGATGATTGCCTTATACGAAGTGCTAACGATAATATCTGAATGTCACATATTGCGTTATGATTTTGCGTCCCGTGTTCCATAATGCGTTATGATTAACATGAGGGGAGACGTCCACGATTCCCAAGGAGAAAAAAGACCGTTGTCCATAGAATGCGATCAATAACTAGTAAGGGTGACTTGCTGTAAAAGTTGCAATCTTGATAGAGAACAAAAAATTTTCCACTAGGCATTAAATAAGACGACGCTTTTACATTCTCTCCAGGTGAGGAGGAAAAGAGTTGTCCGATTTATTGAAATTAGGGGGGACTTTTTACTGTTTATTAATCCGGAGATTTCGTCATCTGACTTGCTAGTTTTCTTGCCTCTTCATTCTTCTTCTCATGTATAATCATTCATTTTTTTTGCTTTTTCTATAAATATATTTTTTTTCACCCTTTGAATTCACCGATTCACCTCAGTTACCATAAAAAATTACCACTACTCTTATTTACCAGTTATGCTCTAATATGCAAAAACACGGTCGCATATCTGTTGATGGCCGAATACTGAGTTAGCGTTTCATCGTCGATCATGCTAGTAGCATAACGTCACCGGATCGTCATCGATGTACTACTAGTCTACAGTAAAAGATTTATTGATTTACCCTTGGCTGGTTTGTGACTGATGAATGACCCAGCAGTGGTACAATAGCCGACTATTAACCGACTTTCGATCAAAGTATAAGTGAATAAGAATTGAGCAGAACATAACCGTATCAGAAATTTGCGGTTAGTTGTGTTGACTCTTAAAATCAGCTGAAGGATAACGATTCATTGTTGTGATGAGATGTTAGGCTATTATGTGCGGTTTTATCTTACATTGAGTAGCGAATATTATAATTCGGGTTGAGGTTCCTCTTTTATGGTTGTCTACACTTTAACAATGAACAAGTGGTAGATTATCATTTTTTCTTGCCACCTGGAAATTATAACATTTTGAGGTGGAATGAAACAACGTTCTCTTATAACGACTGATGAGTAAACTAAGTTGCACGTTTTTGCCATGAAAAAGTTGGAAGGATGGAATTCCCCAAAGTGTGAGGCAATGTTTTGTACAGTTAAATGATGTTCCTAACAGCTGTCACCATTGCAGTAAACATTTTCGAATCGAAAACCCTGGTCCACGGCTGATATTGTTCCCAAAGCCTCACCCGCCTCTTTCGCAAAAATGGCTACTGGACGAGATGCAAATAAGATGGGAAGTGATCTTTCTGGAGGAAGGGGGGATCATTCGGTATAACAATCGGGTGATTAAGCTATGGGTGCCGAGCAAGGTAGAAGGGAGGAGAGGGTCGAGTTTACATTATCTAGGCGCAAGTGTCCTGGAAAGAATATTTGCAGTGGAATCAGATTTCTGAAAGACGCTTCGCGCTTTCAGTGATCACGAGACAACTGCGGAATCCGTATAACGGCACTTTGGGAGGACAGCTATATTGGAAATTTTATGCGAGAGTGAAGTGAAATGCTGTTGTGGCTTGCATAAATAGAATCATGGTCATACCACCTTCTCCTGACAATCTGAACCCACTAAAAACCCCACCTGCACGTCCTCTAACCTCTGCCAACTCTTGTACAAAACTTTGCTCGGGAATACAGGACTTTATTCATCGCGGAACACATCCACATTGACGCGTTATCACTTTTGGAAGGCTGCCCAAAAATGTTTCGTGGCGGGACGTTTATTCAAGTGGTGGTTCGAAGTGCAAACCCGATTCGGGTGCAAGATCTAGGGGTGGAAAGTGAATCCTGTGAGCTGAGAGGTGGAATAGAGTGACACCTGTATTCTCTATTCGTGGAACGATATAAGTCATTCCGGTTTTTACTTCTTTCCTTCCCCACTGCAAGAGATAACTGTTAAGCAGTAATCGTTACTGACAGCTTCCTATCATCGCTGCTATTCCTACATTTACCTTTTAAAGTACTGTTGCTATCTTTGATATACTTGCGATTGCCTGCAGTTCGATCATTTGTGTGTTTAATAAGTGTGCGGCCATTCGTACCATTCTTCACGTTCTGCAATCAACTAAAACTTTTATGCTTACTGATACTTTCATTGAGCCAAATCTTTCACCTAGTTACTCCACCAAGTAAGTACGACAAGGTTCTCTTGAATATTTCCCACTAGTTTTCATGAACTTTTAGCATTCATTAACGTAGCATTAATCTTCATCAACGTGTTTTTAGTCGATTACCTTTTTTGATTAAAGGTGACTAATAAAGTCAACTAGTAGTTGATTAGTCCGTAATCTTTGATGATTATCGGAATTGTTTTCTTTAATTATCAGTGCTTGATTTATTCCCAGCTTGATAGTATCGTAGATCTATTTGAACTATTATAAGTGATTTCGAAGACGATATCCAAATTTGGAGCAATATGGAAATACCATATACGTCTTATATTGATCGTCTTTGTTTGCATATATCGATAATGCTGTATTGCGTTTGCATATAATTCGTGCACATGTTTATGTGCCGATGCAGTCATATGTTTCATGTGTTGTTTTATTTTCTTAACATTTGTATATGACGCATAATTTCCTTGTTTATTGCAATTTGCGTTACTCAATAAGCGGTATATGCGATATGTAGATGTACGTTTATCATTGATTAGGATATTTTTAGGTTGGGCACTTCTAAAGGAAATAGTGAATTGTCATCGAGCGGTATCCGATGGATTCACAAGGGAGAAAAATTATTGTCGTTGATAACGGCACTGGGGTATGAATAATCACTTTTTCTATATTGTTCAATAAAACTCTATCTTCTGAGGCATTTATTTTCCAATTGTTGATGGTTATTTTGGCGCATGTCTTAAAAATACAAGATGTTTGATCTTTGTGATTATTGATATAAAAATTTGTTTTAAATTGTATACAAATAAATTGATATATGATCGCTTTGAGTATTGTTTCCGTTAGGTTTGCCTTTGTTGGATTGCTTTTATTCTTGTTGCATATGGTAAGAAAATATTCCGGACAATTTATTTATCACCTTGGAGCGTTTCGGACACTATTTCGATCAGTGTTTGATGCAGGTATATATTGCATAGATCCGTTTATTGCAATCACCTCAGATTGCAAGTGAGCAGAGGTATGGATTTCTTTACGTACTTTGAAATATTCTGAAATGGTGGATGTGCGTTACTTTATACTGCTAAATTTTTAAGTAGTAATAAACTTCAATCTGATCAACTCATTTCCGTAATTTCAGTTTGTTAAATGCGGCTATGCGGGAACAAACTTTCCATCGTTCATTTTTCCGTCGGTGGTCGGTCGGCCAATTGTGCGATCTTCGCAGACAGTCGGTAACATCGAAATTAAGGTTATTTTGCTAAACATTTACTTTTCTAAATAAAATTCTTTCGTAAAAGAAGGCCTTCTCCCTCTTTTCTCCTCTCCCCCGCCCCCTCCCTCTCCTCTCGTTCTCTTCACTGAAGTTTTTGATCTTTTTTCTACTCTGTTATTGTTGTTCGTTGTGGAAAACTTTAGAAATACCTCAGATTGAATTTTTTTTAAATAAAACGGTTGAAGCCTTGAATACGAAAATTTCAAAATATGCTTGGCATATTGCCAAGAGTATTAGTAAACACGATGCATGTCATAGAAATTTTTATGCAGTTATTACGCAGGTGTTCCTTGTTGAGGATGCATAAATGAAGTACATTTCGAAAAAACTTTGATATTTGACAAGTGCATTTCCTCCCTTCGATATTTGACAAGCGGATTTCCTCCCCTCCCCCTTTTTTATAAAAAATCGTCATTGCCAGCACATAGCCTTTCACTAGTATGAGTTTAATGATGTTTTACCTGTACCACCTATACGAACTGTCGAAGGATGTACCTTTTAAAGGATTTGATGGTGGGTGAAGAGTGCACACAGTTGCGTCAGATGCTCGACTGTAGTTATCCAATGGAGAATGGGATCGTCCGCAACTGGGATGATATGGGTCACGTATGGGATTATACGTTCGGACCCGAAAAATTGGATGTCGACCCGAAGGTAGATTATTCTCTTTTTGATTCGTGTAGTATTATTATTGTTGAAGATCAGAATCGATAGAAAGCAGTAATTGTTAGCATGCATTCATCCCTTCTTTTGCAAAGGATCTTTGAAATCAGCAATTTTGTCAACACATAAATGAAATAAGAGTAATAAATTAGTGGCCGCAAAGCAGTAGCCGTACAATTCCATTTTGATTTTTTCAACTCTTTTTGAATTCAGAACTTGACACTTCATGGCTCTCAGTTATATGTCCTAGGGGGATTCTTCATAATTGCTTCATGCAAAGGTCCAAATCATCTGTATCTTTCTTGCTTGTGGACAGCCGGCTGTAAATATCACTATGCAGCAGTGAAAATTTGTTAGGCGGAAGTACCGGTTTTATAATGTCACCACGAATTTGAAAATGTGCAAATGTTAGATGATAACATTATTTAGCCAAAAACATTTGTGCATCTAAAAGAATGTGAAGAATTGTTGTAAATTTTTGTGTTGTGAAGAATTTTCAAATTCTTGTGGCGCTTATAGCTTATCCGTACAATCTCATTGTGCACAGAATAGAGCCCCTCCAGTTTTGATGCGCATGAAAAGAGGGGTTTTTGCTCTTTTGGTTTTCCAGGGATGCTACAACAATGTATAATTGTTGTTATAGCCGCCTTAATCGGGAAGCAAGTCTTCCTTAAAAAAGGGTTAGATGGATGTTAATTTGAAACAAATGAGAGTAGGGTTCTATTCAAGTTAATGCGGCATGGAGACTGAAACATAGTTGGCATTACGATGTCCGGGTAATCATGCCGAGGATAATTTTAAGGTACAGGCTGGTTCCTATTCCTTACCATTGTTTAGCGTTGGCATATTTTATTGACCGTTTTATTTATGAATGATTACATAGTGCTCGTTAATTTATATGAATTTTTGCATGCGAAAAATGAAAAATTTTATTTCCGGGACATTCTCATTTTAAATGTATTTACAATAATATTCATCCGTCTTCATCATTGTGGATGGCTTCCTCTGGTTTGCAGTTTTTTTTATGTTGTCGGTTGATTTGCATTCATTAATATTTTTTGCATTTCAGTAAATTTTCAAAATACTTCACAGTTTATGCGATATTTAATTTGAAGGGAATTTTCATCTCATAATGGAAGTGTTGTTGTTGCAGGAATGTAAACTCTTATTGACAGAACCACCATTAAATCCGAGTGGCAATCGAGAGCGACTATTCCAAGTGATGTTCGAGCAATATGGATTCAACTCGCTTTATATTGCTGTACAAGTAGGTGTTCACTTTATTGTTGAATCTCTTTGCAGTCTTCGCTTAATGCGACTTATCGTCTTCCAGTAAGTAAACATGTGGAAAAAGCTTTCAAGAAAGCTTTCAAGAGAAATGTTCTTGTGTGATTGATTCGTCTAATTAAAGAGTGGTTCATCCGTTTACGCACGTTTGGAGGGGAGGAGGGGGGGGGGGGGGGGGG
>QEWY01000611.1:59321-105628 GCA_006503575.1 Baylisascaris schroederi | reverse complement strand
GGGGAGGGTGGAAGGTGCACTATTGAGGCTTGGTGCTACTTTCAAATTGAGAGAATTTTTCATGCTGAAAAGACCATACGGTTGGCAATACGAATTTTGTGGGTATTGCATAATTACAGTTAGCATGATGTACCGCTACATTATGCACCACTAATAACACATATGTAAAATAGCGATTTGTCTAATAAAGTGAACCGCGAGTAGTGACCAGCCGAAAACTCTCAAGAATCGAATTTGTTATAAGTTGAAACTTGTCGAGTAAGTGGCAAATCGGTTCCCTTCTGAACATCTGGAGTAATATCTAAACAAAGAATATGCATAGCTTTGCTTGCCTAAATTTTCAGAAAACTTATAAATCCGTTTTCAAAGACGAGCTTCTGACGATGAATTGAGAGATCTAACGCCCTGAATTTAGTTCTCAAAAATTCATGCAGAAATTCCATAGAAACGCGATAAGAATCTGAAGAGGGTATAGGACCGAAGGATTTGCCACTTTACTTGCACATTATTTGCCAAAAGAAATGAATGTACGCATAAAGGTAGTTCATACGTTGTTGGTCATTTAAGGCAGTGCTGACATTGTACGCGCAAGGTCTACTAACAGGCGTGGTGGTGGACAGTGGTGATGGAGTGACACACATCTGTCCCGTATACGAGGGTTTCGCACTTAACCACCTCACGAGACGACTCGACATCGCCGGAAGGGACATTACTCGATATCTCATCAAGGTTCGTTCCTGATTCTCGACAGCACAATGCCTTTTTTTGAAGTGATGGGGTTTCCAATAGTTTTTGAAGTACTAGGACTTGCAATAGTTTTTTGTCTTTGATGAGATGTAATATGCGAACATTGCAAAAATTCTGAGAAAATTGAGTGATGCACGAGATGTAGCATGCGAATTTTGCACTTATTGGAAGAGAATTTAGTGTTGCTTCGTTTGCTATAAGTTCTAAATTTATGATTGCAGTTGCGAAAAAGCCTTCAATTGAAAATGTTTCATCTTTTGTTGCGAAAAAGCCTTCAGTCGAAAATGTGTAATCCTTTAAGTATCCATATGTATGCAATTGGTTTTTGATTTCGATTCTTGCCTGTAATGACATAGTGAGTTAGCGCGAGGTTTTGATATTCACCTTAATGTTTCTTAATTCATTTGAGGCATTTCTATCAGCATCACTCCAGTGTTTTAATTCCAAATTTATTTAATTTTCAAGATGTGTCGTATTGTGTCACGGTTTTCTTTTTCACAGCTTATGAATTTTGACATATTTCATCTTCGCCGGGCCATTTCATTGCTGTTTTAACGATCCAACTGCGTTTGCCCGCTTGCCACATTATAGCCATTTCTTATCTGTTTTCAAGCAGTAGAAATTGACTGATTTTGCTTCACAAATTGGGGAGTGGAGAAGACTGTGGGAATTCGTTAAGATAATTTCACCCCAAAGAGACAGGTCTCATCGGAACCTTTGAATCTATAAGCATCCATGTCGTAGGTTCACTGTGTACCGATCATATTAAACAGGAAACGAAAACAGTGTTGATTATTGCAGTTGCTTTTATTACGCGGTTATGCGTTCAACCATTCGGCCGATTTCGAGACGGTTCGTCTCTTAAAAGAAAAGCTATGTTACGTTGCGTATGATGTCGAACAAGAGCAACGACTTGCTCTCGAAACCACTGTGCTCACCGAATCGTTTACTGTGAGTTTATTTATTGTTATTCTGTAACTTCTTCCGCAACTCACATCGATTTGAAGGTGTATCATACTGCAGCGGAATAGTACGGAAATAGGCGAGACAGGTAGTGGGAATTTTCTATGGTTGGCGAGGGGCTGATGATGAAATATTAAGCGCAGGTACTTGAACACCATAGGCAAACCTATGAGAAAAAAAGTTGAACTCACTCACGGCGAATTTCGTTCGTCTAGAGCGGAAACTTATAAGTTGTAATGCTAGGTTGCATGCAAGTTGACATGATGCCATTAAACTATGGGTTGGTTTTATTTGGATAGGCCCAACAGTACTATTTCTATAAGCAATGTTTATCACTAAATAACCTTAAAACTTTGGGGTTAAGTGCTAAAACGACGGCTCAGTTTGTTTGGTTGATTCATTTCCCACTTTAACAGACTTCTCGAAACTTCTCGAAAGTGTTTTGCGTTGAGGAATGCTGATCGAACATTCCGTAGAAATTGAATTCAATTACGGCGAATTTCCTGATCACGTTTATATCAGTTTAGTATTTGATGGGCATTGCGCCAAATTGACCCCTTCTCCATCCCCCTGTCTCTTTCTCGTATCCTTCCGCTGTCCACTTCCTGTGAGGAACTTTTGGGAACTGTCAGAGTGATTGTCGAAGATATATTTGTACATCGTTGCAGCTTCCCGATGGGAGAGTAATTCGTGTAGGTGGCGAACGCTTTGAAGCTCCCGAGGTGCTGTTCCAACCTCATCTCATAAATGTGGAGAAATCGGGACTGAGCGAGCTACTTTTCAGCGTTATTCAATCGGCTGATATTGGTTTGTTTGCGTTCTTATTTCATAATTATTTATGAGTGGTCTGAGATTGTTGGATTGCCTCAGTGTTCGTTGTGGGTTAGAATCGAAACTTTGAATAACTTTCGATGGGAAATTGGGCGGCACTCATAAAAAGCTATTGAATTTTGATAAAATATTTCTCTACCCTGTTATCATTACAAATGCTGACAGGTTGAAGTGATTGCTAATATGACGTTCTTAATAGCTGATCGGTTTAATATCGGGTAGATAGATTATTGAAATTGCCATTCGTCCTCGTTATATACTGGATCGTCCCTAAATGGGAAATTAAAATATTGTATGTAAATCGCTTCTTCTGTGAAGTTTTCCTCGAATATTGGTTACTTGAAGAATGTTTGAATGTAGAGCTCGTCTTGATCCTTGATTGACGTTGTACTGGCAGATTAAGAGTTTATTTTGCATATATTAGCTTCATTTGTCATTTTGAGTGGAATGATGTTTTTTGTAGATACGCGCTTAGAATTCTATAAGCACATTGTGCTATCTGGAGGCACGACCATGTATCCAGGTTTACCGAGTCGTCTGGAACGTGAATTGAAACAGCTTTACCTGGATCGGGTCCTCAAGGGTAACACCGAATCTTTCCAGGCAATCCAACATTTGCACTTTAAAATTAAGACTCACCAGGAAAACACATTCTTTGGTTTTTAAGAATTAAAATGCGCTTCTACTACAAACTTCAAATGAGTTTGCTGGTCTTCTAAGGAAACGGTTAATTATTTTTTTTTTTACATTTGTGGTTAATTTTGCAGTGTTTGAAGGAGTAGTAGTTAACTGTAGAGTCTTAGAGAGACACGAGCTGCTTTTTTTTTTTACTAATTTGAGGCAGCGAATTTTGCATCATTATTTTATATGAGGGCACCCAAGGAGAAGAGGGAGGGAATGGGTGAAGGCTTTAGTGATTTAGTGGTCATGCTATCGTTAGAACGAAATTGTAATCCTACATTACCGTGGAAAGTGTCGATTAATTGCTCGTAACACTGAGTCATTTTCAAGTGCAGTGGAGACGTTGAGCAGACTCAGGCAGGTGCCGTCAAATTGGGTGTTTCCCATTTTGCTGCTAGAGGTAGAGCTTCATATCGTCGATGATTATATCCAGTGATGAAAGATAGCTCCCCTTTCCTCCCTTTTCTTCATCCCTTCGCCCACTCGGAGGCAGAATACAAGTTCGCTGACAAAGGCAGCGTGGAAGAGAAGGGGGAAGAAAAAAGGAGACAAGAGTACGCTTTTAAAAACGCAGAAGCATCGGTATATGATTTTGCAAGCGTTGCAGCTATTAATATTTTGATCGGAGTTCAGTGCAAATTGCCACCTACGTAGCGTTTCACTGCCAAGATGTATACGCCTCCAGCACCAGGATGTGTTTCTCTTGACACAATGTTTTTGCTTGTGAATATTCTGCACTGCTTCTTCGCTGACGTAGGGCTGTAGATTGTGGTGCCTCCTCCGTCCCCCCCCCTATCTACCCTCCCCGCTCATTTTAGAAGATTCCTGTTTCCCATTGGAATGGAGTTGCCCACCGGACTATAAGTATTTCAACCGATTCTATGAAGAAAGAGAAGATTGGAGCAGCTTTTGAAGAATATTAGGGTTCTTCGTTTCGTGAAATAATACAGCCATTGGTTTAGCAATCTAATGCACCCCCTTATTTATTTTGTAGGATAGGATGTGATCGGCACAAGGTACTTTATTTCCTAAAACCTACAATATGAGACAAATGTGATGAACACTTCGGCTGCAATAAGCTAGCAAGCCAATTCGGGATTCAAGTCTGCAGTTGTCTATCATATCTATAGAAGATCGCATTATTTTCTATAGATAAGTCAAAATGTTTTATAATTGAAGCTTGGTGGTAGCTATAATAGAGAATATTTACTGGATACCATTTTGAAGATGCATATTTTAGAAATTTTTAAAGAAAAATTTATTTGAAGGTAGAAGTCATGTTTTAAAATACATATTTAGAATTTTAGAAATTCAAAATACGTATCGAAGCACCTCCACGTCGCAAGAATATGGTATTCTTGGGTGGTGCGGTATTGGCTCACCTGATGAGGGATCGCGATGCGGTTTGCTTTTTGCTTACTCATTATTTATGTGTTTATTTCTAGCTTAGTGTTTTTCTTAATTGTTTTCATGTTGTGGGAGTTTTAAAGCAAGATTTGTAAGGGCTTATTATTTATTTATTCAGCATTGAGCATATTATATGCTCGTTAATTGCTCCGTTGATTCAGAGTAGAAGGTTGTTCAACGATTTGACAGGCGGTCGATTGAAAAGAATGGGAGAGGAAATGATTTAATAGTTTTTGGGATGAATAATTTGCATAACTTTTGGTTATTAAGGCGAGGTATTTTCATAAATTTTGAAGTTATTGGTAGTTTAATAATATCACTTAAGGGGATATGTCAAGCTTAGTTAAATTCAATGTAATCATCTCAATAGTATTCATGGACTACGTCTCTTTTAATGTAATTTTAACCAGGTTCATTTCTTTTCGAATTATTTACTTATCGATAAGCTTAATGCTTTTATAGTACTCACAACTTTAAAAAATCTATGCGCCTATTCGCGAGGGCTTTTAACGTTTGTAAATATCGAAATTTCGGACGGGAGAGGCCTATATTCGAAGAAAATTAGACAGAGACACATATTTGGGAAATTTTTCGTTCAGAGAAAATATGTTCATACATATGAGGTTCGCTGACAATTTCCCATAGGTGGGTATGAGCTTGCAATAGAGGATGGATTCAGGCGATGCAAATTTTAGGGGTGCACACACATTCAAGGTGGAGGGTTTTCCGAGGGGGCGTGTAATTGATGCGTACATTTTTTCGAAAGTGAAATTACGAGGAGATAGAGATTGTAAATGAAAAAATGCGGTATCGCTGTAGGCTCGCATCGTAGAATTGTTTAAGAGAGTATAAAGAAGTAATATTCTTGACACGTGAGCTATGGGTATCGCTGTTTTGTACATACGACAAGAAGTGGCAACTTCAGGATTTCTGGATCTCGAAACACGAGTACGAGGAAAATGGTTTGGCGCAGTGCATACGCAAGTTGGGTATGAAGTGATAACGTGCAAAGATTGCAACGTTCAACGTTGTCTCTCACGATCCATCATCACTCTTCGTTAAAATTGTTGTTAGTTTACCTATGTCTTTAACTGTGAGATACCTTTGCGGCCAATTTGATTTGATTGAAGGAGATGATGTAGGAGGTGAAGAGATTATTTTTAGACTCTCGACTGATCGAAGAGTCATGATGAAGAGATATTGTGTCATCACATTAGGAAATTTTGTGAGCATCCGAGATTTTATTCAATTTCCTCTTAGCATGGCAAATATGACTGCAGTTTAAATAATTTTTTATAGTGCCTTTGAAAATTTTCTGAAGCCGTAAAAGTCAAATCTTACGAGATGTATTTTTTCTCCTGTTATTCGTTTTCACTTAAAATGTGTTTATTTAATGTTTGCACTGCATTTCTGGTCGATTTATTTACTTTGTTCGAAGAATAAAAATGAAGGTTATGTCCAGTCTATTGCGTAGAGGAATTTAGAGAATTTTAAGAAATTGAAAGTACTTTGAGTATAGGGAAATTTCAAAAATTCTGCACAAGTGCCTGCTAATCGTTCTTTTTTTCGTAGCGAGTTATACTGATCGATTTTAGTGGCTTGGGTTTTATTTTTAGCTATATTGTGGATGTATTTCCCCCGTTTGATAAGAAGTTGATTGATCAACGATGCAAACTGCTGCAACAAACCGATCATAGTGACTGGTCATGGGAGAGGAGAGGGAGGGGGATGGTGTGGAAATATATCGACAGTGATCTCTAATAGCGTATACCGCGGTTAGAGATCACTGTCGACGAACTGAATGCATTTGAGCGGTCTTATTTCGCTCGTTCGAGATGTGAATGGGACTATATAGATATAGTTTTGGCTTTAATTGTGCCCTCAAGTGATGTTCTAGATCATCTTGGAGGGCGTTGGTGATGTTTTCTTCGTCTGAAAAACAATAAATCAAGGGGCGGTAGACTAGAATTTTTCGACAGCTCATTGCAACATGTTCAGATCACGTGCGCTCAACAGTTGATCCCGCGTCTTGCTTTAGGGATGCTCGTACCACAGTTTTGCTGCCATTACTTCGGTCATTGTGTTTGTGCATCACTTTCGTGATGAGTTTTCATTCTTCTACGATTGCTTGGGAATGTGTGTTGAAGTGTTATTGCGTAATTTCTACACTTTAACTTGTTCTTGCCTTTTTTTGTGAGGAGCGGGGAAAGAGAGGGGGAGGGATTCACTCGTCACCTTTATTAGTGTAGTCACTCTATCGGTGTTGTTATAAATTGAAATAATTATATGCAGTTCTGTGTATTCCTAACAGCGGCGTTGAACTGTTGAAGTTAACGCATCTTCGAGGAGCAGCTCGTATAGAAGAAGAGGGAGGGGTAGGCGTTTGCAAATTAAAAAAAAAAAAAGGTTTTTAGCTGAGGAATATATAGGTGGTGGTTGTCATTATCAGCACAGTGGGCTCATGAAAGGAAAACGAACTTCATGCCCTCTCACAGTGTGATGAGAGGGAGGACTGGGGGTATACGTGTGCCATGGAGGTAATATGTAGCACTGAAAGTCGCTGTGTCGAAGATGCTTTACCTTGATCAAGTGGAGGATAAGTAATTTTGGAAGCCTAGAATAGAAGGGGGCCTATAGGGGGGGGGGGGGGTTACGATTTCTCATCATGGCAAAGTACGCTACAAATGCATGTCAGTATATTTTACATGACAAGTTAAAGTGGTTATGACCTCTGTATATTCGATGGTGGGTACGTGCAGTTTCATCGTTTTTTCTTTTTTCCAAAAAATTCATTAATTTAATTTATCGCCATCTCTTGGACGTCGTTGCAGTTGTGGTTTTTTATTTGAATTATTTTTACACCTTGAAAACAGTTTTCATTCATCAATAAAATATGTTTTATGGCGTTTTATATAGCAGCATTCAGTCGTTTGGGTGATAGCAGATTCACTGATCAAGGGGCTTCTGGTTCATTGAGATGGGATTTGCGTGCATGTCTTCTTGACATTGGGTAGGGCTGCCTGGCTTATTGAGATGGATTTAGGCGTTTGGCTTACTTAGAACGGTTCCAGTGCCTGACTCGTTTAGATGGATTCGAGTGACTGGTTTAATGAGATAAGTTCAGATGCGAGGCTTACTGAAATCCATTGGGATGGCTGGCTTAGTGAGATGCAGTCCGGACGCCTAGCTTACTTACATGGAGTTCAGGCAACTGGCTTACTTAGATGGGGTTCGGGCGACTAGCTTACTGAGGTGAGGTTCAACTGTGGCCGTAGAGGATGAAGGAAACAGATGATCTGAAAAGTGCGGAAAAAAGCAAGTGTAACACATTTTCTCGTTATAAATTTTGAGCACTAAATAGGAAAAGTGGGGTCGCACTATGGCAGCGTAGAAATTCTAAGAGTTGATATTCTACCATTAGGAGCAGTAAAAAAGTGCTTTCCTCTCTTATGGCAATGCGATATTACAAGTTGCGACGTACTTTGTAGTTTAACTTTATTTACACTTGTCTTGCTAATCACACTTGAAATAGATGCCTGTAGAACAATAGTGGAATGTTTGACATTTGGAATGGGTTATTAGACTGGTAGAAAAAAGAATTTTATAATGAACAATATTTATTAGCAATGAAATTTCATCAAGTGGGGAAAGAGCAGTAAAATGCATTAAAGAAAAACGAGTCGTCAGATGAGTAGAATTGAGGAGTGAACAAAATATAGAAAACATGTAGGAGGTTAGATCCTGCTGTGCTAAATAGCTTTGGAGGGAGGAGGGTGGAACGGGATGAATCGGGAGATGATAGCGGCCAATCCATGAGATGATCAGGTTTTCAGAAACCTGATCATCTCATGGATTGGCCGCTATCATCTCACATTTGCATGTTATGCAAATTAATAGTCGTCATCGAACCAACCGTAAAGTAGCCACTAAAAACTCTTAAAAAGCGATGGAGCTAATAAACGCTTCAAGTTGATCTTTGAAACAGATTTTTTAGTGTTGATCGATAGGTTATGTGAACGATTCACCGATAGGATTCATTTAATCGGGGAAGAGGAGAGGAAATGGGGGGCGGGGGGCATATGTAAATGAATTCTTGGAGATATTCATGCTTAGCATAGATTCAGTCGATGTAACAATGATTTTTATAATTTTACAAGTTTATATTTTACAGCATTATTTTTGCTAAATTATTCCGTTGCTTTATGCTTTCTTTTATTATTTATGAATGGCGTATAGCCGAACTAAGTAGTTCTATATAGTGATTTCAATGGCTCGAAGTTATAATTGATTCTAACTAATCAGCCAATTGAAAGCACTTGACTGCAACCGAAATTAAATAATTTCAAAAATGTCAGGTGGTTCTCGACGGGAGGCATCTTCCGAAAATTTCTTTCCCAGCCGAAAAAAGAAGAAAGGAAACGGGAGCAAGATTTTTTAAATTAAAATCCTGACCAGATTTTCCGTTCCCGACCTGAATTCGGCCGGTAAGTTGTCATCACAGTTTCCGTGCAAACAATGCAATGGGTGTGAGTGGTGGACTATTCCGTTATCTGGCTGCTTTCATTCAATGCTGTAGTTGACTTTTTCGCCAATTGTAGATTTGACTGCAGGAGTGAGCTTCATGCTGTCGGAGAACTTGAACCACTGAGATAATTCCTCTTTTCTAGGGCCGGAGTCAGCAGGAGTCGGCTGTTTTCTCGCGGAGTCGAAGTGGAGCTCCAAGCTTCGAAGTTTCGACTTCACTAAAATCGGATTCGGAATTACCTCATTTTACTGGAATCGCACGTTATTGGTGAGCAATGCATAGAAAATGAGCATACTAATTGCAATCATTGACAGTGGAATTTCGGTTGAAAACTCACCATATGCTTATTCCCTAATCATGTAGTGAATTTTTAATCGAAATAAACCAGTGATCTCTTAATCGAAATCAACCAGTTGTTTCTTAACCGTTACTCTTTCAGAGACATTGCATTATCTGTTGTTTAGTGTTGATCTTAAAAGTTATCAATTTTCCTCGTAAAAATATAATTGCACAACCTCAATAAACTTTACACTTAGTAAATACGGCATTGTTTCACAACCAGATAAGCATTGTTCAATATTAACAATATTTAGGGCATTGTTGACAATAAGTAGCAATATTTACTGCATCCATATCGTTCTTTGCACGAAAGTAAATACTAAGAACATCGCGTGTTCTGATCAGCTCATCTAATCTCTACATTGAAAAAAATTATCTTTACTTATAGTTTCCGATAAAACGAGATAAAACGAGAACGTCAGCGAGAGGGAGTCATGTGGAGAGTTCGAGCTTATTTATGCCGTGAAGCATACGATATCCATCGACGTGCCGCCACCGATACTATCAGAAGCTATGGTTAGTGCTTATTTAAGTTGATCGTTATTGTGTTAATATATCCGTGATATCTGAACAAATCTTAAGGATCGATCAATCAGAGATATATGCAAATTTTTGAAAAGGTGATTTTCAACTGTCAAGTGAATTTGCGTTCGTCTCGATTTGCTGCTCGCATTGGACTCAACTTTGATGAATTCTTAATTCAGCCATTTGTCTTTTGTTTCACTTTAACTTTGTTTATTTCTCCTTTGCTACTAAGTATTTAAGACTAAGGTTCTAGTTAAGGTTGCAACTAAAAAGGAACCTCAACTGGAACTACTGCAATCAAACATTGCTTCAATTTTTATTGTCGTTGCAATTTTGAGAGAATTTTAGAAGCATAATTACTTTTATTTCCCTTACTTTCGAAGAAGATGAGTATGCATGGCTTACAAATTGCCAACCAATTTAAAATGATTTTTTTTTCGATTCGATATTTAAATGTAGCAATAAGGCATTGGATGTTTTATGTGGCGCTTGATTAGGGTTGTGCTATATGAAATTGTATAGTGTTTTTTCTCCATAATAGACTTTTCATTTTTTTTCTCGAATTTTAATTTTTTCAAACACCCAGACATTTAAGTTGTTCGTTGTTGTGTTAATATATTCGTGATATCTGAACAAATCCTAAATATCACTCGATCAGAGATATTTGCAAATTTTTGAAAAGATAATTTTCAACTGTCAACTGAATTTGCGTTCGTCTTGATTTGCCGCTCGCATTACTCGATTTTGATGAATTCTTAATTCAGCCATTTGTATTCTAGTTTCAGTTTAATTTTGTTTATTTCTTCTTTGCTATTAAGTATTTAAGACTAATTTTCTAGTTAAATTTGCAACTCAAATGGAAGCTCACTCGAACTACTGCAATTAAATACTGCTTCAATTTTTTTTTTTGTATTCAACTTATGAGAGAATTTGAGAAGCGTCATTTTCTTTTATTTCACTTATTTCCGAAGAAGATGAATATGCATGACCTAGATTGCCATGCAGTTTAAAATCATTTTTTTTCCATTCGATGCTTAAATGTAGCAATAAGGCATTCAATGTTCTATATGGCGCCTTATTAGGGCTGTGCTATACGAAATTATGTAGCTTTTTTTCCATATGCTTTTAATCCTGGAAAAATGCAGACTTTTCGTCTTTTTTTTGAAATTTTATTTTCTCGAAATCTCAAAAATTTCATTTCTCAAACATTTTTCTCAATTCTGAAATTAGATTCTTAAAGAATCTTTTTTTTTCCTCTTCATCGTCACTCAGCATTGGCCATAACATCAGTCTAATCCACTAAAGTAATATGCTTTTCGTTGCTAACACTTCAAAGTGGGGAACAGGCGCACTCAACTATTGCCCGTTTGCGTCTTTTTAATACCTGTCCTCTTAGCATATCCCTCATTATGAAAATATCTACTTGCACATAGAATTTCTTCATTTTTCTGAAGTGATTTTTTTGGAATCAAATTTTTCTCATTTATATTGTTATATATTTATATGCAAATCAAATTTTGAAGTGATTTTTCGATATTTAAAGGCGAAAAAAACTTGGGCATATTTTTCATAAATCGATTTTCTATAGGCACCGATGGGATGACAAGAATATCAATGTTTTATCGGAGATTTGTGTGAAATGACTGAGTTGATTAAGATATGGCGACATTATTTGCATAATTATTTTTTGTTGATAATTTATAAAACTGATTGGTCAGTTGAGGTGGATTTGAAGACGCATATTGTGCTAGCTTCTCTGGGGTGTATTCCCACTTGTTCTGTTCATTCGAATGCCTCTAATCCTTCTCATTGCATTTAAGCATAAAATATTTGCATAAGATTGAAATTTTTGTAGATGAAAATGTTTGCTTTACGAAGTAGTAACCAAATACTGTAGGTAAGTGGAGAACATTTCCAAACGACTGCTGCTGGACAATATTTCAATGAGCAAATAATTGACCAGCAGACACACAGATAGAGGCACGACAGACGCAGACACCAGGAAACCAATTATTTCATCAGCAAGTTAACGTTAAGGAAGAATAACATGAATTATTACTGAATTTCTATTACTATGATAATACATTGCGATGAAATATAAGAATGGTGGCAGCAGATGTTTAATGACGTCGTTCATGTTTTTATATCTTTAACTCCACTCATTTTTAAACTACAAATCATGATATGAACACCAATGAAGTCTCTTTATTTGGTTTTGTTCTAGCTGAAACATAAATTCAACATAGATATTTAAGCATTGATGTATAAAAGTGTATTTTAAAAAATTGAAATATTTTTTTTCTAAGGCATTCGATAGAATGGAAGAAGGAAGAAGGGGATGAAGGCTCATAATTAAAAACTCCTACTTTTTTGCAAGCACCATTTTGATGCTGTTAGCTTTCAAATCGATTTACGGGACTTTTGAGTCGATCTACGATAATCCTCAACAAGTAAACATAAGAGGTCATCTCCATGTAGGTGAAGATTATTAGATAATCAATAGGTAAAACAACAGGTAAATCAACAGGAAAAATGGTGAAGAATTCTTCATTCTCTTTATGATCGAAATCCATTTTTTTCTTTTTTCTGCAACCTTTATGATGAAATTTTATGACCATCTAAGCAATTTAGAATTATTCATTGTTATATGAATTTTTTTTTTTCGATTGCTTGAGCAGACAGCATAACGTTTTAATGTTTACATTCCATATTGCTATCGAATGTATATTTCTTATTGTGGTATCATTTATAAATTGTAGCGTTGTTTAGTGAGTGATGCATAAAACAAATATTTTTTTCATTTTTATTGACTCCGTTTGGAGTTGTTTTTTTTTCTATTTTTCATTAATGACGTTATTTGTGAATTTTCTATTGCTTCTTTATTAAAAAAATTTTTTTTCCATTAATAATATTAAAGAAGACTTCAATTTCCATTGATGTCATGTATAAATCATTTCGGAAAAAACAAAAGAAACGATAGTGCAAATGGGAAAATTTTTTTCTTTTTTGTTTAGACCACTATGAAACATAATTTTCTCCTATTTAGGACGTTTCAGTTCTTCTTTTTTTTCAGTTTTTTGATAAGATCCTGAAACAGATAGTCTCTGTTTGGTGCATTTTTCTTTTATTATCATTTGATGAAATATTTTATTAACGGTAACGATATTCTACAAACTTTATCATTTATGATCGCTTCATGAATCTTAAACAACATTTCTAGAATATTTTTTGATATTGTTTGCTTTGTTTTTTAATGTATTTCTCGAAATATTTCAGTATGTTAATCAAACAGAGTGCGCAATGCTTATATATATAGCCGGAACATATATACATAACGCACTTCTACTTATTCACGGTTTACAATATAGGAGTTTTTACTTTGTAAGAAAAAGATGAATTTTAGTTTAAATAATTAAGCAAATTAGACCAACAGGTGTATTGTTAGAGCTGTTATCTAACGAAATAGAGTAGTTTAGAAGTTCAATTCCATCTTCCATCGAATGGATCCATAAATTACCGAACACGTACGATGGTTGTTGTCCAGCACCAATTCTTTTCGGTTCATACCATTTGCCTTATCTCGTTAGAAAGCGATTGCATAAATCATTGCGGCGGAAAATTTCTGATTGTTTAAATGCTTTAAAAAATCTTTTTACCCACATTGTTTCATTCTCTGAAAAAGTTTATAAAAATTACCCGAGACGGTGCTTCATTTTTTCAGCAGCAATGATATTTCTAAATTTCTTAAATTACCGATTAGTAAAAATTTTTTATATTATAGAAAAACCTAATATTTGTCTTATAAATTGAATCTGTGATTTTCATTTATTCAGTGTGGATTATTCCACGATGTTAAAATATTCTACTGAATATATTGTTAATGAAATAATCTGTACTTATCGCATTTTGTTTTCAAAATTGAAAACGAATAATTTTCAAAATTGTTTCCTTCGAAAATTTTTTCCCATTTTTTGTTTTTTCTTTTCTTTAGTTCGAATGTAATTTTCAAATTTTTTTGGTATGAAGTGAATGTTTATTCCAAATTTTCATTGAGAAATGAAAATGAAAATATTGAGTTTCCGCTTTTTTAGCCGCAAAAATTTTTTCCGAGAGAAACCCGATGTGCATTTCCTTGCATTTTCAAGCTCTTTATGTCAGCAATACAATATTAAGCGCTAGGCTTTAAGCATTGCGACTGAGGAATTTTAAGCTTGGAAAAGTTTAAGCAAACATTTGACAAATTAAAGAATCGATTCATATAGGATAGTATAGGATATTAGATGGAGGAACTTGTATATAGTAACATAGGTAGGGTTACGAGCGTTTAATCGTAGGAAATAGGATGAAATAATATAGTTCAAGCGATTTTAAAACAAAAATAGAATATTCATTTTGTAATGTCCTAGGGCATCTCATGGAAAGTACAGAGGAAATCAATGTAGTTTAGAAAAAACGAACATCGAGAAACTGTAACTGTATATCCTCGTCAGTGCTTAGAACGACAACTGGCATCAGTTTTACAGCGATCCAAGTTGGTAATTCTAATTGGCTAGGTTCAAAGGTTTTTTCTATTAAAATAATTCAAACATTTACGTGCTGGGCAAATAAGTTTTATCCGTTGAATATCAGGTAAATACTCACATACTATAACAAAATCTTCACATCTAAAGTGGCTAATTTAGATGATTGCAAATGAGCCTGTTGGGCGTCTTTTCCGATCGTCTGTCTGAATGAAGCATTGGTTGGTCACTTTTTTTGAGCGATGAATCCTGGAAAAAATTTGAAGTATTAGTGGTCGGTCAAAAATCTATTTAAATTAAGGAGGGAAAGAGAGAGAAACTATTGGTGGATAATCGTTTGAAACTTCAACACACCTTTGTTGGCGTCTAAATTTTCAAATCTAGCACTATATTCAAATCGCCAGTTGCCCAAATTAGGGTTTCTGGTGTTTTGCGAATCCTTGATAGCTTTCTTCGTAACTCTACCCTTCATTAGGAATTTCTACTTATTGCTATGGTTGTAGAGAGTATGAATATTGAAGTGAAATGAGAAGGCAGTGCACTTGTTTGGGTTATACCGAATTCCTAAAACGAATTCCGCTTTGTGTTTGCTCTTTCAGGATTTCGTTGAATTTTATTTTCAACATTCTGGAATTGCCAGCGTTTTTAGAGCTTAGCTTCTGACTCTAATTTTTAAAAACTTTTTCGGCACAAGTGGAATACTCCTAATAACCCTTAATCAATTTTTGTATGATCTGGACTGCTTGAAAATTGGACTGAAATTATTGGACTTTATAAATTATGCGTGAAATATAAAATTATCGAACGTAACATGTTTATCACTATAAGAAGGTTGGGCATAAATCGATGCCGATACGTCTACTGGCAAGCTTAGGACACATAAGAATAAGGAGACATTCTTAAATCGTTCGCATAATGCACCTGTTTTTTTATTTCTAATCACTAAAGAACAAAAAAAAAAATGTAACTATCCATTTTAAATAATCTGTAATCAAACGAAAATTTAAGGAGGAAAATTTTATATTGCTATGGTGATATCATTTTGTTTGTGTAGTTTCTATATTATATATATTATATTTTAATACGACATTGTGCAAAATTGAAAATACATCAATGTATTTCAAATTTTTTGTTGTCACTTGGCTAATTCAGTTGGCGATTAGCTATTGATGGATGATTGAAAATTGCACTGATAGAGCTAAGTTTAGTCCATTTGAGTGTAAAAAAAACTGACAACAAAAATGCGCCCGTCGTCAAGCGTTTTTTTTTTTCTATGGACTTCAGGTTTGTTTGCATAATATTGCTAAAGATATTCGTAAGTAGAGAAACATGTGTTAAAAAAGTTGGCGCGATATGTGTTTTCGTAAGCGTTATCGGATCAGTTAGTTGCATCAATTATTTAAGAAAAAAAAGGTAAAAAGCACGAATAACATTTGTTTATATTTAAGCAATTTTTCACTCTTATACAAATAAATCTACAAAAGATTAATTCTTTATTTTTGTGACTCAGTGCAAAGGTGCATGCAAATTTTTAGGCGCCTTGATGAATCAACTTGAAAATGAGTTAGGAGATTACGCTATAGTAACACATCCTGTCTATCGGATTTCCTAGTTATAGGTTTATTAATTTTTGGGTTGAAACCGTCGTACTAATAGACATACACACATATGTGCAGACAAGAAAACGTTGTAATGCGCATTGCGAATATAAACTTATATGAATCCACAGAGGCGAAATTTTGGCCATATTTCTGTAGCGTCAGTAATCTAGATTCGCATAATCCATTCCCTCTTCTCCCTTCCCACGTTATGTGCTTTCCCGTTTCGATTTTGATGAGGTCTTTAAATAATATTGGCGTGCTTTAACCTCTCTTTATGATGACATTTTGGCACATCATATCGTAGTGAGCACTAACAGCGCTTATGTAAGAGAGGATTGAAACATAAGTGCTGACCATGGTCAGAGAGAATCGCTGGCGGCATACTACTTCGACCACATAGGATGCCAACACCTAGTTGAATATAGCATCTCAACGGAAAAGTAATAAAATATCATTGTTCAGCTTTATATTTCAGTTAGCAATAAAAAAATTTTTCAAGTAGGTGTTTAGAAAGAATTTAAAGATTTTGAAATGATTCTCAATTTGCGAACGCGTGAAATCATCATACTATAATGTAAATAACCTAGAACACAGGTGCATAGCAGCATCAATGTATCGATAGCTTCTTAAATAGAAGAGCGATAAAGGAATGTTCTGCGATGCTTGCGTAGTTCGTTCTCTAGTATGAAGCGTTATTTCCTCATATTGGAAATCAGCATAAACTATATTAAGAGAAAATTTTTTATAGAAACAGAAATGTCAGTTGAATCACTCCGATTCCTTAAATTATGAAATAAGAATCTATGTTCGCTAATATCATCGAATTTTGAAGTAAAAATTCTTTTTTTTTCTTAAAGAAAAGTTTCTATAAAATTGCTAACAAATAATGCCGCACTACGCATTAAAAAAAATAATAAAAACATGATTTCACTTTGCAAAAATTAAAGCAAATGGGAGAACGCAGCAATGGAATTGGCGTGATGTGTTCTTTTTTGTTCAACGAAACCCCTCACTTATAGAATTACCTAAAATTCAAATAAATATAGTCATACCTCACTTTGCGTTGGCGTTTGCAATTGATGGATATTCAATCTTTTATTAAAAGATCATTTTTATAGATCAACTATGATAGCCTTTCAGAGAATAGGAAGAATTCAAGTTCGTTGGAATGAATGCAAACTAAAATAAGCATTAACCGACTTTATGCAACTATTAATCTCTCGATATGATATTCTCTAAATTCATTTCAATGAATTTTCTTAAACTTTCAAAAAAAATTTCGCAGTTAAAATGTATTCAACATATATACTCATCGAAACCTTGCATTTTAATAGTAGCAATAAAAAGTCCTCGAATAAATCCTCCTAAATTTTACCATTTATAATCTTTTCGTATCAGAAAATCTATGCGCATTTATTTGAAAAGCAAAAAGCAAAAAGCAGAAAAAAAGAAACAAGCCATAAAGAGGAAATGAAAAGGTGGCGAATTAAAAGACTTTCAAAAAAGTAACAACTAGAAAAAAATTCGCTAACTTTCATCAAAAAGTGGAATATTTTCTGTTGATAATTGATGTAATTTCGCTAAAATTTTGAAATTTTAAGAAAAATATCGAAAATTTGTAAAAAAAAAAAGAAGAAATGAAGTTGAACGCAATCACAAATTTAACGCATCGTCATCATGATCGTTTATTGTGCGCTAATTTCAAAAAGAACAATTTTCGTTTCGTTTTTTTTTTTTCGCTCTCTGAGGGAGAAATACCGCCCCACACAAATTAGTCGTTAATTGTGCTCTTATTTTATCGAGTCTAATTCAAAAAATTACAGTTTTCAAGCAATTTGTGCTAATTTACGAGTTTCACTATAAAATAACTCATTGCCATTGCCATGATTTGTGCTTTCCACTCCGCTGTGAATTGTATTCACAGTCGTCTCGTTCCAGTTCAATACGTCACATTTATTTCTTCCACAGAATTGCAATTGCAATTTCAGCAATATTTATGCACAAATTTGCAAAGCTGTCTGCATGGACAATGTTGATTTCTGATGTGAACGGTGATATCTTTATGCTTCAACAAATAAACATATTTCATTTCTAAAAACATTTTAAATTGAGAAAACCCCACATTTATCTTCCTAATGAATTATTTTAGGCTAACTGCGCATTACCTATTACCATCTAGATCGTTCTGGAAGGAATTTTGATGCTTTGGAAAATAGAACTTAGGGAACTCTCCATCCACTCTCCATTCTTCTCACCCCTCACCCTCCTTACCACTTCCCTTCCATCTCTCCTTTGCTTTGCAATAAACCGACCAATGTCGAAGTGTTTGTGCTTCGTTGCCTTCAAAAGATAAGCGATTGAACAATTCTCATCAAATGTAAAAGTTAATCCCTTCACCTATAATCAGAATCTTACGGGATGTTTTGGCGCTTTAAAATGCGTTGATTTATCATGGAATATTGCTGGCAAAATAAGCTACATTTTTATCCATTTATTTAGTTTTTTTTAAATTGACAAATGTAATAAATGACCCTCAAAAAAACAGGAAAATACAAGTCTTATATATATATGTATATATATATATATATATATATTATATATATATATATATATGTATATAAATAACTCTAGTGAATAAGGATCTTGTTGTATATGGAGTAGATCACTACAGGAACTATGGAATTATTAATATCTGCAAAGAAACACTCGAAAAGTTGAGTAGGGTTAATTTCTCCTGCAAATTTCCGGCAAATTCAATACCATTCATAGCGATTATATCATATAAATTGCAACGTTGTAGCATAAATTTAGAGACATTTTTATTTGCCGAGGAGAAACTTTTTAGTACATAGCGAATGTTTGAATAATCTAAAGACATATCATTGCGATGCGGAATAGTGCCATCAATATTTTTGAAAAAAAGTTGTATTGTAGTATTATTTTTGAAGCATTCACTCGAATACTCTCAAGGTTATCGTTGGCAATCAAAAAAGGTAATAATTCGGCGGCCATTCGGCTCATTTCAATTTGTTTCGCTCACTGTTTCAACGCACTTTTTTGAGATGATTTTCAGTTTATGAGAAATCAAAAAAATAGTTTTACTCCATCGTTGAGGCATCAGTGTTTGTATGAAAGCTGCATTTCCGCTAATATAGTGCACAATGCTTTAATTGTATGTTCTATTTAAACGGCATATTTCTATCGTTTACATAGAATCGAGCCATCTATAAAAATGCAGCTGTTGCCTTTATAAATGTATTTCCAATGTAGTGTATGAGAGCATAATCAATTGTCTCTCAATTTAGTCCATAGTTTATCGTAACTGTTGAATTTCGGTTAGCTTTTTGTGCTGTTTATGGTGTTGTGCTGTCTTCGATCAGACATTTGCGCCGTCTTTTCAAATAATTTCGAAAAATTTTTCCAATAATTTTCCTCATTTTCAATCAAAATTCTCAGAATTGTCTTCTTTTCTTTATAGCTTTTTGGAAAGGATTCTTTCTTTAGAAATTCATGACCGGTAGTTAATTTCCGAAATTGCTTACCTTCCAGATTTTATAAATAATGAAAATTTGAGACAAACTATATTGGCAATTTTTTGCATTAAATTTTAATTGAATTGAATAGATAGCAGTTATAATTATGATTTTCAGTGATTCACACAGCGCATTACGCCTCAAATGTTGGGTGCAATGAAAAGATAACCGCTTAGGTCAAACGTCACCATCCCTTCATTCCAACCCCTCCCCTCCATCCCAATAGCCATCCTACCCCCCTCCCCCCACTCCCCCTTCCCTCTAGTTCTGCCCCCATTGTCCATCCTACATCGTTGTCTGACGATTTCATTATATTGTACAAACAACCCAGTGGAAAAAGACCTCAATTCTCAGCCTTGTTTTTAGAATATGAGTCGATGATTTACCGTTTAGTAGAATGGAGCGGTTGCGAGAAGATGAAGAAAATAAAGTAGGAAGAACAATGCGGAGGAGAGAGTAGAGAGGACTTTGCTTGTTTTTCTATTTCTTTGCTGTTCGTGTTCACATACATTTTATACGCTTCCCCACTTTGAGGTTTTGAACTGAAGATAAACAAAAGAAAAAAATAGAAATTCGATGCTAGATTCCTGCCAGCTTTAAAAGATTTGCAAACGCTTTTTATATCCTTTCCACCTACCATTCACATCTTTCAATTCCCAGTTTTTAATTGAGATGCTTTTTGCAATTGCGGGCTTCTGTTTCAAAAAAAAAAAAAAAAAAAAAAATTTCAGTATAATGGCACACTGAAAAGTGTTAGAGTGGAGACGATTCCAATGATATTTTTGAATTACCCAGTGTGTCTTCTAATTCTTTTGAAAGCGCTGATTACTGATTTGATTCAGAACTTGTTACTAGTATGTACTCTTACTTCTAAAGCAATTGAGGCACAACCAGGTAAGAAGTTGGTTTATGGGGCTAGTTGTGGTAGCAGTTATTAAATATCGATTTTTAATGAAGATCCAACAAACCACAAAAGCGTTATGGTATCTTTCATGTAAAAGTGGCTGAAGTTTAAGTCAATGAATTTTTCCAAGTTAGAGTTTCGAAGGTTTTGAAAAACCGAGTTTTTTAAAGAATAAAATGGATCAAAGATTTATAATTCGTAGTGGAAAAAAAATTCGAAAATTTGCATAGGAAATTGGATTCCAACCGTGAAGAAGAACTTTTTCTTTATTGCCTCGAAAATTATCGCCTTTAATTGGCTAAAAAAGATGTGACAAATCCATCTTTTTCAATAATTCTTTCGAAATTTCCATCAAAAATTTCCCAGTTTGGAGCATGTTTGCAAAAATTTTTTCAATCTTTTTGATGGTTCTTTTGATTATTGAATCATTTCAGTTATTTTAATAACCTCAAAATCCGCGTGTCTAATTTAGTACGAATAGAAGGAAGCAGCCACTTATACCTCATTAGACATTCTATCGCTTCATCTCTCTTCTACTCAGCGTGTGGTGTTTGTTCTATTTCATTACCAACGAATCACAACGCGAACTGCTAAATACGATCCTCAACACGTAAGAAAGCACTCCAAAGGAAGTGATACGATATAACAGCCTGACTCTCCATTAACTAGGCAATACGTATCACGACTGGACCTTCATTTATCCTCCCAGCCATATCACTTACTGATGTCAACAACGAATTCCAGTGTTCTTTCTTCTCGAAAGCAGTTCAATTCAATAGGGTAAATGTCTAAACAATAGCCAATATACAAAAATATATGTAGTGAATGAAGTGGCCGTGGGATGGTGCCGTTGCAACAACACGATAAGAATACCGATCATAACAAAAAAGCATTGCATGTCTAATAGATAGATTCGGTATGCGATTGCGGTTGATGTGCGCCAAAGAATCGTAGCTTTTCTGAATGTCTGTCGCATCGCCGAAGAGCGATTCTGCCGGAAACCCGATAAAGCGTTTCTTCCATCGCTTATTGGCATCTTCTCTTTGATTATCAATTCTTTGATTTTTCTGTCTTAAATATTTCTACGTTCTGTGTTCATCCATCTAAAAAAAAGAAAAGATTTCCTAACATTTGAACTGTTCGTTCTATGAGGTTTTCTCTTTCAGACCACAGAATGGAATTGGACTCTAAACAGCGGTGTTAGCATGTTTAGCGTGTTATTTTATAAGTTACTCTTGTTCCATTTAAAGCATGGTATCTGGTTCTGTATGAAGTAGAAAGAGTTGAAATTGGAAAACAACTACAACCCACTTGAACTTTGTTTCTTCAGAAAACATGTAGACATTAAACAGTGATATGATAAGGTACGAAAATTTAGGCAAAATACATCTTTCCACTAATAGACTTAGGAGACTAAAAACTAGTTTTATTTAGACTAATTTATAGTCTATTCAGTATTTAATATTGTCGTTATTTTTTACCACTAAATAATGCTTTGATTTTTTTGTTTACTTATTTATCAAAAATAGATTTTTAAGCACAGTTGCATACATACATACATTCACACTTATAGTTCAAATAAGGCACATGCAAATTGAGGCATATTTAAATTTTTTCAGGATAGATAGATATGTTTTTGAGAGTGTGTGTGTGTGTGTGTGTGAACAAATTAATAGAAATTTTCAAGAATAATTATCATTACTCGTCCAATGAGTACTACAGTTAATTTATTATATTAGCAGTGGGATCTTTTTTTGTATTTTTTATTCTTTTTATGTCCGTTGAATGGTCACAAACCCTCGACCGTCTAAGTTAACTAAATAATAGCATACCGAAATTGATCGTTTCCGACAGCTAATTAAATGGAATTAAATGAAAATTAGTAGCAAATATTTCGTTAAATTTTGTAGGTGCGGTTATATTTTTTCGGAATCAAGTTAGAAAGATATTTGCTCTAGAAATCATCAAGAGGGATTAGTCGTTCCACTTGTCGCCCCTTTAAGAGATATTCACATATTCCAATTTTATTAAGTAAGAATAAAACTGAATTTTGAATGTTAATTATTCGATGGTGGGACTTCGCTCATCTTTTAAATTTTTTCATTTGTAAAATTAAGCTAAGGTGTTCTGATGCAATATTTAGTGGATATCACTGACCGACCAACTGTCCATTAAATTATAGAAATTTCCACACTCTCACGAAGAATTATTTGACGTATTAGAGTTATAAAATCATCGAGTTGCACATAGTGAAGTTTAGGGATCATCAATTTTCATTGACAGAACAGAGCTAATCGATAACTGGTTAAATTAGATGAATAGGTGTCAAAGACGTTTATGCGAAACTTTGCTCGTTGTCTTCACCGGATGTTTTTTTATTCATAGATTTGCTGATGTGGCGCCAATGATGAAAAACTATGCGATCATATTCAAATAACGGAGATTTTGTCTTTCGCTTATGCTACAACATTGCATATATATATATATATATATATATATATAATATGCATTTTTAGCAATCTAAATGATTGGAGCAGCTATTGGAAAGATCGAAATATGAAATAGAATAGAATAGATTTGGAATTGATATTTTAACACTTTTGAATTCTCATTAATAACTAAAAAGAATGGTTTTGTATAGCGATGAGTTTATGGAATATTCTCCATGTGAATTAATTAAATCAAGAGCCATAGTAAATATGCATTTTAGGTCGATTATTTACAAAATTTTATTGTACACAATAGAGATAAAGTCGTCATTTTGAGCTGCAAAATCTCAGAGATTCCCCACATCATTCATTAAGTTTTCCTCATATTTTAGGATTTTGAAGGTTTTATAAAGGAAATATGGTCCATAGATCAAAACGATAAAAATGTTGTACTGAGATAATACTGACGTAAGGTCCTTTGCGTGCACAACGTTAGTATGGACCCAGATGAATATGGTGCTCCGGGAAAATGGAATTAAGAAAAACTTTTAAGTTATCATACTTTTATATATGTTATCATATTTTTATGTGCAAAAAGTATGCAAAAAAAACTGAAAACAATTTTTGGTAGCATGCAGGTTTTAGTTCACTTAAAAGCACAATTCAGTGGAATATGATCAATTAAAAATGCTGTAAAAATTTTCGAATGATATCAAATAATTTTATCACAATAAAAAAATTCTTTTAAATAGTTGATATTGGAGAAAAAATTCGAACTTGCAAAAGTAATAATCCACGTTATTAGAGTTGTTTTTGCGATTTTTTTAAAACAAAATACCGAGATTCAGTGGGTAGTACACGTAATGGAGTTTAAGATATTTACATATTCCAGCTTAGGTTATTTACATATTCCAGTTTAGAATATTTACGTATTCTGCTTTTTTTACATTACTGCGTTTAAGATTCTTTGAAGATGAGTATTTCAAGTATTCTTATAACTCGACTGTGTAATGGCTATCGCTATAGATTAGCATAACCTATTGATTCTTTCCGTGATCGAGTTTTTCCACTAAAAAACGTCGAAATTGTGGCATAGGATCGTTTGCTTATAATTCATCAAGAGTATATTTGTTGTGAAGCAAATTTTTCTTTCATTCGAAAAGTTGCCCATTTGTGACAATTTTTTTTCACATTCGATGGGAGAAACGACGTTCATTTCACTTGCTCTTTAGCCTAATATTTACAATATTGAAATTATTGCGTAGCTGATATTAATAGATTTTGTTATTACTTTGTTATATATTAAATAGACAGTGGAGATATTAGAGATATTAAAATTTTTGTTGTACACTAAAGCGTAATGGACGAGGTTATTTAGCAGGTTTCAATAGATCCTGGTCGTTTTTTGTCTTTCGCCGTTTTATTCGGCGTATAGGGAATAGAGGGGGGAGGGGCGAGGAGGATTGGTCCATAGTGGAAAGTGGACCATGGACATGAGCCCTTGACCATTCACGAAAATCGAGCGTCGGCCAACTTGGTCGATTCATCATCAAAAATAGATGATTACTAAGATTTTCGTTTGAAGATTTGATGATGTTATGGATGTTTTTAAGATGACAGTAAAAGATTTCAATATTACTGATGTGAAAGTGAATATCATCCTAAAAACTATGAGACACGAAACTGTTGAAAGTGCTTTCAACCAACTACAAAGAATAATTTCGTTGAGAATGCGGCGATCGTTGAGCCACATTTGGAGATTATAAATATTTCTCAGAGGGTATTAAGGGAGAGAAATCACCTCGCTGGAGGAGGAGGGGGAGGGGGTTAGGAGAGGAAATGTTTGAAAGATGGGAGAATGTAAAAACCTTATTTAACGTTAGGGAAATCGATCATATTTTAAGAACGTATTATTTCGATTGGCTAATATAACCTCTTAAATAATTTTTATTAGAGTTTCCTATTCTAAAGTTTTATGAGTTTTATTAATTTACTTTTATAAACGAATTGTGGGCTTTTTTTTATGAATTTATGAGAATTTATGAATTTTATGAATTATGAATTAAAACTTGCATAAATGAAAATGAAAATGAATTTAAAAAACTTTCTAATGAGGTAATGAAGTTTATTTCTTTCAATAAAAGCTTTTAGCGTATAAATGCTAAATAAGGGACCGTTTGTTGAATCAGCTTTGCAATCTATTGATGCTCTCATTTTACAGCAGTATTTTTTTTTTCTGAAGACAGCTTGTTCATTTAGGTACTACGCCATTTATGTTGCTTCATAAACGAATTCTGCACTAAAACATTTCAACATTCATTATCTACATCTTGTCCTTGACATAGCTCTTACAAAATCATTTAAATTTACTATTATAATGCTTTCATGTTTACCTGCTAATAAATAACACATCTGTCTAAAATTAATTAATAACGATGGAATCAAATGGAATCAAAACCTAGTGACTAGATCATTCGTATATTTTCGCATTTTTGGCATCCTCTTATTGTAAAAAAATCTTTGTCAAAATATTTTCCTCATCAAGATAACATCAACTGTATCGATACTATATGGAGCAAATTGCAAAGGTGATTATTGCATAGGTGAGAGGTAAAAAAAAGTGAAGAACATTGTGAGCAAATTGTTGCATGAAGCAATAGCGCATCAACTTTCTCCATTCAATAGCGCTCAGCTTGCATTTGAAATGAAAGCTATTGAAAGCAATAGCGCATCAACTTTATACACTTTATACCATTCAAATATGTATATTTCATATTTGAGCTCATAGAAGTGAATAAATGCAAGAGTGTAGTGCTAGGGAAGTTGGCACGATATGCACTTTCTGCTTCATGCTTACCCAATAACAGTTGTCAGTAGAAGGTATATTCAACTTAGAGCATGCAGAGGGACATTAATCTAAATACCCTCATAAAAGATTCGTTTCTGTGCGACCAAACGGTAGAAAATAAAATATAGAATTTTTGCTGCTTACAGTGATGATTAGGCATGATACCAACGGAAGGCAAACAGACACACAGACAGACGCAGATACACGTGGGCATGACGTCTCAGTAATGCGTTTTTGTGAAAAGTTTTGTAAAATCACCTAAAATTGAGGAAACCATAATTAATATTGAAACGTTAGACGTAATTTTAAAACATAGCCCAAGCCTAAGTTTAAGGCCAATAGAAGCCTAAATTGTTGGTTACTTACTGATTAGAGGAGGATTCCACAACTACAGCTGCACCAAGCTTGAGTTGAATTCAGCAAGTGCAGCGAATTTCCGAATGAGTAATGCCAAGTAGTCATGATGGGCTAATGCTATTGTTGGTATGGTTTAATATGCTTTATGGGGAGGTTTAAACCATTCATCTGCATTGCTTGTAGTCACTGAGCAATGTCATTGCGTCGAAATGATGCCTCTTTGTTAGACGAAAAGGAATGATTAACTGTAACATAATTGGGTAAGAATTTGAAGGCCGTTGCCTAGAAGTTCCGTTTTCCTGAAAGTATGGAAAATATTCTTATACCCGTTTTAATACCTGTATCGTCTATTTTCAATACCTATTTCTGGTACCAAAAAGTACGTGATTTTTAATAATCCCATTTTCCGACATAGGGAGGATCATTTTAGAAGTTTTTGATTTGTCAGCATTTTCTCTTCCTCAAATGACATTCCACTGATATCTATATGAAACACAACTTCGTGACTGTAGTCTTCATCCGTTATTGCTATCCATTCCATCGTATTACGACAACAGACCGACATTCCCGACGTTCAGCACAAGCAGGATGAAGGATTGGTAGAGAGAGGAGAGGAGGGGAGAGGAGAGGAAGGGTTGAGAGGTGGTGAAGAATTCGAGTGCTATAAATCACCGCGTAGATGTCAAATGAAAATATGCATTACTTTTATTTTACATCAAAATAGCTCATAATGTCTATCTTCGGCACAGATGTTCGGTTATCTCTAAAAAGATTCGAGGGAAGGAAAGAGGGAAGTAGTCCCCCTTCTTTGCTTTAATTGTCAGCTTCCCCAAAACTATCGACTAGTCAGAAATTTTCGTGCACACCTGAGCGGTGAATACCAGCAGGTAGATATTCTTGCTCATTGGCAGTAGGGTGTGATCAAGGTGTGATCAAAAGGTTTCAAGCCAAATGTCTTCTATGTTCTTTTCAAACAACGGAAGAGGATGAATACGGTAACAAATCATATACAAAGCTGCAAAAAAGAAAGAGTTAAGAAACCAATCGTAATTATAAGGCATCATGTCATACGTTCGAAATGCAAGATTTCTCTCATTTTATGACGAAACAAGTTTAGAAGAGTGCTAGTAAAGCTAAAAACAATAGGCGTCTTTGTATGTCGCTCACTTGGGCGGCACTCTAAGTTACTAATAAGTATTGCAGGTAATACAAGTAATACAATGTGCAGAATTGTAATATGCAGATGGTCGTATAAGCAGACAGATAAACACTTACAAATAGACGCAACATCGCTTTAATGCATTTTTGTAGGCAGTTTTTCGAAAGTGTATAAAGTTTAATGGCGAACATTTTCATATAGAAGCGCCTTAGAAGTCCATTAGAACAGCAAGGCATTAAACAGATTTTAGAATAAATTAACCCTCTCCCCTCCTCTCCTCCTCCGCGTGGAACACCTAAGCCTTTAAGCTCGCAATGATCATCGTTCATCAGTTCGTATTATCTAACGCTATCTTCTGAGGTAGAGATCAATATAATTTAAACATATCGGTTGCGTTGAAACCTTTGAGATTTGTTGCTTCCCGAGAGTCATAGCCAATTAATACCTGACTGCATGGAATGAATTATTTTACGCTTCACGCAGATATTTATTTGTAATCTAAACTTTGCTTATAATTATACCTGTCAAGTAAAATTTACTTCTTAAGAAGGATACATTTTAAGATGAAGAGGAATTAAAGATAAGTGAATCGCCTTCTAAAATCTAGCTAAAATTCGCTTCGAAATATAAGATTCTTATTTATTGTACTTAAATCTGAATCTTTTTTTATAGAAGTCATTTTTGTTTCGATCAGAATTTCACATAGCTATTTACTGTCGCTATTTCAACATCAACGTGGGCGTTAAGAATTGAATAGCTTTCTCTTTGTGGTTCGTAGAGAAAGTTATTGTTGTATGAGCCGCCAATATGAAATAAACATCGAATAAGAGGAGTGTTTAGCGCTTCCCATCGTAACGGACGATTCAGCATACTTCTTGCCTTCTCGTGTGTCCATCATGAACGAATCATTTCGGATCGCTTCGTCACGTCCCAAATCGAGTTGACCAACCCCCATTCCCACCCCCACCATCAAACGTTTACATCACCGTTCATATGTGCGCCATTCGCTATTGTTGTGATTGTATTCTCTCCTTTTAGCAAGGTTTTCCATTTATCTCATTGATAAATTCTTATTCACTTATATTTATTCATAATAACATCATTTCATAGGCGTTAATTCAATGTAGGAGTTAATAGGAGCTAATAATCAAATGCCCCAATTTTTTAAAAATTTCATTCAATTTTAATACTCAAATATTTCCAAAGCTTGCAAATTTTACTTGCACTACATATTCGGCATAAGCGATATGGTAATGCAACTAGAATTTTGTGATTACGCATTCAAAAGAAAAAGCAATTTTTGGAATGATATAGGTGGTTCATATTGATGGTGAAATTCATGGATTTTGCGAATGTTATCAGTCACGAATGGAGTTTAATGAAGAGTGGAAAATCCAATTAGGAAAGTACATAGGAGAGACTGTAACAATTGTAAGAACGGAGTGAGTCGTAAGAAGATTATCTCACATATAACGGTTAAATAAGATATTGATATATAGCAAGTAGGTATAAATAAGTGGACTATGTAGGTGGATTTCGTTGTAGATAAGATATAAGGAATTATTCCTACGTAAAGTTTATAATGTCGATACGAGAGAAAGTCGATACTTGAAAGTGAAAGATTCGAAGTTGAAATGTAGTTGTTGGATATAACACCTTCAGAAAGCATAGGTGGACGTTGTTGCTCAATACGACGACGCAAGCTGAGTTGGCTTGCAGGTGAATCGACATCCATGCTTTTTATAACGTTTTCATAGTTTTGGACGCTTGTTATTTAGAAGATACACGCTGCAGTATGATCTATGCCCATATATCACCTTTAGTAAAAAATATTTGTTCTTATTTAAACTTAAATATGGATTGCTTTAAAACATTGGACTAGCCCACTCGTTGATGTTATTGTGATTGCCATATATTACCACAACATTCTCCGACAGTCCTTGCTCGAGCTGCATGCTTACTGAAACGACGAGAAGCTTTGAAATTCAATCTGCCGAATCGATTTGATTAGTGTGTTTTTGGTTATCTGTCGGTAGAAGTTTCGAAAAGTCCACAAGGCGGAAATTAAATGGATCAAACTCTTTCTATTAACCGAACTTTACAATATTTTTACAACTTTGCATTATTTTTACAGCTCTTAGTAAGTGTACTCTCAATTTACTTCTTATTTTTGCAGCTAAAAAATTTATTGCCATTTTGTAGAAAATTTGTATGGGAGAGATTGCATTTATTTTCACTAATAATCAATGACGATTGCAATTTGATTGCAACGATTGCAGTAGGCTCATTTACAATTTAATGACAATGAACCAACCGATAAAATTTTTCCGAATTTCAGATAAACGTAAAATTCTCGAAAAATTGTTCCTATTTAGGGTGGAACAATATGTGCATTATTAATTATACAAAGTGATACTGTACTAATTTTATTTAAAGCGGAAACAATCCTCAGAAGTATTATTCGTTTAAGAAATTTCTTTCACATTATTTAGATCAGATTGCAATTTGCCATCTATTTTGCGGTCAAAGATCGATAAACAGTTACTTCTAGCATAAATAATTGCTTTTTATAGTACAAGTAATTGCATTTTATTTTCAATGTTAAATGAAAATAGACTTCACTTGGGCAGTAAACCAGTATTCTAGATTATTTATTTATTGTCATTTGCCAATTTCTTCAAGAATATTTAAAATCCTCAATAGGTTTTATATGAGAACATTGGTAATTCCTGCATAGATAATATATTGGGCTTACAAAACAACATTGGACGCATAATTATGCCAATAAGAAAGCTGATATAAAGTGATCATGGTATGTTAAATCAGCATAAAAGATTTTACAATTCTTCTCTGTAATTCCTTTGTTCATGTCATTTGGAGATGACTTTTTTGCAATTAAAAATTCGTAATTGATAAAAAAAAGATGACGTAAAGAAAATTTTTTTTTTAAATTTAGGCAGTGAAAATTTTGTAGAGTTCATTTATTCGTAGAGGTAAGATAAAACTTATTTTAATATTTTGAGAGGGTGGTTGTTGATTGACGAATGCAAAATTTTGGCTGAATGAAATTGTGGCCGCGTGGTCAAATAACCATGGTCAAATTACGGTTCGCTGAAACAATGAAAGTGCTTTTATCCATTTATTCACTAAAATGCGTTATTTTCTACTTAACGGAGTCTTAAGGATGAGTAGGGTGGGGGAGGGGGTTGGGGGGAGAGGGGGAGAGGGGGTTTTATTCACATCAGCCGCACTCCTATTTCGTCCAGGATATATCGATCTTTTGGCCGACAATAAGTAAGTCTGAAAAACTCAAAGAAATCTGATTTAAAGAAAATTTTTAATCATTTTTTTTTCGACTTTATTCATCTCATTGGCAGTCGCAGAAAGATCGCATGACGATAAGTTTTCAGATGAATCCGCGCGTTTATTTCGAGAAAAAGACGTTGGAGAACTATGTTTCGTGGTAAATTTCATTAGAAAAGTTACCTTTTTTTGAAAATTGGAAGAAAATCATCGTTTTTTATATTAAGTAACGATAATTATTCATAGTGATAATACATCTTTTCATGTCTCATCAAAAATGCTTATGGTCTCATATCTTCGCTATAGCATTTTATGGTGTTGAGTAGATGCAGGGCATGGGCAATGAAGGGAAGGATGGCGGATATTAGAGTTGTACCGAAAGTGAAAGAGAAGGGGCATTGAGGTCTTTTCAAATTTAAAAACGAGAATAGTATTTTTTCAAAGTAATTGTGCAGATACCTACTACTCACTACAACAATGTTCTAGTTGAACCACCTATTAAATATGTACTAAACTTATAAAAGTACGAGTTTGACTTGCGAAAGATACTATATTATATAATTCAAATGCGATTAAGTGAAATAACATTTTAACTGACCAATTTAACAAATGGACTGACCAACATTTTAACTGACCATTTTTTTAGAAATAGTAAGTTGTAGTGCTAAGGATGAGATTTTTTTCCAGGAAGCGTCTCTCTTTTTTTCAAAAGAAAGAAAAAAAAAATTGTCAAGCGACATCCCTCAACGACCCAAATACTTCATCGCACTTTAACATACATTGGCATTTTTGGAAACAATTTGCGTCGTCAACTTTCAACACATTCAACACCTTATAATTATTGTCTCTTAAATTGCTTACCTGACCGGTATTCGTGTAAACGATTTCGAAGGTTTTATGAGATTTCCGTAGTCGATATTCACTGATTGCATTCACATTTCTGTACAAAGCAAACCTGTTTGTAATGAGTTGCATCGGCGACATAAAATGCAATTATTGCTTCTCTTACATCCTCCATGCGTAAATGCTCGTTTTATGTATGAATGACGTTTTGTAATTATCGTCGAATGTTATCTGACAAATTTTAATTTCTTCTCACTTCATTACATTTTAAGTTACAACAATATATTATATATATATATATATATATATATATATATAGTAGCTTGGTGTTGATTAATTCTTTTATTTGCGGTCCTTGAGAAGTTGAGGAAGCGTAGATAAATCTATGAGATTAAGACCTGAAGCTGGTGATACTCATAAATTGCAGAAGTGTCACATTTCCGATGATGGGCTAATTTTGAGATTAAGCTTATAAATATTTGTTACTCCTAAGAAAAGGCGCTTTCATCGGAGAAGATGAAAGGTACACTCCCTGGCAAAAGACACGTTTTCGATTTTTTTGTCTTTTTTTTCTGTTTTTCTTCTTCCGTTCAAAGTGTAGTAGCAGATTCATTATTTTTTGATGTAAGTTTGATTTCACTATTGCTCCCCATCTAGCAATAATCTTTGATCTCAGGAAAGGTATTTTTAAAAATTGGCGCAAAATTTAATATCAAACTCCGCTCGTTCATAATTTTATTGCTTTCTACTTATTGCTTTTTGCTTAACATTTAACGAAGGTGCACAATTTTTGCTTAAAGAGTACAGGCTCCGGAAATGAGATATTATGAGTTAGGATGAGAAAGCAATTTATAACAATGCATACTTTAATCAGTTTTAAACTCATCAAAAAAATCATTTCCTGCAGCTAGCAATAGTGTTTTCGCATAACGCCGGGGAGTGGATGCGGAGGGGACAAGATGCGAGGGAAGGGGATGCTTTTTGAAAAATATTCGCTCAATACGGGAGGTAAGAGCTTTCTGATTTCAGAGCAGAGGTTGCTAACAGGATGGGATCTTTTCACTACTATTAAACATCTTTCCTATGGAAAACCATCTGAAAGACACTGTAAGCTTTGATTTCAAATACTATGCAGACTGTTGCAGGAGAGAACAACCTTACAAAGGGGCGATCACAATGTATCAATCATCGATAATAACACATTTAATATTTTCACTTGTTCACTCATTTGCATATAATATGCAAAGTTGTTTCATTAAGACTCGATTTGTTTATGTATATGTCTGTCTCTATGTCTATCTGTCTGTGTACGTATGTTTTCTGTCTGCCTGTGTATGTATGTGTTTTTTATATGAATGTACATACAAGTGATAATTTACATCTAGGTGATATTTCGAATTCAAGATCAACGAAATTCGTGCTCTAGATTTTCCTAAACCAATTGCCGCTTTGATCCACTAGTCTCGAAATGAGTTCTGATTAGATCAGTTTTATAATTCTCATTGTTCAGATGCATTAAATACCTCGAGTAAAGCCCGAAGTCATCCATGCAAGTATTTTGTCGGGAATGTTTCCGTGAAGCGGTGGGGATGGAGGGGGGGGGAGGGGGTGCAGCAGAGTGGCGAGGGATTCACTTTTTCTAAAGGTGCAGGTAGCGTTTTATTGGAACGAGCGATTTATTGGTAAAGAAGGTTTTTCTACTATTCATGGATAGGCATTCAGCTCGGAACAGGGAATTTTTCCTGCGACGGTACAGTATACGTCTGGCAAGAGCACGGGCGCCATTTAAAATGTTGTACATGTTGGCCATGAAGCATCGATAGTACTTTTGAAGATTCGCTTTGCAGAAAGGAAAGTGCTCATTTATACGCATCCGTAAAGAACTAATGTGAAATTGCAATCATACTAACATAACATGAAAATTAACCTAAAATTGTGATAGGAATTAGAAGTTCTGGTGACGTGAGTTCCAAAAAATTTGCATATAAAAATCCTGTTCGTTAAGATTTTATGTTTAGAAAGGTATTAGGAAGGTAAAAATAAAAGTTTGGTGTTTGGAAGGGAATACTAGGCTAGTAGACATACGCCAATGAACCAAAGAAGGCTATATTGCTTGGCCAATAAACACCAACGCGGAAATAAAATACCTATGAATATGCTCCTAAATGTTTCATTCGCCAGTGCATGTCCTCCGAGCAAGAGCTACTATCAGAATGTGACAATATCAAATGTTAAAACATAAAAGAGAATGAAAGCAATTGAAGGAAATGGGAAAACATACGAAAGTGTTTTGCACCCGATCCCGCTTATCTGACCAACCGATTTCACAAATTGCCAGCAAAAAAAAATAAATTATGCAGTTATGAGCTCACGTTTCACGCGATTTGAACCACAATAGATTTTAGAAATCATCTGTAAAGATCTTCGACCTCTATGGAATGAAGAGGCCGACAGGTTTAAAGCAGGAACTCATATCTAAGGGTTTTTTTCTAATAATGTAGTTATTATTAAATCGTTTATGAGGTTGTAGAATTATTTCATAGGTGTGAATCATTAATGCAAAATTTTTAATCTGCGAGTTATGCATTCGTCAGTTGCTCACCTGATATCAATCTAAAAAATGATATTTCTGCTCCCACATCTTTGCAATAATTTTTTTTTTTTTTTCGATAGTTATTCAACTTCGTCTTCGATGTTTTAGCTTATTTCAGCATTCGATCTCGGCTGTAAATCGGCATTCGAAATATTTGCTCATTTCAGTTGTAAGAGTGACAAAACAAGATAACTTGTGGGTTCCTTTGTAGTAATGCGTCACTCCCCTCCTCCCTCCTCTAAACCTTGTGAATCCTGGCTCGGAAATCCTGAGCTTCTTGGGATACTCAAAAGATACATGCATTGAAGCTTTAGGGGGGGGGGGATGGGGGAAGGGATGGTGCATTACCTCAGGGGAACCTGTATGTTGCTTTTTAAAGCTTTGATTACGGATTTAAAAATTCTTCGTTAGCCGATTCTTAATGTCATCAATAACTGCCTCTGCCTTCTTTTGTGTACTTATGGCGTTACCTCAATTGAACTATAAATTACTGCTACATTATTATTATGTTTATTTATCTTATAGTAGATCAATATTGCAGCGTTGTTTTTTTCCGCGACTGTGTGATGATGATATTGGTTCAACATTAGTGCAGACTGCAACGTTTCGCGATCAGCTGATAGGTTGAAGAAAATTTTGTGGTAGTCAGCTGCTTTTTATTCATTCTATTTATAAGACTGCTTACCTCTTCATCACCCTCGTCCAAGCATCATTGCGAGCTTTTCGATATATTCTTCGAAAATAAATTCCGTGTTTTTCGCTATTTTTATCGATGTTTCACAGCGAATATAATTTATCATATTCGCAAATAAGTGGAAAAGCATATTTGAGAAGTTAGCATAATATAGCTTTCTACGCTTCTGTTCATTGGTGCCACTAAATGCAAAAATTGTTTGCAAACGATAAAATATGTGCAAAAATGCACCAATATTTCAATCGATATGATCCCTCATATAAATCCTATTAAAAATTGCTTCTTTTACGACCAGACCCGGTGTGGAATAAAAACTGGTATAGGGTAAGCGACCAAACCGGTGTGGACAGAGACCGGTGTAGCATAAGCGACTGGACCAGTGTGGAATCTATCGGTTAAAAATGTGTGTAGATTTTTGCGCATATTTAACTATCTACCTTCTTTTCCGCGGTTGAGGGATCGAAAAAGTGTTAATAGAGATTATCATATTTTCGTACAGCTTATACATCTTAAATTCCATAACTTCATTTTCAGTAATTTCCACAACGAAACACTGAGTGGACAGATACTCACACATACTTGCGCGCAAATATGACGTTGGAGTTACGCTTTTTATAAATGCAACTTAGAAAATTTTTCGTGAAAATCTATGAAAAGTTTCGTGGTGCAATTAGCTAGTGCTTTTAAGCATGAAAGTTGCGATTGAATTTATAATAATTACTAATTTAAGTTGTTGTCGTTATGCATTTTTTGCAGATCCGCTTTACAAGAATTCCTCATGGCGATACCCCGTCTATACGCATTGTAAGGGTTTCGGGCCCTGTTTGCTTTGCCCTTTGCCCTTAATTTGCCCCTGAAGAATCCACAGATCTTTTCTCTTTCGAGGCTCGACCAGTTGCTGTGCAGCCTTGCAATAAGAATAGAAGTTATGGTTTTTATTAAGCCTTAAAAATAAACAATAGTAATGTCGAAGGGGTAACATGACAATAGGGGGATGGTTGCTCCGACAGAGTCATAGCACAATAGCGCCCACCTCCGCACCAAGCAGCACCGGGCAATCCTCACTCCCCAGCCACTTCACTGTTCTATTCCGAATCGATCTTTGCTAGGACGACACCTCACGTAGACAGCTAGAAGCACAGTGATTGCGTTTCAGCAAACACGCTATCTTTTTATAAGTGTCTGGGTGTTCACTTTAATTCGGGCAAAAATGCAACTAGAGTTGAGAAAATTAATAAGAATAACTCAAACCCTAGAAAGATCTCTCCCACAAATCACCTTGCCAGTGAAAGAGAATATGTGCACATGTGCCCTTGATGTCCGCCATTCTCGCATAATTTTGATGAAAAATGCAGAAGCTGAAAATTGCCAAAAAAATTGTGCACATTTCATATGCCCGGGTTTTTGTTTTAAATTGGTCAGGTAGCAGGCTGAGAGTCTCTTATTGAAGGCCTACACGATGGATCAAGACTGCAAAATATGAAGTAGATATATTTTTTTATTTTTCCTAAGAGCTTCTGAAATTGGTTGGTCGAGCGAGGAGGATGCAAAAGCGCATATCTTGCCGACTTTTCCGGTGCGCTTTACTACTTTTTGCGATTTTTAAAGACGTCATTCATGGTTTTAATCGCTGAACATTGCTGTCAATAGAACACGAAGTTAAAAACGCCACAATTTGAACGCATCAGACATTAATCCGTACGCAAAATTCATCGACTTTTCTTTGATGCTTTTCTTCACATCAAAAGGCTGTTCCAACTCATATGCAATGTTTTTTAAATGTTTCTTTTTATATATCTTTGCAAAATTGCAATTAAAACCTATATGCAAATCAGTTGAAACTTTGCATCTTGCATTTTGCGGATTTTGCGTTTTGCTTTTTATAGACTGCTTTCCGCTTTACTAAAAAAACGCTATGTGAATAATTGTAAACAAGTGATTCGGTATCAGCGAATGTGTAAAGTTGAGTACACATTCTTCATGTGTATACAAGAGACTAAGCATTGAAATAACTTCAGTATGTTGGCTGCATTTTTTGTTGTAAAATATGTAAGCAATTTCTTTTGTATAGTAGATTGCCGAGTAAGTTAAGTTGACGTTGTGAAAGATGTACATTCATTAGACGCCTAAAGGCTTTGACAACCTTTTTTCTTCACTTTCCATCATACGGCTGTATGCTTTTTTTCAAGTTTTTGACGCATTAAGACAACTCGTTATGTGTTCATATACGTTGGTGTTTTTCTACTGATCATATATGTGTTTATTTGTCTCTAGGTCTGTTTGTCTGATAGTTTCTGAATTTGCAGATCGCAAATACTAAAGTAGGTCAAATTTGGTTGATATATTCCACCTATAAAGGTATGCGCGCTGATTATTGTGTTATTGGTTGGCAGATACCTTTGTATTTATATGGATTCCGATTTTCCAACGGTTTATCATATTTCCGACTTAATGAGACAAAGTTTTGCAGACCACTTCTACGGTAAAGTCATCCGGATTGGGTTATAGCTAATCTTTTTTCTTCAGTGGCATATTTTTTGCAGCTAACTAATTTCCGATGAAAACATATCATTGACGATTTTTATTAATCTTTATCTAGAGATTGGAGCAACGTATATATATGTTTATGCTCATTTCTATGGTCTTTTATAAAATGAGAATTTAAAATATTAATATTTTAGCAGAAGTCAATAAATTATTCAATATAAATTGCTAAGATCATATGCAAGATTTGAGCGGGCGAAAACGAATAGTTGAACTGGAAAAATGCAGAAGCAAGAAATTATTCGACTAATGTAGAGTGCGTCCACTGAAGCATTGAATAATTGATAAACACAGCTAAGTAGAAGAACGTTTTAGATTATTTGATATGATATGTAATGTACTTTTGCAGTTCTACTAATCACACTCATAATAGTCACCTCTATAAATTGTCAACAAATAATACGCAACATGACTTTCTTATGTTGGCTTATATTGCATTTAACTTTTTTTTTGTAAAAATATTCATCCTTTGCAATTTTTGTTTTGCAATGTGTCCACTTATATTTGTCTCTTGCGATTATTTTGCAATTAAGGTGATGTAAAATTTGGAAGCTGACCGATTGTAAAAGAGCTTGCAAATTTTTAGGTACTTTTATATGGCAAGAAAACCTTTCGAAGATTTCTTGAAGTTGAAATTCCTCCGATTAAAATGAATCTCATTGCAAAAGTGTGTTTACGATGGTTATCAGATCTCTTATATAATGAAATATATGTTGCCTTCAATTATTTTCTGCTATCTGTACTCTTTAAATGAGCGCATGGATATTTTAACGGTTACATATGCGAGCTCTGCGTTCAGTGCTAGATCGTGGTATGGACTGAAAACTTTTTTGGATATTCTGGTTTTCCAGTATAGTGGTTCTTTAAAAATGCTTATAAGTGGATAATTCCAATTCTCAGCTTCTTGTTTTATTCTCATAATTTAACCTCAAAGGTGTTCCCATCTTTCTTTTTTCAAAAAATCCATTCTTCATTTTCGTTTCATTTCGCATCCGAATATTGCATTTCTTTCAAAATTGCTCAGAAAAATATCCACCACAATTTAAAGTAAACTTGAAGTGCAAACGTATAATCGAATTATTTCGCATTATAAAATTTACTTAATTGTGCTTATTTAGAAGTGTAGTCGCATTTTATTGCAATAAAGGAGAGGTTTGATGATTTTATTAACGAATAATATATAAAAAGTTTATTTAGTTTTTCACAATTTTTTTTTTCAACTTTTCTGGTCATTATTCGATGAGGATTTTTTTTGCGATAAAATATTTTCAGCCCATCTGTTCATGATGGCGTAATTTTGCATGTTCTCTCACTTCAGGGCGCTGAAATAAAATAAAATAAATAAATAAAATTCTTAGTGGAATAAATATTCTTGGTGCTTCTTTGCGCTATTTACTTTCCAATATTTACGTACTTGCAAAATTGTGACGTTTGCTGAGATACCTACTCATTTTGCTTATCTTTGGCCATTTACCCTCGTAATATATATCTATGGAAAAAAATTTTCGTTCATTCATATTATTTTTTATTGATATTATTTTCTTCTATACTAATTTAGCATTTTATTATTTTTATGGTCGATTAATTTATTGACTAAATAAAAATTCCATTATTAAACATTCGAAATATACATCTCTAAAATTATGAGAAATTTTTGCACTCGTCGTTTTTTTGTCATGTAAATATTTTATGATCGTGTAACCGGTCAGAGATTGAACTGAAGAATGTCGATCATTAGTGGACATGATAGAGCAATTTTCCTATTCAAGCGAGTGGGGCCATTTCCTGTTGTTGAAACATTTCGACATTACTAATGAGAATGCTTTAAATGGAATAAGTGGGCTTGCTGAATAGAAAAAAAGTTTCAACTTCACTCAGAATTCTTCTTTATTCGTAAATATTCGTATCATTCGGCTTTCGTATTTCTATTATAAAATTTCCACTTTTTATGCATTATCACGGTTCACAATTACAGTTGCATATCTATGCCTATGTTGTGCTTGTCTGTGTCTGTCTGTCTGTTTGTCGGATCACTTCAGTCTAAAAACCGCATAATCCAAAACTTTTTTATTGAAAGTGTAGAAACATACTGGTCAATAAAAAAAGAATTTTTCAGCACTTCTGATGTTAAGCACTCAATCAACAACGCATGCTTGAATTTCGATGATAATTTAGAAGCGAGAATATAGCAAAAAAAAGAGAATTTGGTCATCGTGGATAATCGCAACGAAGGTGCGGAAACGTTTTCTAGCTTTTTTGTTCGCCAATCGAAATGAGCGAATTTTCGTCCTGAAATTTGAGAATAATTTGCTGAAAGTTCGTATTTTTTTTAGTAAATTTAGATTTTTACTCGAAATTTTAAAAGACGGATTTTTCAAGGGTTCATTTTCCAATGTACCAGTTAAATAGTCAATACCTGGCTTTAATATCTGTGCATTTAGTTCGAACCTTTTGAGAGCAAATGCGAATTTTCATTAAAAAAGTTACAAATTTCATGCAATTATTTTTTAGTTTTCTTCAGTAAGTTCCGTGAATAAAATTTTCAGACCTAATGTCATATTGAATGGCAATTCTTATCACCATTTAAACCGCCCTATTGAATAAGACTCAGTCAATTCCGTTGGATCAGAGGCAAGAAAACTGAATTTTTTGACAGTATAACAGTTTACATTTACATTAGTAATGAAGCTTTTTCTGATAGGCTTACTTCTTATAGCTAAACTGACGTGAAATATGAATAAATCTGACTCTGCTTGATACAGACACATTACCCTTTTATATATTATTGGTAGTTATTTTATCGTGATAATTGCCATATATATATATTTATATATATCAATCAAAAGCTTTTATCAGTTTCACTGTCACTAACAGAAAGAGTCGACGTGCCAATGAAGCCATCATAACATTTGTGTGCTTGCATAGATGCTTCGGTTTTTATCTAAACAAAAATTCAATTTTATATCAGCCAGTATCAATCGATATTGTAGTTTTTAGTCAATGCTGCTTTAATAACGATCCATGTGAATGTACCATTCTCGTTTCATTACTTGCGTCATGTATTACGTTAATGTTGGTTGATGCAGTGTTGCTGTTTAGTGTGAAGATTAATCTCGAATAAGGGCAATTATAGCTCTTTGATGACTTGAATTTAACTATCATAAACTTTCAGTTTTCGTTTTTTGCGCATAGTGATTTGTCGTTGTTTGAAGTGACGCTTCTTTGCTCGAGCAAGACCTCGAGCTTGCTGTTACATCAGATAGATGATAAATAACACTTGGAAATAAGCACGTTTTTTTCACATTTTTCACGTTTGTCTTTTCTTTTTGTTGTTTCAATAGCGTGATTAAAAGTTGTTTATGCTTGAGAGAAGGCATCTTTATCGAGAAAAGAAACCTAATTTGTATTCATCAAAAATATCTCTTCTTTTTTGCATTTCTATTTTACATCAGCCTCTCGTTGTGATAATTGCTCCAGTTGGCTTACAATTTGCAAACAATACTGTAGTCATTGTTGAGAGCATATTGGCAATAATTTTCATCTACTCTAGTCTTATAAGATAGAGTGATTCCATTTGAAAACTTTAATATCCTTATTTCTCAGTCTGTACTCTATGAAATGCAGCAATTTCGTTATGTTAGCTGGTTAATTATATCATTCTTTTTTCCGTAAGAAGTGATTTTAAAATGTGTCGTTATTGAAACGTCAGCATAGTTTTATGCAAATTTATCGCTAGCTTATTTCATTTTAATTAAAGCTAAAAAAATTTATTCAATTTGACTCAAGCTTGCGTAGAAATGTGTTTCTCACGTGTTTTATAAATAAGGAGTTCATCTTTATTTTGTCTAACGCTCAGGTGTTCTTTGGAAAATTTCTTGAAATTACCCAATATCCTCGAAATAATCGAATTAAGTTATTGTTTTCGTTATTACTAAACATATAAAATTATAGCCGAAAAAGTAACCGAAAAATGTTGATATTGCTTCATTCATGCCTAGGTGGCATATATCTGTTAGCATAAATATGACTCGTATCGTTTTGTCGTATTGTAATAAAAAAACAAAAAATTTCAGGTAAAATTGCCTATAAAATTTGAATTTCTGAGATTATTTGTTTTCAATACCTCTCAGTTAATTTCTGTTGAGGATATATGCGTTAATTTTGGGAAGTTCGAGTGATAGTTTTTTCTATGAAGAGAAGCAAACGCTAGAAAATATAATTCGCCTTAAATATTTATTGATCTATGTGAATATAGTAAAACTGTTTTCCATTTTATTCCCAAGTTTATGGTTGTTTTGAAATTTTTGAGTCGTCCCAACTTTCTTCAACAAAAGCCTTATCCACAAATCCAGTTCAGTTCTGAAATACTGTGGAGGGCTTTTAGCCCGGCTTATAAAAAAGGATATGATATGTGAAATTTTTTGCAAAAGTGCTGTCTATGTATCAATTCTTTGACGGTTTCAACTTTCATGAGATTCATAGATCACATCTCTTCCTTAATTTAAATTTTGTCCATACACTTTTGACTGTATCGCAAGCGTGTTTTGGAGAACCGCCAACTTTTGCAAAAATATTTCAATATTTCCACCTGCATCTTGAAAATTAATGCATTATTTTCACCTGTTTTTTGGAGTTGTTGCATTTCCATTTCAATGATCAGAATTCAAAAGTTTCTAGAAATTCCAATGTTTATATAATTGTCAGTTTTCTTACTTACCTAACATTTGCTACATTTATCTTTTGTGACATCTTCTTGATATAATCGAAACATAAATTTTTTCATCACTCTTAACTACAACTTAAAAAAAAAAACTTTTTGCGGTGTTATTAAAGCAATTATTGATAGAATTCAAAACTAAAAAATCTTATTTCATGCTCGGTGATATTTTGCGAGGAATCTTAGTATGCAACTGTTTAAAATTTTCTGCTCAGAAGTTTTTATCCATATTTTCTGTAGCATTTTTTTCCGAAGTTTCCATTTAGGTCTATTTTTCTACGATCTTAATTGAGTCTCATTTTTCTGTAAGCTATAAAATTTTAAACAACCTCAGCAACTGACTCATTACCTTGATCCAAACTAGCTCACGCTTATCACACCCATTATTTAGCCCTCAGGCTACTGTTTTCTGTCTGTGGCCCGTTGATTTCTAAATAAAAAGTTCTTATTAGTTTTTTTTTAAATTGTAAATTCCATTTTTAATAAAAATGTGAAGAATGAGATGACACTAATATTTGCATCGAGGGCATTTCCTTTTTTCATATATTTGTTGATATTTCGAGACATTTTTTCATAAATGAAGTGACGCTTAATCACTGCAATATTTATGTCAAACGTTTCGACCTGCTTTCTAGTGAAAGACTTAGTAATGAAACGAGAGAGGTCATGGTGGTAGAAGTATAGAGCAGCTCAGTCGAGCACCTCTACCAACCGACAACACACAGTATCAAATTATGGTAACTCTGTTCTGTTAACCAGTCCATTAACCATCGCTGCGTCAAAGATCTTCACCTTGAGGTGTTTCAGAAAAAAAGAGACTTTGTCGCAGACTTTATTCCTGTATGGTATCACGGTATCGGGTGACGAAGTACATTACTGTGTGCTCTAGGTTGGTGTAATTGAATGAGCATTGCACGAAAACATACAAAAAATGGACGTATTTCTTGTCATCAATAATTCATTGCTTTCGAAGAGAAATTTATCATTCGATCGATTCAACCATTTCAATTGTTCGCTTTTGTTTCACGTACATAATTCATTGAAAATTTTGTTTATTGTGAATTGCATAAATTTGGTTGAATTATTGCATGTTTCATAGATTTATCTTCGAAATATTTATTTGCAATAAAGGATTGCTGTAAATGAGCGAAATTGGTCACTCTGACAAATATTTGGCTCATTTGATCAATTTTTTTTCGCTTCAATCTAGCTTCGAAGTTTTCATAAGTTTATCACTGCCGTTTAAGTTTTTCCACTTATGTGGATAATATTTCCGTTATTTTGCCTTTTTCGGGGAAAGCCTTCATCTTCATCTATGAGACAGTTATAAGCATCGTAATTTTAGCGTTGTCTTTCAACAGAATCCGCATACTTTTTAAATTTTCTTTAACTTTTGAGGATAGCACACCTGTTGATGCCTTCGAAGAATGAACCGAACCATTGTCGTGAAAGAACGAAATCGCTCGTTGGAGTTTTCTAAGTCTCTCTCAGCGAAGTTGGTCGTTCAAGTTCCATAGAGCATCATAAGATCGGCCTATGAGTTTCATTTGTTTCTTTTTTTTTTTGGGTGGGGGAAATTCGCCACGATTACTCCATCAGGATCAATATATATTTTTACTGTTGTTTTTCGAGCAGGTCTTCCCGTCTTGAACTCGACGGAATCAGATGACCTGATTGAGACATATTGACAGATGCATGCTTCATCTCACGTTACAACTCTTTGCGCGAAGTCTTTTTTGTTCTTGTTGTTAGTTTTGTCCACGAGGTTAGCGGCAATGCTAACCTGTCGTTGCAATGATTTCTTACGTAAAACTTTTGACACCTGACTAATTTGAAACTTGCTATTTCATAGAATTTCGTTTAGAATTATGTAAGATAAGCAATAGAATATGGCAATTGTTGTAACGATTACACTTCCGTGAACTTCCTCTTCTAGTTCCCGAACTGCAGCAAAACTTGCACCACTAATCAAATTTGGCGATCTATCTTTGTGGCCATCTTACAGATCCTCTTGATCGTCTTGAAAATGCGTCATACATTTATAAATTGTTTTGATTCTGCAAGCAACACCTCCCGTAAATTATCCTGAAGGCATCAAGCTGTATTCTTACATTATTATCAGGTTTCGTTAAGAAGTTCATGTTCGCACTGATCTCAAGATCAGTAGTTTCCGTCATGCGTAAAGTGCACTATTTTCAGCGTCACTCAGCAAACGGGAACAACATCGGAGAAAGTGTTAATTTTTAAGTAGATCAGTACCTGGAAAGTGTTTAGATATTCTCTGCCTGAAATAGGTTTGGGCAACTTCGATTGATAATTTTTTTCCCACAAACTTTTCGAATGCTTATCACATTAATATAATGTAATAATAAAAAAAATAGTATAACAGTAATAATATAACGTATGCATATATTTGCAGTTATATGCATATATGTTTATTACATATATAATCTAATATTATATAGTTCTGTCGTGTTTTTAAGTGGAGAGCTCTCTTTTAGAAATCTTGTCGAACAGCGGGCATTTCCATTGGCTAGCCATGAAAACATAAACCCATTCCTTAAAAATGAGATCTGCTCGAGCAACTGCTATACGTAGAATCTAGAGGTAAATAGGCAATTTATTTTTCAGTCATAAAAATGCTTCGGTCGGAGCACCCCTAATGACTGTCATACGATCTTTGAAAAGGTATGCAATAAAATAAATGAGGAAAAAATTGCGTTATGCAAACCGAGCATAGGCGTTTAATTTTTATTCATAGGATAACAGCGTAGCAAAATATCCCAATGAGTAAGCGAGAGACGACGAAGGCTGAAGGGATCACGTCATTCGTTCGTGACCATCTATTTACTTCTCCGTCTTCTCCTCCCCTTCAAAATGGCGGGTAGAGGACGGCTTGAAGCAAACTCACTCATATAAAAATATTACAAAGTGATTAACACTGTTGAAGGTGCAAAATTCATTTGCAATTAATTTTAGAAAGATTTCACAAATTGCTCCATCGTTGTTTCACACATTTACTGCACACTTGTGCACAATATGTGTTACATATTTCCTTGCCTCCAGTTATGTATATATATATATATATATATATATATATTATATATATATATATATATATATATATATAATATGATGGATAAATATATAAATAGATGGGTAGATAAAAGTGTGTCGCTGTCGCTTTATAGTGGAAAAATATGTTTGGAATGTGAGAGTATGACATCAATAGCGGATAATCAACACACATGCAAGCATACTAAAAAAAAGCGAAAAACGCTTTCGTTGTTTCGCATCACTACGATAATAAAGTTTCTAATAAACAATACAGAGCGCAATATATCAAGTTATTACTTATCACTTGCGTATCAACAATACACCTTTCAATAATACTTATCCATCCTCGTTGATTTTATTATATTTCTTTTGGACATTTTTCGCATTTGTCGTTGTATCACTTCAAGTCTTGCTATGAAAACTGCTTCTAATATTTTACTAATGTGATTTTAGTTGCATTTTGATGCATTTAATGTATTTTACTGTATTTTAAAGGATTTTTCGGCGTACACATTGTAGATCTGCGCTTACAAGTCTTAACATCAATATTTTCAGCAACTTTCCGAAATAGACTTTATTCAAATGAGAGTTTACGATAAATAAGGGAGAGGGGGCAGGTGGAATAATTATAGCAGAAATAAGAAGGCAATTTTGTTATGAGAAGTTTATGGTATGACAGTGATCGTGTAATTTTGTTTTCACGCAGTGAATGTATCGACCGCTCAAATGTCACGTCGTTGAAGTGTTTTGTGGCACATTTGCCAAATAGCGCAAATGAATTGGTATATTCATTATAACGGAGGGCGATTCCTTACACCATTGATCCAATTTCGATGTTTACTTTGATATTTTCATTTACACTTAGCTGAATGTATAGTGTAAGTCGCATATATTGCATTGTAGCAATATCATTGAGCTGAAACGTGAACGAAAACTCATTTCTATTTGCGACCAGCTTTATTTCTTATAAAATTGCATTCACAAAGCCCATTGTAACAATGCGGTGTTTGAGCACATTATAAATATAAATATAAGTACAAATATAAATATAAATATAAATGTAAATATAAATATAAACATAAACATAAATATAAATATAAATGTGAATATAAATAATGTAAATGTAAATATAAAAATATAAATATAAATGCAAATAAATATAAATGCAAATACAAATATAGATATAA
>QEWY01000611.1:457-57859 GCA_006503575.1 Baylisascaris schroederi | reverse complement strand
CATATATATATATATATATATATATATATATATATATATATATATATATATATATATATATGTATAATACGAGGAACTCGCTGAAACTAGAATTACCGAATTTGGCTGGAAAAGTAGAATTTAGCTATAAGTTATACCATAGAACGTATCGACACTTAAACATGCCAAAGGTTTACCTACCCTTTGCACTTAATCAAATCGAAAAACGAATCTTTTATGAGGGGATTACGCATGAAAAATTTAAATACTTTATCCTGAAAGTTTTATTACTTGTTGGCAATTTATGGAACCGGTTGGTCAAACTAGTGTGATCGGAAGAGCGCATATTGTGTCAAATATTTTAGATCAGTTTTTTAAAACTCATTTCCCCATTGATATGGGTGCATTTTCCAAGAAAAGGATGTTGATGGAATGGTTGGAACAATATCAGCCAAAATTTTTTAGCAAATTTTATCCTCCCAATGACTTTTTTAATGGTTTTGAATTTTTGAAATTTTACAAAATTTTTCAATAAAATTCCTTTCGGTACTCAGGGTGGCAATGCTTCCTCAGCGGTAGTCCCTCTAGCGGTGGTACTTTTCGATTTGTGGGTGGTGTGGGAGGAGGGGGGCAAGAGAGATAATGGGATTTCTGTTTGTTTCTTTTATTCACCTCATCATCGCCTTCTCCGCCTTTTCATTTTCTTCAATTTCCGTACAAAGTTTTTTGCGTAATTAGATTGCTTCGAAGAGCATACTCTTTGTCGTTTTATTAATAAGGGCATACAAAAATTTGCGTAGATTTTGGTTTCTTTCTAAACCAGTTAGGTACCTTAACTTGTGCATTAAATTTATGACACACTTGCTATGCAGTCTTCTTTATGTACTTACTGCTTACCCTGATAGCAAACAGCGGCTATGCTCTCAGCCACCGATGACGTCACTTTTTTCTATTTTTGAAAAAATTGCCTCAGGCAATTATTTGCTTTTTTTGATTTCGCACATAAATGAGACCTTTCAAAAAGTGACTCAAGGAGTTGTCTCGGGAAATGCATTTCCCTAAGACGAACTCATTTCCGCTTTTTCCCGGTTCAGTAGGAAGCGGAAAAACGAAATCGTTGTGTTTGCTAACCCTACGAGGAATACCCTACCCAGCGAATGAATATTTGTTCTATTTCTCAAATTGTAAAATTGCTATTGTGCTGCGCATTTCGTAGAATTTTTCCTTTTTTATACTTTCATCTTTAACTTTTCCCGCTATATTTTTTCCTCGAAACTGTTTTACGGTCATGATTTCTTCTCCACTAATGTTTCATCAAAAAGGACTTTTTTCAAATATTTCTCCCAACTACTCTTCGCAGAAAGCGATTTCATTTTGAAAAAATCCACTGAATTTTTGCGATAAAGTTTCGGAAAAATCTTCAAAATTTTTGTGATTGTATCTGTGGGAGGATCTTCAAAATTTTTTGTAAATTTTACTTCTAAAGGTTTGTTCAAAAATTTTCAAAGTTTTGAAGACGGGGTGAAAAAGAAATACTCTTTTCTAATATTCATGCATATTAAAAAAAATTCCATCATTGATTAGGTATGTTTTCCCAATGTGGATAAATTTTTCGATTGTTGCGTAAAGTAGCAATAAAAATACCTTCTCAACTAATATTTATTTGATATATGTGAGTGAAATGTAATCAAAAATATTTCATCTAAGCGATATTCCCATTGAAAAACAACATTACATCGGCAATGCTATCTATAATATTAACTGCTTTACATGTTTAGAGGCAGCTGTTGTTTCATCCATTGATGCCACATACAAACAGCTGTCTCGACAAACCTCTAATCGGCCGCTTACTCTATGAGTCATCGCAAGAAGCGTAGAACTGCGCTCAACACTATTTACTTGAAGAGAATAAGGAAAGCTATTTGTAATTGCATTTAATATATAGCTATATTAATTTATTACCGAATTCTGTTTTTACAGAATGTGAACAACTTGAGCGTATAAGGTTATCTTCTTCTTCCTCGTCGATCACTAAAAGTTTCTACAAAAAAAGTTACAACGTATTCCGTGATGTTCTTTGTTGGAGGAAGTCTTTTCTATTACTATAATTTTGCATCATATGCGCCATGAAATTTTTTTATAATACCGCAATAGAGGACCATCTTATCTAGCATTTGTATGTGTGTGTGTACTCCATTGCGGATGTATTTCGTCAAGTTGTATAAGAAATGATGAAAAGAGAAACGAGGGATTGCTGTGAATTAATATACGAGTCATCTTTGTTGATTAAGGTGGAGAGCGGGCGAGGGGGAGAGGGGGGAGGGAGAATGGAGCATTACCGGATTATTAGTGCCTCAACTATCTAGTTTCAATTCATGAATCCTGAATGTTGTCGCAATGAAACCTAGTGATTATAATGTGAACACATAACTACTTTGTAACCTCAATTTTCTTCAATTTGACCTAATGTTTCTTATGAGCTATAAATTTGCGAGTAAATTTTTTACTATATCTAATCAAATAAGATCCGGAAATAGTTTTTTTTAACTTGCTCAAGATTCAAGATTACTCAGGGTTCAGGGTTCAAGATAAAGTTCACTTCCGCTTATCTCGATTAGTGGTTTCGCTTTCACTTGCATAGTTGCAAAAAAGCACTGATCGAATCCAACACTTATGTCCACTTGTTTCGATCTGTTATGTTCTTTCAGGTGCTCCTTTTTCGAAAGTACATTAAAACGTTATTTTGTTTTAAAATACTCAATAAATATATTAAAATATCATAAAAATGATTAAAATCACTACTATCTCAATTGTATATTTGTATCCCTTTTCAATTCCCTCCTAACCCTCTTTTCTCATTCCCCTTCGATTTACCAATATCAATTCCTAAACCACTGTATAAGAACCATTGTATATTTATATGTGATAAATCAATTGCTCACGGTCATACATCCGATTCAAGCAATTCAGTGCAATATGTATTGCTGTTAGTCTGTTGCATTGTTCACATCAGTTGCTTGCATAAAAGGAACCATACTCATTGTCTGTAGCAAGGTGTTGGAGGTGTACAAGACGACTCTAATGAAGTTAGTTTTTTCTTTTATAAAAAAAATTCCCGACGGTGTTTTTTTTTCAAAATTATGAACCTTACTACTTCAAATTTATCAACTATAGATTGTTTAGTTCCTGAACTATCGTAGTATCTCCCTGTGCTTCTATTTGTTAGTGTTTTTGATGATATAAATTGTGGTCGACGATTGTGTATTTGTAGTTAGGTGGAAATAACTGCTAATAACTTTCTATGTGAGAGCCTCACTACGGACACTTGTTTGCGTCTGCCATTATTTAGTAAACTTACAAGTATAATTTTCAGTATATGAATTTTCAGCATTTATCTATACTATATAGTATGTAGTATATATAAGTACTGAATATTTTCAGCACTTATATATACTATATAGCATATAATACATGCAATCAAGTGAGTAAATAATTTTAATAAGAAAATAAGCATATAACTTTTGCTGTAATCTCTTACTTATTTGTATAATCTTGCCGAAGGTAATAAATAACTTTTAAGATAAAAAACTGCTACTTCAACAGATAGGAAATTCTTGACTAGGAAATTTGGTAGAATCAGCAGAATTAAATATGTGTTAAGGTGTTCACAAAATTTCATATATGCGAGTCACTGCTATTGCACGCTTGCAGTCTTACTATAATTTTCACATGTTCGCAAATATTGATGACGATAATATTCGTAATTAGATATATTAAAGCAAGGATTAAAGTAAGTAAAACAAAGTAAAGTAGTAAAAAGTAAGAAAGAGCAGCGCCTGGAATATTTTATGAATACGTGTAGCACTTCAATAAGCTATTGCTATTTATTATACCAATGGTATACAGTAGTTCTGTTGTAATTTAGTTTTGAAAACTTTATATTCGCTAAGAATTTTTGACTGCTTCTGTTTGCTTCTCTTTCTGTTTGCTTCTTCCTCAAACTTCCCCCTCCGCCTCAAAAAATTTCCCTTCGATGAAGTTTTCTTTTAAATCCGGATTTCTTGCGCTTATTCTTTTTCAGCAGTCGGAGTGCTGAGAATATTTGCGTTCTGCGAAAAGATTTCTTTGAACTGAGAAATGTGGTTTTTTTACCGAACATAAAAATGAATATCATTCGCAGAACGTTGATTCAAATCATCGGTCATTTCTGCATTCTTTTTGTCCCATCAACTACAAGAATGCTGGAAAATTGAGGTTGCAAAGTTCTCAGAAAGTGTCGCTTCCTCATTGTAATCGTCGTTTTAAATCGTCATTCAGTTGTTATATTTTTAAAGTCGCCGAATCACCTCAGATGATAAAAAAGCATTGTAGAGGTTAGAGGTTAAAAAGCGAAAACTCTCGAATCCTCCTTCTAGGCATTGCAAAAAATCAACTTCGAACCAATTTTGCAGCATAGTCACTGTTTATGCTTTTTGTAAATTTGCTTTGCAAAAGTGTATCATGACGGCATTATGCCTGAGCATATGTATTATATATGCGTCTGTGTGTCTTTCTATTGATATCAATTTAACGATCATTGAAGCTAGAGTTGCAAATTTTGATGGGTATTGTGTATATACACCATCAAGCAGCCACTTATAACACATTCCACTTCAATCTGTTAGATTCGAAAGGAAGCTACAGATATTTGGAGGTGCCAAAAATTTGTATGCATTTAATAACAGTCCAGTCTTTATTTCATATCGCCTAAGTCGCCTAAAAACAAGTGTTTGAGAAGATTTGTACAATAAAACTATGAACGCATTACATACTTGCATATTTTATATATTCTACCTCCCCCCCCCTCCCCCCCCTTGGTTACTCATGAAATTTTTTTTGTTAGGTGAAAAATGTGTAAAGGCATATACCGTGCCAGCTCATGTGGCGCGCTTTTCCAGTTATTAGTTGTATTATTCATCCAGTTCACTTTACCATCCTTCAAGCAGAATAATACTGCTAAAAAGATGCACCATTAGAAGGCTGTAGAAATAACTTTTACGCATTATTGCAAATTTGCATTTATAGGGTGCATCATGGCAACGTTACATTTCTTCCTATTTCTCTATCCATCTATGCGCGAGCTTTCAATTCGAGAAGGGTAGGACTACGGAATTTTAACCAGCATGCCCACAGGTCTAATTATTTTGATCAGTTCAGATGGAGAAATTCCAAGTTGAAATTCTACATCCAGTAATTTGGATAAACTTCTATAATAGCTATATACGTTGATTGATAAAGGAGCAGTTATCTTCTTCGCTTCCTTTCCCATTCCTTACTGACTCCTTTCCCCATTCTTCCCGCTACTCTGTTCCTCTCCTAGTTATTTTGCATTTGTCTATCAGCATGTTTGAAATCAAATTGCAAGAACGCTGTAATCTCTTGGGAAGTGCTTGAAATATAGGTAATTTATAGCAATTGAAAATAATGAAAGGTACATTTCAAATATTGTCATTCTTCTGATATGTTGTAGAATTTATGCATTATCGCTTGCGTGATTTTATGTGTCATTTTTCAACGATGCGTTCTTACTCTCAACTAGAGGAAAATCTTTAGCATACTTTGAAGTTAACTATAATTGGCTAATTTTTAATCAAATTGACCGATTTTCAAATTCAATCTCGAGAGGAGTTTTATTATATTTTAATTTATTTCATTTTATTTTACTTTACTTTACTCCACTTCACTTTACTCTAGTCAGCAAAGCATTCATTACGCCTTATATCGCTTCCACTTCCGCTTCAAATGAGAAGTTGTAAGGTGGCGTAAAAATTGTAAAAAAAAAAATATTAGCAAGTGATTGGCTTGTCTCTTGCCAATCACTTGCTAATAAGTTGATTCACCATTGTTTCGCTTAGGATTCGGGATTTATTCCACCACATTTCGTCCTCATGAAGGTGCAAGGTGAAGTAGTGGGTAGAAAGGAGCCATGGAGTCTGGTCGACGTCTACGTACAGCCAGTCGCATAGTAATCAATACAAAATGATGAATGAGAGGAATTGGAGACACTAAAAAATACCAAAAACTTCGCGTCGGCACCATCGCCAGGTAGGATCGCTACCCAATTCGGAAAAACGCATCTTTTCTTTGCACTATAAGATTTAGGTTAGTGGACGATTCGAATAAAATATCTAAGCATAAGCATTGTTGCTTAGATTTTACCGTTAATTGAGAAATTACGAAGGTCATTTGTTTGATTGATGCAATTAAAAAGTGCGCATGTTGTGGCAATTGTTTTGGAACGCTTTTTTTGCTGTAGTGATTTTTTTTTACAACAGCGCTTTATGAGAGTATCACATTTTTGCATATTTTATGTGTCTGTCTGTCTGAGTATCACATTTTTGCATATTTTATCTATCTGTCTGACCTTCTGTCTGATAATTTCATCTCACGAGTGATAAAAGTCACAGACATAAATTTTTGTCACTGCAACCTGCGTGACAGGGCGGCTATCTTTTCATTTTAATTTCTAGAGATTTGACGTTTTTCGAGCATTGGGTTAAGCGAACTTTTAATTAATTAGCATATGCAGATTTCTTTTATAAGCGGCTAGGTAACAGTTTAAAAAATGGAAAAGATAGATCAAATATGTTATCATGATATACGCCTTTACAAGGCCGCTTTTTCGACTAACCAATTTTAGAAATGTTCAACATTTAGTAAAGAGAAAAGTGAACCACACATTTATATTTAAAAGATGCCAACACTGGCTGGAAACCTCACGCAAATAATTTTTTCCTAACCTCCATCCGTTGTAAAACACGGTTCAATTGATTGTAAAACATATGCAAATTTTTATGTACATGTAATTATCGACACACCTTCCAAAATCGGTGATAAACTTAAGAATGAATATGCGGGGTTACTTCATGGAGTTAGTTTACCTTCAGCGAGCCCCATATTAAGCTATCGAACAAATATAGATAGATGTATATGTAAATATGCGTAGGCGTGAATTTACCATAATATATTTTACTCATACAAACTTATAAAAGCGGAAATGCGGAAAAATATTTCAAGAAACGGTTTTTACGAGAATTCATTTGCTTGTTCAAGCGGTGCGTTAGGCAATCAGTTTTTCAATTAAATCTATCCCACTAAAGTATAAATTCCCTTTGATCGATCAGAGAGCAAACTTTTGGATCTGGCCATTCGGAAAGTAAGTTTACCATGCAAATTTTATGCCATCTTAAAATTAAAATGAGAGTAGAGCATTTAGAAGGTAGATATGAAACAGAATAATTAATAATGCAAAGATGAAGTAGTATTGATGAAATATGCTTTATGAATTAATGTAATAGTAGTGAAATAAAATAGTGTAAATTGATAGGTTGCTTGATGGTTTAGTTTATACTCGCCAAAAAATTCCGCTGTTTTAAGTTTTATAATTCAAGAGTAAAAGCTACTGGATAAACAGATGAATCGAAATACGCCTATGCAATTGTATACATTTGCGTACAAATCGTCAGAATGATGGATGCATCAATGCTAAAAAATTGCCTCATTTAGTAGACAGTTTATACAACCGTGTAATCGGACAGGAAACCCAAAATGATCCTATTTGCTTGATTTTCGATTTTGATTGGTTGATTTTCTAAATAAATCAACTCATCAAATGAGTTGAACGAGCTAATTTGACAAGTTGAATAATGAATAGATTGGTTTTTTTTTTGGTCATAATATTAGGGAAGTAAGGTCGATTAGCAACTGATAAACACTAAAACTTTTTAACGTAAGAGGAATGCTGGACAAAAGACCTATATTTAAAGATTGGTGACCATAAATATAGGGTTCAGCATGTTTTTCACTCTCAAAACACTGAAAAAATTGGAATTTTGACATGATTGTAACGAACCGATCTCAACCTGGCATAAATTGATGTCATTTTTGCTTAGTAACGATGATGGTTGGGTTTTTTGTGTTCTCTGCTTGTCTCGTGTTATGTATTTTTGCGCTAACGTTTAGGTTGAGGGCGGTAATGAGCTTTATTCAAATATTTCATAAAAAAGTGAACAAATGTTGAATAATTTTGTTGATGCTACGTATTTCCAAATGAGTTTATTCACTTTTATAAAATGAACAACGAAGAACTCGAACTTAATTCGCATTTCAATATACTCAAAAAAGTATTTGCATATTTCAATATGCCTTCAAGTTTTAGCAAATCATGGAATGACCCGTTACTGCGAAATTCGATGATGTAAATCTTTCGACGATGCAAGCTCTAACTGGTAAATATTTTCCTCAAAATTTTATCGTTGACGATTCAAAGCGATGAAGACAAATTAATAGATATTATGATGCAAGCATTTTGTTATCCTCTGCGACCATATTGTATTTTTTTAATGAAAATATATGCGACAAAAAAATCTTATGAGATTTTCTATGAGCAGTTGTTTTCACATAATGAAGAGAAACATTATTAGGTGCGTTTTTGCCAATCTTTCTTCCGAATTTTTTGCCTTTGTTGATAAATAAAATAGCGTATCATTATTGATTGGCGCGCTTCTAGCATATTTTACAGCTCGTTTATCTTTCATCTCTATAAAAATAGATTAAAGAATATTTTTAAAATATCGAATGTCAAAAATCGAAATATCAATATTTATGTCGCCTATTTTGAAATTTATTCTTTTAAAATTTCTCCGTTTATTTCGTTTATTGTTAAATTCCATCTTTATCATTAAGACAAGTTTTCACTGATTAAAAATTCCAATGAAAAAATTTTATATTTATGGTTATTTAAATATCATCAAATAATATTTATATTATATCATTAGGTGATTGATAACTTTTATATCATTAAACATGCCACTTATATTTTGCAATGTTTAGGATGATGCAGATGAGTGCTATGCAATCGCGCCTGCGTTTTTTATAGTTAGAGAAAAAGCTGTAAATTGTGAAAGTGATTTGGCAAGAATGTCTGGAAAAAACTTCATTTCTTAAAATACACACGCTTGAATTTTCGTTTGCGAAGGTGTATTATGGCGCTGCTGTTCCTGCATGTTGTACGTATGTGTCTGTCTGTTTGTCTGTCTGTTTGTCTGTCAAGCAATTTCGGCTGAAGCAAAACTGAAGCTAAAGTTACGGAATTTGATTACTTTAACATACAGCATAGAATGACTTCCTGTAGCAAATTCGAGATTGATCCATATACTTCTAAAACGTTTGCAGGCATTTATGTATGGCTGAAAATTTGAATGCATCTCGCAACTGATTGAGTCACATCTTATCATCAAAAAAGGCGAATCTTTCGTGGAATATTTATAAAGGGACTTGATCTTGTTGAAGCATAATGTAAACGGATTGTTGCACATGTTTAATTGTTTATTTTCAATTTGCAATATTGCTCTGTAATATTGATCGGTCCGATGAGCGAGACGCGCAGCGCGCTTTCCAGTGTGATGCTTTTCTTCACTTGTTTGGATAAATTCTCAAAAAGAATCAATTGAACTGAATCATTTATGCCATTGATGAATTTTGGTGCACAAAAAAAAAAAAAAAACAGCTGAACCACTCAAGTTGCTCGAAAAATTTTTTTTTTGCGAAAAAAAGAATTGGATCACTGCTATTCATATTTGAAAGAAACCCAGATTGCTTGGAATTTTCATTAAAAAATTTGCCTAATGCGTTATTATTCTTCAGTGGTCACGATACTGAATGACCAGCGACCACTTCAACGGCCACTTTATTGATCGTTCTGTATACATATCTACGACGATATTTTAGAAGCAATGGCAATTGAAATTTTTTGTTCATACATATCGTAGATGTTCAATTTTTATTCTTGTCGACAAAAGATGCAAATACCATAGAAATATTGGCGGTATAAAGTACACGTGAAACTATAAAATGATATTTCTTCACTCTTATTCTGTTATTCAAAGTCGGCATTCGAAATTATGCAAAGGTACTCTCACAAACACTGTACTCATTTTATTCATTCATTTCTTGTAGCATCCAGAAAGGACCTTTGATAATGTTATGTTAAAGGCTGTTTCCTAACTTTCAGATTCACTACTTTATTAAGTTTGGAACATCGTATATTAATCCCCTGAAAATAATATTTGATCATGAATATGATAGAATTTTCGCATACACTAAGATCAATGAGAGAAATAATAGTACTGAATTATTTATACGATAGTACTTTTATAAGTATTGAAGTAGTAAGTAAAATATCACTACTAGACAAATATAAGTCAATGCTAGAAAGAGTGAATGAATAGAAAAAGGCATATATAGTTTGTGCACTTCCACAACATGTATTCTGCTTTCTTGCGCGTTTTACTCAGGTGAGCGTTTGGTGCGAACGGTTAAGCGCCTATCTCGGCTCTCGTCGTTGGGTCGAGATTCATTCTAGTTGTACTTCACTGGTGACACTGTACGCCCAAACGAACAAATATACGGATTCCGGTTGTTGCTAGCGAACATCATACAATCAAACAAATTGATGAGACACTATACAATTGCATAGATATTTATCGTAACAAAGAAGCAAATCACACAACGATAGAGTACATAGCGGGGGCAAGTTAGCACAATTCCTCCCCCCTCAATGAGCAGCTATCTGTCTCTAGCCGAGCTTGTGCTTGGTTAGTGTTAGCGTGGTGGTGTTTCGGGCGCGCTGTGTGGCGTGTGAAGCTGTCGTTGTCGGTCCTAACCCCTCTCCTCCTCAAATCCTTCCTCTTTTCCTCATACATTGCTTAACTTCTAGCGTTTAGCTAATTACATTTCTTCGGCCGCTAGTTAATTAATTCTGCCAAAATAAAGTCTGCATTTCATTTTGGTGTTCATACACCAATCTACATCAGCAATTTTCTATTGCGGCAGCACATTTATTGTGCTTTGCATCGCTGTTCCGTTTGCTGACTATTCTCCTCAACAATACTATCATCTTATCAATCTGGCTTATCTCTTATCAGATGACTGAGCTCGACCGTTTGAATTGATTCCACATCGCTATCAATTGATCCGTTGATATTATCACCGCTAAAGAACGAAAAGTATTTCGTTGTGTGACGCGCATCACAATTGTGATATTCATCCAGAACGTTCAGTCCTTGAAGTGATACGTTCAATTTTGAGCCTTACTTCGGCTCGATATAAGTGGTGACATTATTATAACTATCGAGCGCATAAGTTTTCTATCGTCAACAGTCCTATACAACGTCCCCTTCACATCGTGATTCTTTGCAGAAGGAGTGCCATCAAGTGAGTTATATCGTTCACTTCATTCAATCTGCTCGCCTTTTGAGGCATTGTGCATGATGCACCCTCAATATCGCGACCTCTTCTTTATTCTTTTCACTTCGATGTTAACATCTAATTTCGCCAACTATACATCGGATGGTACGATTGAAGTTGCCACATCTACGACAAATAAGATTATGTGCCCTCAGAAATGTCCTGAAATATGTCCCGATGCATCGTATTGCTCATATATTCTACCACATCCATGCAACTGCTGCCCTATTTGTGTACGTCATTTAAACGAGACATGTGGACCAGAGATCGGTATTTGCGATCATGGCCTGTATTGTCGCGAGGAGAACCCTGGTAAGGGGAACGCTTCATGTGTCGGTTAGTCGTTTTATTTTGCTTCTTTCTTATTGTTTTATTTTGAAGCTTTTTTAACCTGCGGTTGTCGCAAAGTGAGCTTACGACGGCGCAAAACATTTGCGTATTAGGAGTGGAAAAGAGGTGGAAGTGTGGGGAATAGTGGGGAAATGAGTAAGGAGAGAGCATTCTCCTGAAACTATTTTCACTCAATATATAGTAGTGAGTGAGTTGCACTATAAACCCCGTTTATCAGCATATTTCAATGCGTTATCATTCCTTCAGCATCTTTGATGGGAAATCTTCATATTTTTGAAGCGTATGCAAATTTTTATTAAGTGGGCAAATGAATGAAGAATTCATGACTGTTGCCATCATCCAAAACTTGATCATTGATAGAGTACAATCGCCTTATTTCCACCACGAAATTTCAATTTCTAAATGAGTCCTACAACCCAAAAACCATGTGCTACCACTGTAACTTATCAGAACTACTGGAGCATGAAAATTGTTCTATACGTAGCCACTATACTTTATAATAGGTATAAGGATTTTATATGAATCAGTTAGCCTGACTAACTAGTTCATTTGGCACTTCTGTGGAACAAGTTTGTGAATCGTTTGCAAGCTCATTGCAATTTGTACATCGATTTTGCAAAAATTTTGCAAAATCGTTTCGCTTGCTGTTAACGTCTATTCTCTAAAACTAATGTTGTTGTTTCGCTTTGCGTTCGCTTTTTTTTTCGCTCTTTTCTATAGTAATATGCAAATTTGTAGTTACAAAGCGTATTATATAACGTTATACTCATGAGTACTCGTTTATGTCTATTTGCTAATCTCTACTCCGAAACCACTCAAAGTAAAACTAAAAATATGATTATATAATCCTTGTTATAAGGCATGATATATAATCCACTAAATACATCAACTTCAGGACTGATCCGTCGACTTTTGAAAGAATTATAGGCACTTAAATGAGCCTCAAGTTTGCGAACATTTTGCGGGGGGATGAGGTCGAATTTTACAACTTCTTGGGGTGAATTAATAGATATTTTTGTTGAGATTTGTAATGAATGATCTTCACGACTGAAATCTGAATATCTTATTGCGTATATATACTTAATACTGGTTTTTTTCTTCGGCTATCGCTGATGAACGAAATGCAGCACTGCAAGTGGTGGCTGTCCCTCTGGCTGCTTTCCTAACGGTCCCTTTGGCATGCTTTCCTGACGGTCTCTCTGGCTGCCTTCCTGGTGGTCCCTCTGGCGTGCTTTCCTAACGGCCCTCTGGCTGCCTTCCTGGCGACCTCTCTGGCGTGCTTTTCTGCAGGTCTTTCCGATGTGCTTCCCAAGTTTTTTGCAAAAGTCATTCCACATCACATTTGAGCAATTTTTATTTCGTTCAGCGTTCGATCGATCGTCACAAATAATTCAACACACTATTCATTGTTTATTAAATATGCTTAGATATGCACTCATAAAACTATCTAATGCTAATGCATAAAACAGTGCGCATCCTTTACAATTGCCAGATCTCTAACAAATCTCGTAGAGGCATACTTGTAGGCTTACTAGCTTCGAATAAGCCGTTTTTTGATTGACCATGTAGCGATTTTGATCAGAAATTTATTGATCAGAAAATTTTGACCAGAAATTTATTGAGATTGATGAGAAACAAAAAAAGAGAAATTTTTATCGTAAAAATTTCTCTCGTATGGCAAACCTCCGGAATTCTCATAACCGAAATTTTCGATTTTTTTCAAAATGAATTTTTTCGGAGTTAGCAATTCCCTAAATATATTTCTGTTAAGTCTGTCTAGTGACTTTGAAATATGAATATAGTAGTATGAGCTTTCCAATTACATATTAAAGTAATTGTACACTATTGGATCAAAATAATGGATTTTTTTGCGACAACATTTTTCATTCCCCTCTAAAAGGGTTCCTTTTTTCAAATTTTCTATGATACCCTCCATCTTCCTTCTAAATTTGCTTCATGCTTTGCATTCCATAGATTCCTGTGTAATTTCGTCGTTCCTTTATTGGTGATTCTCAAATATCAACAACTTCAAAGAGATTACCGTAAAACTTTAAGTGAAGCGTCAGAAAACTTTTAAAGATTTTTTATGGTAGTAATTGAAAAGAGTGAAGTAAAAGTGGATATTTTTGAAAAAAACTTTGCTAAACTGCTACAGTTGGATACGAAATTTCGACGTATGGAAGGTTTATTTTTCCCGATTTTTAGACAAAGTGGATAACTAAGGAGAATGGCTACGAGAGGGGAGGGGCTCAGGGAGAAACTTACACGGTAAAAAGGCACATATATCAGACCATACGGTAAACGTGAAACAAAAAAGTGCAATCTGCGCTATAACGAAAATGGAACTGTTAGCAGCAGGCGTACATGCGTGCATACTTTTCTCATTGCTGACGGAAATTAACGAATCTATAAGCGGAGGGATAGAAAGGCGTATCTGACTGAAGTATTAAAGCCAGATTAGTTAATATTTAGAAATAATTAATGAAAACATCTTTACCGTTTAACTGAATCTCTTCCATATAAAAAAGATTTCACGTATACAAGAATTTAGTAAACTATAGCAGCTATATAACGGTTATCATTTTAAATAAATAACGTTTATTCACTTCTATATTAAAACAAACAGGTATGGCGCACCTGTTTAAACAAAATTTTTGCAAGAGAGGATAGAAATCTGCTTGCAGTATATTAGTTCGAAAGGAAATGCAATTTATTTTTCTCTTTTTTTGGAGAGATGCAAAGAGGTGCACTTTTGAATTCGGACGCATTGATTTTGTGTATACTTTTCTCATTCGATAAGCAGCTCTTTAAAAAGAGATCATCGTTGTCGCGTCTCGCTCCCTTTTCTTGCTCCTTTTTTGCTGATTGGGAATTTTTTTTCATTGATTGAATTTTTTTTTTGCCCATTGATTTTTTTCTCTCGCTAATTGAACATCACTTGAAAAACGACAATTGAGGATTTCTGACCAAACAATCAGGGTATTTTTTGTCATAAGATGTTGCAATTACCGTATCGCTCTTCATTTATAACGTCAGAGTATACACTACTTTATAGGTCATTGTAATTGACATAGAAATGTACTATTTTATTTTTTACTGTAGAAGATTAAGATATGCCAGAATTTCTCGATCTGTTAATTCTCCAACGTTCTAACATTTTTATATTGTCATATTTTATATTCATTTAAGTAAATATGAAATCACAATCAGATGAAAATATAAAACGTACCCTACGTGCCAAAAAAATTCCAAAGTTTCCGCCATCATTTAAATGTAACTTAAAAAGAACTTTCTTTTATTTGATTTGATTTGCAGTTGAAAAAGTGAACGTATATAGAAGTAATAAAGGTGCGCAAAAAAGTTGCAGAAAGCAAACAGGTAAAACCTCATTGATACAATATCGCTCGATAGATTTGTCAGTGCTAAGTTAGCTACAGCTGAATACACATTCCAATTTTTCGATTCTCGAGATCGGCTTTCAATCTATAGCAGCTCTCTGAATAAGTGGGAATACTCTTTGAGTGCGTTTTCCCTTCTTGCACTTATTTCATCTTCATCTTTTCCACAGCAAATTTATCTGTTCGGGATGCGTGTACATATATTTCAATATTCTTCTACTGATAAGACAAATTAAATGTATGTAATTCGTTTAAGATTTTGTAGTGTCTCAAATTGAAAAATTTTTTTTAAGCGTACGTTTCATATTTTCTTGGATAGAAACTCTTCTTAATTTCAGAAAAAAAAAATTCAGAATTTAGGAGGGAGGGGGAAGGAAGGTCATACGACGTTCTCATATTGAGGGAATATTTAGAAAGAAGGCCAGAAATTGAAAAAAAACGGTTTATTATTACTGGTAAAAATTTTGATGGGATTATTTTTAGGATTGAAATTTTGGAAGGAGATCAACCTCATCTCATCCCTCTTTTCCCCCATTTCTCCCCTATTCCACCTTCTATGCCAGTAGTTCTACTACTGTGTAATGGACAAGTTTATTTTGCATCAGTAAAAGGTCTTGGCTATTATATTTCCCACCTTATAAATGTGTATCTAGTCTCTTGACATGTTTCGTACATAACTGCAAGATATTATTAAGCAGTAAGTAAACAGTTAACAGTATTACCCAATTATCTCAACTGCACGGTGTCCTTTCTTATCCCTCTACAAATTTCTGAACCTGCAGCGTCATTAAGCTTTACCCACTAGAACTAGATTGTCAAGTTACAAACGGCGCTTTCAACAATTCATTAAAGCTGTAATCCTTAAAGCTTTTGAAAAGAAAATGAAAGAAAAAAAACCTAGAGAAACGTATCGGGAAGGTTGGCACAATGTGCGTTTTGGTTATTCGTTCATTTGCTCAGCCAGTTTCACACTTTATCAATAAAAAGTAAAATATATGCGAAATAATGGCTTCATATATTTTAATTAAACTAAGCACTCGCATCGATTAAATCATCGATTTAAAAAAATCTTTTTTCTATGGTCCAAATAGTGTGAAATAAAAATTCAGTCGATGTAAAATGCGTGCGTTTTTTTTTTTTTTTTGCACATTCAAATTCTTCAGCTGCTTTTGAAGGTGTTGAAGTGACGTGAAATGTTTGATCTACGCAGACGTCCTATCATGCATATTATAGCGATGAAATTTTCTAAGTCTAGTTTTAGTGGTTTTTGACAGACGTAGTTTTATAACTAAGACGAAGCTATGAGACAGACAGACTCGCAGACAAACAGACAGACGGATACATACGCGCACACATACGATCAGATACGACAGTTTTCCTTAGGACACCAAATTCCACCAATAAATTTGAAAAATGAAACCTTTCGTTTGAAATATGCAAAGGAAATTGTCGTCTATTTCTGAGGCCTTAGTTATGAAATATTCTAAGAGGGGAGGAGAGGAGAAGGCGAAAGGAGGGATGGGGAAAGGGAAGGGAGGGGAGAGCAAAGTGGGATTGTGAACACTTACGAATTTGCTTTGAATGAAGTCATAGCACCAATTGCATTTATTCGATAATAAAGAATTCTGTAATTGATAGATCATCCCATTGTCATATTGCTTCCAACATAAAAAAGCAATAAAATAGTCGCGTTGATCTGCTGCATAATTAGATTCTCTTTTTCTCTACGTATCATCGATTGATCGGTGTTTTTTTTTATTCTCAGAAGCGTATTATTCTGTTATTCAAGGTCAATTTGTGCGTTTAGTTGAATCCTATTTCTAGAATTCTGGTGCTTTTACGCACTCCTCTCACACATTAAGTACATCAAACTGTTGCAAAAAATCGTACAATATAATGGTTTTTAATCCTCCTGAAATATGAAAATAACAGAAAGTTATAATAAAATTTTCTCAGATCGTCGAATTTTTGGCATTTAGATGATACGTTTTATGGAATAATAAAAACCTCTTCAGATATTTTCAGAAAATTTTCGAATCACTGTGAGTTCTAACATATTCTGGAATTTTGAAAAAAAACACTTTAGATCTAAAAGTCGAAAAATTTAAACTCTGCAACGTAGCGATCAATTGATCACTAAGACTTTCGATGAGTCATGCCTTTCGCTTAGCAATACAATTGCTTCCGCATAGATGTACCATGGAACAATGGAAATGGGCTATATATCGTCTGGATGGAAAATTGCCACACAATGAAGCAGTCAGTTATGATTATAGCAGTTTGTACTCGGCAGAACGCCAACAAAAGTGCCGATGCAAAAATGCTACTCGACAAAAAAGCCATTGACAGAAATACTACGCGACAAAAGCCCTGGTTAGCAAGTTGATGACCATTTTTTCATGCAACACTGCATTATGCATTACTAAGTGTTGGATATCGATCTAGAACATTTTTGACGCTTCAATTATGCTTAGTTGGGGATACTTCACTGATGCCTCATTATTGAGGCGTCGCGCCAAAACTGAAGATAAGGCATCAAAGACCAGTTGAGTGTCAAAGTCACAACTCACGTGGTATTGCATTAAGTCTTCGATTGTAAACAGGTGCGTGGCTTTTTTCAAATGGCGCCTTTGCCGCGGCATTGAATGTTTGCTCTAATAAGGCGCCTTTATCATAGCATTATGTACTGATCTTTCAAGGAAACATTTCGATCTATCACAGATGCGGTGTCAGGTGCAAGTTTATCGATGTACTAGTGCTTGCTTCTAAAGCGTTACAAAGCGGTCGCTCAATGTTCTCCTCTCCGCAGCGTCGTATTGACCGTTCTTCATTTCGTTTTCTTTAACTTTTAACTTTTAAATAAAATCTTATCAGCAAAGTGTGTTTTAATTCGGCGCTTTTGTCTATTCCTTGAAATGCGAGCGTTATCGTCTACGTAACTGTCGACTTCAGTGGGAAGTGTTGTTTTGAGTGGAGATGGGGGAGAGGGGGGGGTGGGGGGGGGGGGGGGGGGGGGGGGGAGGGTGTAGAAGAAAGAGGGAAGGGAGAGGGGAACCATAGCTCTTACTTTTTTCTTTGAAATGCAAATATCTTTCGTGCTGTTCAATGATGAAATATGAGCTGAATGATGAACTGATGAATCGCTCAGAGTGAAAGATTTGTAGTTTATTGGAATCTTTTGTTTTTTTTTTCACTTAAATTTTGCCTACTTTCGTTTTTCAAATCCGCACAATTTGCTTTGTCTTTATTTACGGTTTTTTTATTACACCTTAGAAGCATCTCCTTTACGTTGCCTTTAAAGGATGCCTGTGAATTGATAAATATCTCGGCGCGATCGTATAGAGCAGATGGCCCTCTTCATGGGTCACATTGTGGAAAGTTTTGATTATAGCAGCGTAGTCATGTTTTGCAATATTTCGTTAGCGTTGCATTAAAACTCGGGTGATGACGTCGAGAAATAAATGCAGAACCATGCGAGATTGGTTAGCCAATATCACCAAACTTACGTTTCCACGAAATCTTTTTTTTTTGCTAATCGATCCACGTAGAATACATCCTGACTAATTCAGAATCCATTGAATCTTTTTAAGTGTCTTTAGTTATTTATAAGCTCTTCTAGAAATCAGGAAACCAAACTGAAAATTAGCTTAGTGATTCATCTCGTTATATACATACATTATGCCTACCAAAAATTTGGTTTTTTTGGAAGGATTTTTGGAAGAATTTGGAAGGATTAATCGAGCTGCTACTGTCTGAGGTAGCGTTCCTCTTATAGTCATTGGAGATCTTTAAGCACTGACTCTACCATCAGCTTTAAACATTTCTGAGCGCAAACTACCTAGCTTTCAATACAATTTTCATAGGAACTGCTCAAATGATGGTTTACTTTCGAGTTAGTTAAATTATTTGAAATATTAAATATTAAGTATGATATACTAAAAATTGCTGAAACTTTTTTTAAAAGTTATGTTAATTTTATCGCATTTTCGTTAATTTTTTAAATAAAATTTGGTTATGTTAATTCCAAATATAACTAAAATTTCTGCGAGTTTTTTACTCGGAATTTCCTAGTACCAAATTTATTTATATTCTATCATACTAAATGTATACTTTATGAAATTTTCCGGTTTTTAAAGTATGGAATACAATATCCGTCATAAATTCCATCAAAATTCGTGTCATTATTACCGTTGAAAACTAGTCAATGACTTTTTCACTATTAAAGAAAAATTTAGAAAGTTTCTCCTACTTGTTCGATTATCAGGTAGTGAATGAAAATTAGTTTAATATTTTTTATAAAAGGTGTTGCTGTTAAGATTGCCACTATTGTTTTTCTCATTTTATGGTCTCACCTGAATTCAAATCGCTGTTCAGATGAATTGGAACAAATTTTTTGATCTCATTTCTCCACTCTAAATCTTCTGCTCTCCTCTTCTTTCCTTGCGTCTCCAAATAACTTGAAAGTGGGCAGTTTTTATTAATCGGTCTGCTAAATGTATTCGACCTCTGTGTTTGAATTTGGCATCTTGCATAGAACGACTCGAACTTTCAATTCTTTTTCTCACGATGATCTATAAATTTGCATAATGAATAAAAATATTTGCAATGTTGAATTGAAAAACCAAAATTTTTTCTTGCAACTTTTCCTCAGTTTCAAAAGCGAATATTTGATCTAGCAGAATGATGGAATAAGAAATGTTACGAAGAGTTTTATTCTTATAGAAAGAGTAAAGTTGTTTAAATTTAGATTTCTTAAAGTGGAAAATATATGCGTTAATAGTGGATTCCCTAGACGTCTTTCTCCTCTTTGCGAACGACATATTTCAAATATTTGTTCAACTTTTTATTCGGAAAACAAAATACTTAGCAACAAGTACATTTGTTTTGAGTTTCTTGCGCATCGTTCGATTTGAACAAGAAATATTTTACGTGGCGTGGCGCATTTGTCCATTCAAATCGGCATGAAAATTGAATCGCAAAAGTTGTTCTATGTTTAAATTTGCCGTTACTAGTCAGCTTATTTTAGTTTTCGAGTATTTCGATTCGTGTGAGGGATCGATTTGACCACACCCAAAATGTGAATGTTTTTATTTCGACATTTGCGCAAACCAGATTCGCTTTTATTCTGTCACGTTTTTGGGTAGATGTTACGTAAACACCTGCCTGTTTCAATCAACGTTAATGCACACCTATGCGTGAACATCGTTGGATGCGTTCTCGAAATTCGCTGTTATGTTTTCCATCATAAAGTTTCGCTTTTTTAATGTTTTTTTTCCGCGAAGTTCGCCCTTTTTAAATGTTCTTCTCTCCGAAAGTCGTTGATATATTTTTTTAAACCATTAGTGCATTAGCTGAAAAGTAGAACTTCTTTATTTATTGCCATTTATAGAAAGAAATTACTTCTCAAAGTCATCGGAATATAAATAAAAAATAGCGCACACACAGATTTATGCAATATTTCATTGATTTTGTAGTGTTTGTTAGAGAATAATCAGAGCTGATTCGTTTGTGACCGTGTATTTGTTTTAAAAGTGGTGAAATTTTTTTTTAGCATATTATGTACTTAAACGCGTTTCCCACCTGAGCAACTTAAATTATCCGAGCTTCCTTCCCCCCTCTTCCTTGCTCCCCTACATGTTGCAAACTGTAAGTATAGCACAGTTATTGCTGCTTCCTAAATGAATCCAAAAATATGTTATTAATTAGTACGAAGGATTGTGAGAAAAAATAGCTGTCAAGATAATACTTTCCCAATATGGCGTTCTTCCTATGAAGTAGATGTCACACCGCAAAGGGAAACATATATTCATCATGTTTTAAAATCCGAATTTTCCAAAATTAGGAATTCGATTTTTGGTCAGCTTCTTCCCCAAGATATTCCCATAACTCGTTCTTTGGGCAGACAGTTGTGACCCAAAGAGGAGGACAACGGTCACACTGTTTTGTTATTAAACTTGCTAATTATCTGGAGTTCCCTCATTCTATACAATCACAAACCAAGTAGTGAAGCTAAAATAACGCTGCAAATTTCAATATTTATGATGTTCTTGCGAGTTTATCTATAGAACAATTTTTAATGTTCATTTTGGTGTTTTTAATTAGAGTTTTCTTTTTCTTACATTTCATTTGCAGATTGCTAACTGTATCGTTTGGAGCATATTTATGTTATTGTAGAGGGATATTTTGTTTGAATTATGAATAGAGTTACTGTAACGCTATATCGAGGTATGCTGGAAATCAAATCAAGTGTTCTTATATCAACGAGTGATGACAATGATGTTTCATTTTTTCCTCTTCCTCTTTTAGCTCTCTCTCTCCCCCCCCCCCCCCCCCCCTTTCCCCTAACTTTTCCTATTTGGTCATACTTCACTGTCGATCAAAGTCTCCACTTATATTCAACATAAAATGTATAAAAATTTTGCTGGGTAGGTATATTGTAACATCAGAGATGTTGCAATTTTTCAAACAATCGAAAAAATCACGAAACAAGCAATATTGAGTTAGCGCTGATATTAGAGAAATCAAAAAAAAAAAAAAAAAGATAGAGCGAAAAAAGAATAAGAAACGAATAATTTTGTGCGGTTATTGATGAATTTCAAAATTTCGTGTTTTTTTTGTGTCTGAAATGGCGGAGTAGTTTCATTGTTGAAGGGGAGAGACGATGTCGTTTCTATAGTCACATCTGTACTTACCACACACTTCCGCTTGGTAAATGTCTAATGATTGTTGACTTAAATTTACAGTTATTATGATATACATCGATAGATTTATTTCGACTTTTCAGTATTGATAGGTTTCGTCTGATTTTTTGAAAATTCGATACGATGAATTATCTGCGTAAGTTAAGCGTTGACATTTGGGTTGAAGATGCGACCAGCACATATTGAAAATCACTGAAGTAATCTTTTTAATCGATCGCTGTATAGATGGATGGTATGGAATTCTGATGTTGTTGTTGTGAACCATCGTAAAATATTCCAATATGTAAAAGAAGAATGCTTTTCTACATGTGCCTGTATCTGCATGTGTCTGTGTCGGCGTGCAATTTTTATTTCGAAATTTATTCGCTGCTTCTATCAGTTTATTCGCTGATAAGTAATGTGGCATTTTTTTCTTGCAAAAGCTCTCGTGTCGCGCAGTGATACTGCCAGCAAATAGAACAGACTAATTAGCAAATTCAGCCGGCTAATCTGCCGTTTCTGTATTCGTTTCTGTAAGCAATATTCCTGGAAAGATATCACATAAATTTTTTCACCCATTTTTGAACATTTTCACGTGTGTACGTAAGTTTCACGTATTTCGCATATCATCAAAAAGAAAAAAATTCTTTATTCGTAGTTGTTTTGCTATACAGAAATTGAAAGAATAAACTACATGAATGGCTGAAATATTCATGGAATATCTTATGTGAAATGTTGTCATTAGGATTATTTGTAATCTTTTCAAAAAAAAAAAAAAAATCAACTTCAATCGGCCGATTTTTCTCATTTTTCTCTTTTTCTTTGTTTTTTTCTTTTGTTTTTCAAGCGCTGATTAGAAATTGGTTCAAAATATTCGTAGTTCATATTGTATTAAACTTTCTCTGTGATAGGTTCTGCTAATTGTTTTTTTTTTTTGAAAATTTTCGAGATATTCCTCGAATTGAAATTTGAACACGTGATAGAATTTCTTGAATAAAATAAGGGCGTTGACTTTGTATATGCAGTAATACGAAGAGATAAAACTCACAAACCCAGAGGGCATCTTTTTGCAAATGTCTTCAGATTTTCGCAAGAAAATTGCAATTGTGAAAATTTCCGCCGAAAATTTTTCACAAAATAAAATTACCAATTTTCTTCAATGCTCGGCGCGTTGAACTTATTTAATATCTAAATTTGAATGGTGTCGATATAATGAAATGGCCAAATAATTTTGAGCTTTTTCTGTTATTTAACGCACTCCAGATATGATCGTTGAAATTTTTATGCATTTGAATGAAAAATTTCGTTCATTTTATCTAGCTTATCCAATCTAAATATGCGATTAGTAAATTATTTTCAAGCAATCAAACAACAAAATTGCCAACTTTCTTAAATTTCAACTAAAAATTAATATTTTTTCTATAAGATGTATTTTATATAGGTTATTGGTGAATTGAAAAATTGCCTATGAATTTATGAGATAAATAAGTAAAGTGATGATTGTTTTTATCGAGTAGAAATCAGTAACACCCACTGCTAAGGACAGCAGCCTTTCAAGAGAGAATGCAATGGTTGTTTAGATGCAACTGTATCAGACTAAGTTCTATTCATTCTCATTGCTATTTTGCTTGTCATATTCGTTGAAAGGCGCAATCTTTGCACTTGCAAGGCTGGAAATTATTTCTTGGTAGGAGAAAGATGAGTTTTGAAGTGATATATTTGCAAGTTTTGCATTTCTTTTTGCAAGAAAATTTACAAACAATCATTTGCTAAATTTCTTGCGCAATATTCCAGTATTGCAATATTGCAAGGTTGCGATATTGCAGTATGGCAATTCATTTTAGAATGCTGCAAATTATGAAACAGCTATTAGTTCATAGCAGAAATATGACTTTGAAGAGATTGGTTGATGTGCATCACTTCCGCAATTCATTGTGTATTACAACTTTGCAACTTTTACAAATCAATTTGCAGCACTGCAATTATAGTCAAATGAATTATTTGCTGGCAAAAATGTAGGTGATCGTTGCATCTCTTTTATATTTTTGCGATGAGATTTTCAATCGGAAAAGTCATTTTCATATAGTAGCAATACCTCCTCTTATTGGGCGTTGCAATATTCATATTCAGGAAATTATAAGTGATCCTGTTGTTCTACATAGCTGCTCTATAAGAATTCTAATTGACCACCTGTTTGTATATAGCGAAAGAACTTCCCATATTATCTTATGCCAGCCATTGTCTAGGTCTGTACCTGTATCATCTTAACTTGCAAGGAATTATTGGTACAAGTGAGGGGGACGAACGGAATGGAGCAACCACTTCTGTCTTTCATTATTCCATCGTTTTGCACGATTGCTGTTTGCCCTCTAATAAATATTTATATCTGAACGTGTATTATCTACTAAGTGTTATGCTCATGAAGATTAGGAAAATATAGAAAGGTGGGGGAGGGGGTAGGGGAGGTGGACATGGGGAACAAAATATTGGTGGGAGGATTCTTTCCCCACTAAAAACTTATCAAAAAAATTTCACATTTAATTTTCAGTCATTTTTGAAGCGTTTTATTCATGGTAATTGCGAAACGATAGTAGAATTGACTTGCAATAAAATGCATGTGCATTTACGGTTTTCATATTTTTTGCGCCATTTTATGATACATTTTCACTGAAATGATTTATCATCAAATCACGATGCTCACACATAAATTGATCGAAATTTTTGAAAGTTTGCGTTTCGTATGCTCTTTCAAACTATCAGCTTTATCGTTGTTGTTTCATTGCATCGGCTAGATTGCCTGTTGCAGATTATAGGGAAATACTCGTCTCCTCTTTAATAAACAATTTTATTTCATTTGTTTATCTTTTTTTTCACTTATTCGTTTGTTTTTCTATTTATTTATTTATTTATTTATTTATTTATTATTTATTTATTTATTTATTTATCTACTTATTTATTTGTTTACTTATTTCTTCATTCATTTATTCATTTCATTGATCGAAACAACTCTCGTTCGAACTATGTGTTACGAATTTTTGTGGTTTTTTTCAGTGATTTAACAAAGATCGCACTTATAAATTATCTACATCAATTTCAACATTCATTCGCTCGCCTCTCAACTTCTCATCAATTCTTACAACTATTATCTCATTTTATCGTATTTTCTTATGTGGTAAAACGTCACCCAATAGTAATTTGCATCCTGACAAAGATTTCACGAGTACCTATTGGGAACGTCGATGAGCTTAGCACTTTCCTGTGACTTGCGGAAACAGATTATCGTTGCTGAAAGTTTGGCGGAGTTAGAAATTGAAAGGAAAAACCGAGGAAAATATTGGCCAAAGATAGAGGAAATTTACCACTCAGCGGTTGAATAGAGAAAATTAAATCAAACGGAGCAAAATGTGATTTTTTGACTCTTTTTTTTTTCAATGAAAAAATGTATGTCTGGAGAAATTCATTTAAATTTATTAAGTTCTCTCAATTTTTTCCCAAAAAAAAGAATTGATTGTCATTCATATTATCCTTCTCTTTCCCTAAGGGGAAAAGCAATGACCATAGTGGAGTGGATTCCATAAAGAGAGGAATGATGGTCATAATGGACAGGGTTCCAGAAAAAAAGGAACAATGACCTCAGTGGAGGGGATTCTATAAAGAGGGAAACAATAGTTGAAGCTTAATCTCTCTTTCCTTCCCTCATCTTTAAGAAATATGCAGTGAACGGAAATCGGCTGCATATATGTCCTTAGTTGGCTTCATCTTCACCATTTTCGGCAACTTGAAGCATCGGAAGTGCAAGGTAGAGTCCCATACACAAAAGAGAGAGAATTGACACGTTAAAAAAAACGAGTCATCATCAATATTTTTGCGCACATGCTTACGTGCCATATTGTATGTCTATCGATGCGCACAAAAATTATGCAACAAACGTATTTTCGTCGTCGCACACATTGCTCTCCATCTTCAGTCTATTCATCGATGACCCTCTAAAACAGGAAGACTTCTTCCATTAGGCTCGGAAAATTTTATGCAGAAATTTCTCCTATCCATGACTATGAGCCGATATATAATGAATAATTGCAACAATGAAAGAAAATTTCCTGTTTGATCTGGAATATTCGAGATCAGATATACAAATATTGCACTATGTCTTTTGATTATTCCTGCAGTGATTAAATCACTACGCTTCGATAGCATTTAGAATTGATCAGCTATTTACGATTGAAATTAGCATATACGATTTCGCATGTATTTCTTGTGGCGATCAAACAGGATAAATATGAAGCTTTCATCTGGATTCATCGTTGACTTAACTAATAAACTGGAAGATGGAAGTAGAAAGTGGTGGGCGGGGGGTAAGGGGCCGGAGAGGGGACGTATTCGTCCCAAGTTTTAATGCTGTGGACTTATATACTCGAAAATTTCGCCAACAGTATGCAGCATTTAGACCATTCTTTATTATCATGCTCCCCTCCCTTCTTACACGAAAATTATTTCTTTACATAACGGAGTTGCAAGACACTCTCTTTTAAAATTCACATGCATTGCTACACTATTCGAATTTGTAGCAAATAGTTCGAATGTTTTATTTTCCCAATGGACAGTGAAGCTTATAAAAGCAAAAAATAAAATTAAATATTGGTGACAATGAGTGAAAGGATGTGACAGAGTTAGCAATCTATAGACTTGCTAAGCCATCAACAGATATTATCAGTGTTCCTCATCTATACATCTGTTTCATCTTCTATAATCTTTCTGTTATGTATAAATTGATTCAGTTTTATTCATCACGTATAGCATAAATTTTTCACTTATTTCATAGAAAAAATTCAGCGATCTTTTTTTAAAAATATTTCGTTAGTTGAACATCGGCCATTTTTCAGATTATAATTGCTGATATCGTTTGATACTTGGAGCATTTCTTTATGCTCCATTTAGCTGAAACAAATTGAAAAACAAAATTTTCTTTATCTTTAGAAATCTCTCTAGTCTCATATTATTTTTATTTATCGAATAGTTTGCTATAAAATAACTAGACATACGGTTATGTATTTAGGTTCTTGTTCATATACAAAGAAATGTCAAATATTGGTATCTATAGTAAGAAGTTTATTTTAGTTCGAAATGCTAAGATTAGTTTTCTATAGAAATACCGTTGAGAAGTCAACAAGCAAAAGAGCGGTTCGTTCGCTTCACGTCTTAAATGGCCCTCGAAGAGCCATTTTGGTGATATCAAAATAAAAAGTATTTTTTTATCGTTATGGTGGTGTTATTGATAGTAGATGTTAGCCAATGTTATTGCTTTAGAAAAATTCATAGTGCGGAAAATACGCTGATTCAAACTGAATGATATTTCGAATTATCCACAAATACCCACAAGAAATCTTCCTAAGAACAATTGCTATAGTTACTTCATAAAAGTCGAGTAAGTTTTGCGGGTTAATGAAACATAAAAATTAAAGAATATTGCCCCGCATATTTTGAGCACCTTCCTCCTTCTGTTTTCTCCTCCTTTATCAATTTTGGACAAGACATCGTTTCTTCCCTTTGGCTCTTTCCTCCTCCTGCCAAAATCAACTACGTTGTCGCCAAAAAACTTAGGAAAACCATCTTTTAAATTGTTGGTAGATTGTGAATGTTATTTTTTCATTCATTGGCTGATTATTCAATAAGACGTGAAATAATTTTTTATCTTATTGTTTTGTAATATCATAATTGAATCAAATGCAATTTTTTTAATATCAGCAAGAAAAATTCGATTTTATGTTCGATAGATTCGGAATCATCACTCAAATATTGTTCTGGCGCTAAATGTTGACTATTGTGGGGTTTTTCTTTAATTTCTGGTCAAGCCAGTCCATCAGAATATGCCGCTAATTATCTATGGAAATTTGATTTTCGCTTCATTATATTGCTGAGGTCCTTTTTTTCTTTTTTTTTTTCTGTGTTTTCAAAATCCTTATTCAAAATAGGACACCGTAATGAAGTCTTATGCTTTAACTGACTATTAAGCAATTGTATAAGTTGATATGCTGAATACGCTGTGACACTAGGGCAATATGTTCATAGAAATACTGGCATATACGCGTTCGGCAACCTGTGCATGGAAACTATGCAATAATTGGCGTATATGTGCTCTGTTATAGTGGATGTTGCATAGGTGTTACAAACTTTTTGATCAAACTTCAGTGTGTTGCTATTCTGTAGCTTAATAGAACCTAGATAAAGATTGTCATACCTGTATTTCGCATAACTGAAACTTCTTTTAACAATAATATACCAGTATTAGTTGATCGGTCGTAACCAAAGTTTACCAAATTAATTTTTTGCATCTTTGATTGCTCATTTTCTCTGCTTTACGTCTTTTCATATTTAATCATTTAATCCTATTTGAAACGTTGGCTAATCTGTTCGTTATGGGCGTCTTAATGGAATTTGAAACTTCGACAGCAAAATCCTATCAATTTATAAAAATACTTTTGAAGTGAATATATGAGAAGGTGGAAAAAAATTAATTTGCAGCATTTACAAAAGAAGCAATTACTTCCTAATTTTGCAAATTGTCATTAACAATAAAATGTTGACTTTTATTATACCAACTTGGCAATAGTGCTTGATAGAATTACAACTTAGTGCAGCTTGGTTTTTATATCGTTCAGGAATGCTTTAAAATGAGTAAGTAATAATGCGCTTTTCATATCAATCAACAAGTTTCAATTTCACACTTCGATGACATTTTCTTATTATAAGGGTAAGTTTCTTCATCGGTCGAAGTGAACAGCATGCACATTTAAGATCCTTTTTTTGAGCGTTTATAAAGGGAAAGTGTGCACACGAGCCATAACTAAAGCTGTTATTTAGCAGTTATAATGCAATACAATGTAATGCTTAACAGTGGGTTATTGGTCTATATTTAGTATTTGAGAGTGGTAGTGAACGCCGAGGAGAAGGGAGGTGACCTTGGTTTCTACGGTAACTTGAATAAAACGATGTCAAGATTTTTTCCTTCCACATGAAACAGAAATTCGACGTTGTTTTTGAAATCAAACTGAGTTTCCATCAACTTCCATCAATAGTTTCCATTAGAGAAAACTTCCATTAATAAAGCTATGTTAGGATTTTTCTCTATCTACTATTGCCTGCGAAATGCGTTCGATGCAGAAGAGGTGCAATAAACGTTGGAGACCTATGTGGTTGGTCGCTGGGCCATAGGCTTATATGTACGTGATATTTGGTTAGCGAATTTATTGCAGTAAACCAAAAACTAAAATAAAACTTCAAGTTGAAATCTCTAACCAATATTATGCATTATTTACTGTCACATTTTAGAATTTCTTTTATTGATTCTGAGCCGAATACAGCATACTGCATTCATGAGTGCATGGGTATGCCTACCTAGTGGCAAACGATTAGTTAGAAATACGAAGAAATAGAATAGACGATTTTTAAAGTTATGAAGAAACATATGAGGCTTTCCTAGACAAGCCTAAGTACAGAGAATTCATCTGGATAGAATAGAGCGGAGCTGCTCCACTGTGGAATTTTGACAACTTGTTTTGATGCTTATATCCTTCCGGTATGCTTATATCATTTTTCACGCGTTCAGTTTATAAGAATTATGAACATTTTTTTCAATTCAATAGTTCATTAATTGGTCCATTTATAGGCTGCACAGATAATTTCGTAGTCTTTTTATTGAAAACTTTTTTTATTAAGCAGTACAATATTGCTGCCTGGAGAGAAAATAGAAGAAAAGGTGAATAAATTTTCTCCACACGTTTATAATTGTTGAATTTATGGTGGTCGTTCAAATTTGTGACGAATGTTAGACTCGATTGAGTCAATATGTCGTCAATCTTATAGTCATATTGCATCCTCGCGATGCTTTTTTCCCCACTTTCCATTAAATGCTCTTCAAAACTTTCTTTCGTTATCAGCGATCGAGCAGCGTTCATCTTTTGTTTTAGACACCTCGCTTTTTAGGTCCGAAGGAAGCATCTTTATAGTTGAAATTTTTCATTTGCTAAAAATAAACGTTTGTCTGCACCTAATTATGGTACTTTCAATGGCGAACTAACTCTGCTGAGCGGATAAGGGGATAAGGGAGAATGGGAGGAGAGGTAGGGGGAGTGAGTGTTGTTCCAGTCGCTATCAGAGCATTAATTACATTATGTTTCGAAGATTAAAATCAGCGTTATTTTTGCATCATATAAAGATTTGACTAAAGGAATAAATGAAACGTACCATTTGATAAAGTCATAGCTACAATTCGGGTCTGCTTCAGTAGTAACGTTGCGATGAATGAATTTATTCTGGTTTGGTGAAAAAAAAAGCGTGCGAGACAGTTGAGGTGAGATGTTCACCTGGACTACACCGGAAGTACAATTTTTTTCTCAAACAACATCAATGCCTCTTACATTCCACAATGACAGGCGCGTTCCTTTTTCACGACCTTGACGATCACTTGATGTGTTTATCTCGAAGTAGCTTCATCTCCCGGCAGCTTCATCTCCGGATGAACGCTTAGTTCACTATGCCTTTATTGACGATCCTTCACATGTTATCATTGCGCTTTGCAATTATGCACTTTTGCAATCATCAACTATTGTTTTTTCCTTAGTTAGGTGCTTTTCTCGAAAATTTTTTTTAAACTTTTTGAGCGAATAAATGAAATAAGTAGACAAGGTTGGAACCATGTTCGTCGAAGTGAATAATTTCCTATTACGATTCACTCCTAACATTTGATCACTTAGGTGCTTCCTCTATTACCTCCCTTCTTTTAATTAATTCTGCCCCTGAATAATACCATTCCCCTATTGTTTTGCACTACTTTATATTATGAAACATTTCTCTCTCCGCTTCCCTAATAAAAACTCGCATTTCGTTTTCAGCCTCTGAAATTTCCACCTGGTAAATCTTAACGCGCTGAAAAATTTTTTTTCAAATTTGGAAACTTCGTAATTTCTAAGATTCTATTCGAGGAATAACGGTATGTGGGTTTTTTAAAATTTAGATGCTTTTTATGGTCATAAAATTTATGTGCACTGCGTGGAAAGAAAAAAATTGGTATTATGAGATGTTATAATAAATCGAAGTGATATATTTCTATGAACAAAGAGAAGTACACATTGTATACCGAATTTATGAAGTATTAACCGATAACGATGTGTTGTTTACAATAGTGCAAAATGCGAATAAATGCGGCTATTTAACATCCAAAAAAGAGAGTTTTACCCATCGAATTTTATTCTCTATCGCATTCTTTTGGTGCTTTTCTTCACAGCTTAACAACATTGCAGTGCCATAGTTTTATCATTCTTTTACAGCGGCCGTATACACAGCTGCAAAAATTTTTAGTGATGCGGAAACATCTCATGCGTTTTTCTTATGTTTAAAGAATTTCTTATGTGTTGATGAAGGGGAAGGAGGTTGAGAGTGGGAAAGTTGGGAGGGGGCCGGGGGGGGGGGGGGGGGGGGGGGGGGGGGTGGGGGGGGGGGGGGGGGGGGGGGGGGAAGGAGAGGAAGCGTAGAATCTATTAAAGTTATAGGAAGTTTTTGCATCCAAAGTGTTAGTTGTGCTGATATTTCTGTGCAACGAATAGTGTGGATTGATTACTTTTAAAAAAATACGAGAGTATAATAGTTGCGTGCGCACTAACCTTTAAAGATAAGTAAGTAACGGCTGAAATGATTCAAATGATAGAGCAATCAGTGCTGCTATCTATAACTAACGTTATGCATGAAATTATAGCACAGTATAATGTAGATCAAATTATTAACCTATAATTTTGTAGTTATTGCTCTTTTTTCAAACGTCGTAAAATTCCTCCCGAAAAATTTTTAAATTATATACAAAGAATGCAAATTTATTGTTTTTGCAATGGTCTATTATTTTAAAAAATGATAATTTTTATTGCTACTCAGTATCTTAATCGATCTTCCAGCAGATTTTCATCGAAATTAATGAAATATTTTCCAGTTGGATTTTTCTTTTCCAAAATAATTGGCGATTTACCAATGGGATTATTATTTAAAGCAGTTTAAGAGCGCAAACAATTCTTTGGAAAGGTTTAGAAGTGTTGCACAATTAGAGACAATTAATCACAGATTACTTCATGGTCGGTAAAAACTTCAATCTGACATTGTTTATTGTATTGTATGTGTGTTTTTCAAAGTAACGTAGAAATGAAATCAATATCAAACTGTACTTAAATAAAAAATTAGGTATTATAAATAATTAAGTATTTTGCGCAAATTATTAATCCTTTTCCAATAAGTAATGGTAATAATTGCCCCAAGTAATGCGTTTTCCAATCTTTAGAAGAGTTGAAGAAGAAAGAGCTCTAAAGAAAATGCTAAAGAAAAAGAGAAAAGATAAGAAGGTGTAGAGAGAAAAGTGATAATTAAGAAATGCGTAAATGTCGGTGCCTTCTTTGAATTTTTTTATATGATCGTTTTAAGTAGTCATTCATGCATTCTAATATGGCGCATATCGAACGTTTTCACAGTTATTTTAATGATGCTGCGGCAGCCACTTTGCACATTTCTGTTTATCCAAACAAACTTTTTTCTCTCAAAAAAGGGATCGTTTTCACAGGGAAGTGATTCACTTAAGAATGGCAATCGTTACTGCTTGCTTTCTTGTCCAAATTGAGGTTTCATCAGGATAAGATTAAGATATTTATCAGGATATTGTGTAAATATATAAATATATAAATATAAATATAAATAAATAATATATATAAATATATAAATATAAATATAAATAAATAAATACATATATCTATTTATACGCCTATTTTTCTTCATAATTTATCAGTTCTCGCATCTTGAAGTGGAATGCATGCCGTTTGAAAGACAATCATTTGTACCGCTTACCATCGTACGCACTTGTTCAGCTTCAATATCCCGTTGAGATTGCCCCTTAATAGCTCCTTAACTAGCATACAATTTATGCAGATTTAATGAATAAATTCACTGTGAAACATAATCAGTGAACGAAATTTGCGATTGCTGTGATGAAATGATATAATAATCAAATGACGTGGAAATGAATAGATAGTTCTAGAAGCTGATTTCTAACTCATTTCTTAGTTTAGTGATACTCACCTGTCTGCAGACTGTCTTCGTATATTGATCGTGGCATAGTATTACGATTCGTGATTCCTCGAAAGGGTGGAATAATCTGACTTTTTTCATATTTTTTGGACCTCCTAGCCGCAAATTTTATACCAGTTCCTTAATTCCTAGCTCTCCTAGAGATGTCGACTTCATAGAGAAGGGAAGGGAAGGATAGACGGAGGGGAGGGGGAGGAGAGTATTGGTTGAATTTGTTCGCTGAAAGTTTTTAACGCTGTCATTATAAAATACACCTTAATACAAGAAGCTGATATTTTGCTTTTAATGCTTCTTATAGCTATAGAAGTTGTATGCTCTTGCAAATTGTTTTCTGTTTTCGCTGGAGAATTTATTAAACTTCATTGGCTTTCATTAGCGAAAGTGTGGTAAAAAAGTTGTTGAGAATAATTTACATTAAAATAAGATCACCTCGAAAGTCTAATGCTTCAAATAGGAGGTTTTGTTGAGTACTGCATGCTTCTCGATTTCTTCACAGAGATATAGGGATATACTTCTTGAAACTTCAATTAGTTTTTTTAAAAATTTTTTTATTGAAAATTTTTTTCTAAAAAAATTTTTTCAACAATTTCATGACGAATGATAAGATTTGATGGTTGAAAGTGATAATCTATGAAAAGCGTCGATGAGCGCTAATGGGGGTTGGATGGTTGTGGAATGCCAGCTGCTGACTAATGCTAAAGGCTCGCCCATTGCTGAAGGCATTTATTGCCGAGATGGTGCATTCCTCTCAGTCTTCCCATTCCTTCTTCAGTTTACATTTCACCCTATCCAAAATGGAAGCATAATTTTTTATTTTCAACTAAGCTTTAGCCATATTTCTTGCCTTACTGCAATCATTACTTTTAACTTTACTTCAGCTGTACTTTTTTATTGCGCTATATTTGAGTTAGATTAAAATATAATCATACAGAGTTAAATAAACTTTATTATTGTTTTATTTCTTTTGTCTGTGTTCTTATCCGTTTGTGATAACGTTGCATGCGATCCTGGAAAGTGAATGCTTCTTCAATATTTTTTGTTCCTAATCCACCAATTCAGTGAAGCCGAAATAGTTGAAATAAATTAATGGCCAGTTAAGCCCACAGGAGGAAAAAGAGTGGAGGTTTTTGAGAAAAAATTTTTTGAAAGCAGAAAAATTAATAATGGAACGAGGAAATACAATGAGTTTTGAATCTGTCGAGGAAAATCGATGTGGTTGAATCACTCTTCGCTTTCTTTACTATGATTTGAGAGATACCGTGAAAATAAAATATTTCACTGAAATCACTACTTATTAGCTGCCGATATTTTTGAGAATTGCGCTGTGATGAGTATTTATTTATTGGAGCAATGAAATATTTATTCACTGAAGCATAAAGAGAAATGCGAGAGGTGTCGAGAACTACATTTTCCAATTGATTACTACATTTTCTCTTATAAATTGTGATTATTTTCCTTCTAATGGTGGTGTTGTTGATCGTTGGGCGGAGGAGATTGTTGCGCTATCAGTGTTCCGATCTAGAATTTTAGATCTTAACGAATCCTTTAAGTTCTATAGCGCATCCTATATCCGGTCGTTTAGTTGGTCTTCTATACTCGCTTCTACACCTTAGCATTTGGAGTTATGATTATGAGGGATTTATGAACTTTTATTAATAACTCTTATTTGAAATGATAATGTTGCACTCACTGAAGTTGGAATATAATGGTGCACTAAAATCCATTGTAGTGCTGATAGGTTCATCAATTTAAACTGCATTGACCGGTTTTGGATTATTAAGAGAGAATCTCTGCGATTAACGTATCACTACTACTTCACTATTATGGCATTAATAAGTTTTATTGCAGCATTTTGTGTTATACACTCATTATAACGAACATCATACCTGTTTTCAACTAATTATATAACACATTTTTGGAAAAGTGCTAAATGCTCACTCCCTCCCGTCTCCCTCACTTCAAGCATCTATTTTTCATATCTCAATTATCCATTTATTATGTTTTCATTCAAATTTGCAAAATTCATTCAATCGTCGACTAATTGCAAACCAACAGTGAACATAATTAATACCTCTTTTTTTTTGCTTGGGAAATTATTTCATTCTCCCATCATTTCAATCATTCTTCTTGATCATCGAATATTCCTTGTCGATTCTTAACTACTGATTTCTCATGACTTTTTCATGGTTATCTTATTTTAAATGAATACCTGAACATTTGAAGTATTTTATAAATGTTCATATAAATATGCTAAAATATTTAAACAAAGGGTGAACACCTTTTTTTAATATCAAAAAAATTCTGTTTAAGTAACAGCGATACTATGGAAAAATTCGATCGTCGTGAATTTCTCAATTCTTTATGTCTTTAAATCGAGACAATCATAGCGTATCAAATGTAATTTGCATATATTCAATTGGTTATGCGTGTTTTTTAATTTATTGATTAATTTTTACTACACTATTTTTTTGCTGAATTATAATATATATTGCAATATATGAAATGTGGGTTATTCGATCTTATATGCTCAACCACGTTAAAGAATGACTATTTTATCATGTAGTGATCGATGATTATTGATGATGATGATTATGAGGTGTTAAGAAGTTATTTCAAATAGTATAAAGGCAAAAATATCGAGTATTAGTGGAGTGTTCGGACAAAAGAATATTCACATTTGTAGAGGCTATTCTTTAGGGTATTTTCTGCATCAAATATATAGTTGTCTTTAGATTTTCTATGCAATGGTATTTTCATTGGCAAATGCTTAAGTACATAAATGGTACTGTTAAGTATGGATGTGGCACAGACTTTGATGGGTGGAGATGGAAAGGGAAGGGGAATTTTGTGGAAGCAATCTAGTAAAGTAATATTTTCGTTATAAAACATAGGTAAGAGACTTTTTAGCAAATGAAATAGCAGGCTAAAGATGAATACATTTTTTATGATTTTTTTCTCGCGAAAAAGTTCCGTAAAAATTTTCTCAAAAATGAAAAGTATCAAAAATTCTTTCGAGAATTTGCGGCCAGCTTTTTTTTTCCTTTTTTTCATCGCCGATTGAGATGCAATAGAGGATTTTTTCCCAAATGCTGACAGTAAAACGATCAGCATTTTCAAAAATATGTAGAAAATGAGCCCAATTCTATTCATTTTTTATCCCTTTCGCTATTCTTCATTTCGCTGCTTTTTATTCTGCTCGTCGCTTCGCTGTTTTTCCTTGTTTGCCGATAAGTTTCTTTCTTAACATATTTGTAGCTTTTTTCTGCATAGAAAAAATATTTGAGATTTTTCCTGTCATTTCGAATTTTGTTTAATGCCTTTCTTATGTATTCGTCACGGACCAACGCATCGATATTTTTGGTTAGAGAGTACCTACCCCTAATCTCCCAACACCTCTCCCCCCGCCCCTCTCCAATCTCACTACCCTTAGCCATCATGTGAAAATTACAAAAATTTTCTGTAATAGGTATAAAAAATCATTATTGCTATAGCAGCATATTACTGCGTTGCATATTAGAGCTACAGCAGAAACACAGTGGTGGATCCTTTAGGCCTTAGAGAGCTGTTGATTTTTGGCTGCTACATTTTACAAGTCTTTCAAACTAGCGCCTTAAAAAGCTAAAAATGAGCTAACGGCAATGCCAGAAAGATGAAAGTTTCGTTTACAGCCGAAGTGTTGCAAGAAGCGTTAGAGCGATACACGGCATTAGTTTTAGTGTTATAATGCCGAAGTGATGGGCAAATGTTACGCAAGTGTCGGCGTCAAATTATAAACCCCTAAAGAAAAAAGATGGAAAGTTTTATAAGGTTGAATTTTTGTTTGAAATAAAATGAGCATTTTTGACGAGCATAAAAACTTGTTCATCAAACGATTATTGCTTAAATAAATCAACTAACGATCTTGATTGCAACGTGCTATTTTTAATGCTACTTTTTGCCGACAGCGCCTCTAAAATCCCATAAAAGAGTTCCTTTTTATCGATACGTTTCCCGCATCGTTGCTTACAATCACATTTCAGCTTTGCGTTTATGAAATTAAGTAATGTGCAAATGAAAGGGCTTCATTAAAAAACTATTCATCCTTTATATGGTGCAGCTTAGAGCATTATTCTCTTCTCGTTCTTCTAATGCGAAGCACTAAAATATACCTGCCTATTCCAAGGTATGACTATGTACCTAACTTTTCCTAGGCACCATTGAGAGAAATCTGTCTGTTCGTAGACATCAATGAGATGTACTCACAAGTTCTTGGGTGTCTAAGTGCAAAAACAGACAGATACATCTTAATGATATCTAGGAATAGAACAGTATATTTTGCTGGTACTTAGGAATAGACAGGTACCTGTCTATTGTAGGTATATTTCTGCAAATCTATGTGACCTAATGTGGAACTGCAAATTTATATGCTGCACTGCATGTTTAACAGTGCTGCACGATAAGACACACTATTTTTGCATATGATTTATAATTCGCCTCTGAATGAATAGATAGGAGGAGCATAAAATGAAACTGAGCAATTAGTGAGTTGCTTGTACATATTTACGAAATATTTTGCAACGTTGAAAGAGAGAGTAGTTTGCTCGTTCCTACGGAGCAAAATTTGCGATATACGCGAAGATCAAAACAGCAAAACGCATTCTCAATGAGTCGAATCGAATCATGCTGCTAAAACAATAAATACAGTATTTTTTAACGCATCTCAAAGTGAGTTTCATCTGTGGTGCTAATTTGTACCTGGCATAAGAATTCATCTAAATGACCTTCACAGTTATCATCAACTAAATGTGGGGAATGTACAAAAATTTCTAATCCATTTCTCAAGGGCAAAAAAACATGAGTTTAGAAACAAGAATTGAATTCAGTTAAATAATGAGTGACAATTTCTTTTTTCTTCCATCAAAAATAATTAATATATATATTTTAGAGTTGTCGTCGTGTATTCACAGTTAATCACTCCTGCTCACTTCTACTGTCGATGTTGAGTTGTCATATATATTTCTGTATTTATTACCTAAGAGTCGTCTCAACATCGGTAAAATAACGACTGTAGGTATTTCAACTATCGGTAAAAGTACCATCGAATGGAGACATTAGTGAGGATGTAATTAAGGTGGATATTATGGCAGTATATTGATAGATGCATAAGATGGTGGGTGCATAAAGTTTTCGATGAGTTCATGTGAACGGCATATTCACTGGCTATGAATGTTGGCAACAACGTGGTGAATTCCTCTTTAACTGATTCTGATAACACATTTTTGCGATATCGCATATTATGGCGTGCGTTGCTCAATTAGACGCATACATTTGTCACTTTTTTCTCATCTAGACGCATTTGCGTCATTTGGTGACCACCTCCTACCCTCTCCCTCTCTTCCCGCTCCCCTCCTTCCTCATCCCTTCCCTTTCACTTCCCCTTCTCCTGTCCTTCCTTCCACCATGTCCATTGTTGTTTTCTTTTTTCCACGCTTTTTCTCTTCATTCATGATGTCCCATGTTGCACAATTATTGAGTTCTCGCTATTTTGTTGCATAGCGAATAGCAGTTGCTCTATTTGAGGTACAAAGTGAGGAATTGCGTGTGCACACAAATTGTTGATTAAATGCAGCAATTAAATGCTCGTTGCTATAATATTATGAGTACCTACAAATCGCCATACTAGATGCTAATAAATTGCACATAAGATATACTGCATGCTATTCACTCGAATCATATGTAAATCCAGATCAATAGGAAAAAGCTGGTTCGTAAAAAAAAAGCAATAAAATGCAAAATCGCACATCGTAGATTGTATCTATGCAAATAGCCGCTCGTATTAGTGCTGAGAAGTTAGCGCCAGTGTGCTTAGTTGATAGCTTCGATGAAATTTGATGTACAAAATACATGATCATCTCTACTTTCAATGGATTATGCGGATGCATCGGTAATTAGGGGGGGGGGGGAATGGACAAAGGTTTGAGCAGATTAAAGGGATAGGGAGGAAGAAAGATAAACAATTGTTTCAATATGAACTGGAGATGAAGGCATGAACTTATTGGAATTGTTTGCTGTAGGTGATGTATGGAATCCATATGGGGTGCGAGTTTTATTTACTGATTGATTCATTGAACTTCCGCCGTTTTTATTATGGAAATCATGAGACAAAAAAGTCTCGAAATAAACGCTATAATTAGAGGTTTTTTTCCTTACATAGTTGCATGTTTCGACTTGATTCGTGAGGAAGACAAGGTGGCTTCAAAATTCCTTCATATTTTCTTCATAGTTTTCGAATAAATGGAAAAATGCGTCAGAACATTTAGCGCAATATGTGCTCTCGCAGTTTTTTTTTTTTTTTTTTTTTGTGATAAAATGTGCACATTAGTGCAATATTATTCTAATCGAACTTGTCGCTCCTAAAAAGTCTCTAAAAAAATTTTTTTTTAAAACTAGTTTTTTATCGCTCATATATCCTTGCTATATGCGAATTTTCGATGCAGCTTATTTAGAATTTAAGCCTCTACGGCTTTTTCAAATCAATGAATGGATACAAAATTCTACTCAGTCGATCGCCTCACAACATAGATTGCATTCATTGAATTTTATAGGTTCAATATTTCCGAAGAAACAGACAGATATTCAAATACCGACAGACAGACATGTAAAGATTCATAGACAGACATAATGTCGCCATAATGTACTTTGCAGATGAAAACTTTCTAAAGTGTGTGATAAAAGGCTGCTGAAATTTTCCTTCTCTTATTTCATCAAAGCGCATCAAGTTCTCTCTGTTCCGCTGTCTCTCTTTTTCAATGTTTTTTATCTCTTTTTGTCTTTCTTTGTCCCTCTCTGTCTCTCTCTTTATCTGTCGCGTCAATAACACTAAATGTGAATGGATTGGATGAGAAGGCATGATGTATATGTGTGTGTGTATGTGAGTGATCATTTCCCACGAGGAAGGGTGTAGTTTTCGATGAGAATTCGCCCTTTTGTTGCTATCGCCTTAAACATTTGAATTTCCGTTGCATCACCTTCAATTCGATAGTCACGTTATTTGGTCATTTGGCAATTGTTCGCTTATATTTCCTCCTTTTTTATATTGTGATAAAATTTTTCGCCAAGTTTACCTCACTATCAATTTTTAACAGTTTAAAATATATTTAAAAATCATAATTTTTAACACGGTAGTTGATTAAGTATAATAATATTTAGTGCATTAAAAATTCATAAATATGAAATAAGCTGTTAATAATATTGAATAATAAAGGAGGAATGTGAGGGGGATTTTTTTCTTTGAGATTATTGGTAGATCTGAAATTAGAATATTTCAAGTGTTTTTATTTCTATTAGGGCGAAGTAAATTTTTTTCACGAAATTCACAATGACTTCAGAGATCTTCCTCATCCTTATTGAGAAGAGCGGACTATTTGAGCTCTCCTGAGCTCATTTCAACCTTTCTGCTCCCCTCCTTTATTTGATTTACGGATGAAATCACTAAACGATATTTGTGCTGCATATCTCTTTGTTGATAGCTATTCACTAATTTCTGATATTGTTGTATTAAACTGAGTCACATGTTGCAGCTTTATTGCTAACGTAATTTTGCCCTTTGGGATTGCTGAGTCGTAGATTGTTCATGTGTTACGTATCTAATGAGGAAGGTTAACGAGTCGAAAATTGCTCATTTCACCGAGTTGATTAACTAACGAATGCAATTTTTGCAGCGCAACAGTTTTAAAGATCTGTAAAATTCGACCGGTCGATGTTTACTAAATACTGTCTTTTGATTTCACAATTGAAAATACGCTATAAGTTGTGAATTTTCATTACTTGCATAATGCGAGACTTCTTATTAATATAACCTAATGTAATTTAATAAATCACTTTCGTTTTTATCGCTATATTTATGAAGGTATTCTATAAGAGATTCAAATTTATGATGGAACTGCAATTTATTTCTTTCAACAAATTCGGAATCATTTTCGTTTATAGTATAGAATAACTCTATCGTGATGAATCCCAATAGTTTTGGGAAAGTTAACTGTCAAGAGCAAAGTAAACGATTCACTGATCACTGCTGATTAGCCGTATCGAACAGCACACAGCAAGTGGCATAACGTCGACAACGAAAATGCGGTCATGACCGTGACCTTGTTATTGACGTTGATCCATTGAGACGTGCAAAATATATCTTGCCTATGAATAATGGTGATTTGCCCTGATCGCTGTTTCTTTTCTTCATCTCAAAAATGCTGAGGAAATTTCTTTGAACATGAAGAGTCTTTCATGTTGATCTCTAGTAGGTGATTTGTTGCATCTAAAAAGTTTTATTCACCAAGTTCCGCTTCAAAGCGCAATGAGAGCGTGCTTACTTTTTAAACGCAAGCTTGCATTCGCAGAGCGTATTGCGTCGACTTCAGCTTTGGGCCTATACATATGCAGACTCAAATATATCTTATAAATGTATTCATACTTGTTTATATTTATATTCATAATGTGCATTGTACATATATATATACATATATATATATATATATATTATATATATATATACATGCATATGTATCATTCCGTTTGTTGATCCATTTGCTTCCAAATGCGTTTTGAGTGCTCAGTTATGCTTAGACTAAAAAGCGAATCTTTTAAAAATAATTAATGCAAACGGTCAAATCACTTTAGATGCAAATGCCTTATTGCATACGTTTCATTATTGGTTTTTATTTTATTAAATCATTTCGAATTACGTAGCTACAAAAGCGCACTCTTTACCAGATGCCACGTTGCGTTTTTCTACTTCGATTGGAGAATATGCGCTTTTCACGCGTTCACTGCTCTTCGATACACCGCATTGTGCTCGAAGTAAGGTCGTGACCAGTGTGCAGGTAATTGGCCAACAAAAAACACGTGTGATGCATTTGTTATTGCACCCAGTAATGGGAAGCTGCTAAAACTACTGGATAATCATGTGAACGACCTGTGGGCTCATATTTCGTAGAAGTATGTAAATTCGTTTGCTGGCCAAGCGAATGGATCAGCGGCCGCTCGAAGATGCCTGACTATGTAATTTCTTCTAGCAAGAGAATTTTGAATGCTAATTTCTCATGTAAAAAATTGCTCGGTAGTTGCACACATATACAAGTAGGTAAAAGGATTAGCACAATTATTACAGGTAATATTTGTCTGTAAAATATTTATACCGCATAACTCGCTGCATTCTCAGTTAATAGAGAATTGAATTTCGATTAGTCGATTACGAAGTTATCTGGAACGCTAAATTTTTAGCGAATTTTTACCTGCTGAATGTTTGAATCTTAGCTACTGCATCAATTTTTTAAGTGACGATTTAGTGCGCCAGACATTTATTCTTTCAAATGTTTTCATCGTCATTGAAGGAACGGGAAGAGGGGATTCAAACATCACTTTTAATAATTAACGGAAATCGCTTATTGAAATACTGCTAAATTTCATAGGTGTAAATATTGATATCGTAGTATGAAGTCGTTATTCAACAAATATTTTTTATATCTTTGTCCGTTTAGTTTGCATGATAGTGCTAGTTTATGTGCTCATCTTTTGAGAAGGAAATATTTTTCTTTTACGCTCTTTTTTCATCTTTTTTTCGTTTTTTGTACATTTTAACGAATACGACGCAAATGACCGTTATGTCTATGTGTAAAAATCTATATTCGTGCATGTCTGTCTGCCTATGTATGTGTCCGATAGTTCCAACTTGAATTGCATCGGAAGTCAATTTACTTTGTTTATTTTATTTAATTAACAAATCATTCATCACAAATAATTACCTCTTTCTGTCGCTTATGTTTCCGCTTGGAGGTCAAGTTGTGAGATTGCGTGAAGATGAAGATTAGGCTCATCTCTTGCCCGTCCAGTCTGACGCTGTATTGTCAACACGGATCAGAAGTTATTTTCACCATTGGTCGAAAATTTCGACTGTGATCACGAGTGCAATGGTCAGAGATCATTTTGAGTATTTTCCACCCGATAAAGTTTCGAACTGCTTAGCTTTATTCTATGTCGGTGGGCATTTAATCATTTAATTAGGAGCCAAAGTTTATTGCTGCAAACACTGTTTTAGTTATTGACTTTGAGTGAAATGTTTTCTTCTTGAAACGGAAGCAGTAGTGCAATCGGAATGAAACGAAAATATGCAGTAGTCTTTATGAAAGAAGAATAATGCGTATTCGTTGGTCTTAGAAGATTATCTAACCTTTGGTCTCAGATTGAGGAACACATCTTGATTCGTTTGCTCGAAAGGTATCTTGCACTAAAGTGTGTATTATTTAGCAAAAAGAGGAATTTCGTGCATTTTCCTTCCTTACAGCAAATATTTTTCACATGTTAATATTTTACTAGCAGGTATTTTCGGCGAAATTTATTTTTGTCTGTCGGTCGATTTGTTTCGAAAAATATTTCGTTCATTCCATATATAATTTTTTATTTCGATCTATTATGAAAGAAATTTTCATGCAAAATCGATAAGTTTACTGAATCTAATAGTATGACGGTGATTTTGCGATCGAATATGTAGAAATTCTGGGATTTATGAAGAAAAACTAATTATTTTGATAGTTAATGGTAAATTCCGTTAATAAATATAAAACTTCATTAGGAGAGATATCTTTTGTTTTATTCTTTTCGTGGAGAATATATATGTTTTTTTACGAATTGTTGCTAAAGATTCAAAGCTTCGTCTCCTAGATAAACCCGCAACTAGAAGGAGAGAAATATTTATAAAACTCCTTAACCCCTTCCTCTGGCTGCAGTAGCATGGCATTTGTTCACAAGGTGATCAATCATTTACCTTGCATTATTTGCTGACATTCGACTGAGGAAGGGTTGCTTTGAGAGAGGGAGAGAGAAAGGAAAAAGGAGAGGAGAGGAGTAGATTAGGAGGGAAGAGAGATATGAAAGCATTTATTATATTGGCATAAGCTCCTTGCTGAAAGGCCATTGAAGCAATCATCATCAACATCTGCATTTTCGCGCCTCATTTATATGGTAATTACTTATCAACTGCAACTATGACTAATCATATAGCCATTCAAAGCTGTGCTTTGCATTTAGAGATCTCTTCACGTCTGATGAGTGTTCGTTGGCTTCTTTGTTGAACCGGTTAGGCGGCTTTTGCATCCCTCAATATTATCATGAATGGAGAGGGAAGGGGGGGNTAAAAAAACGTTTGAGCTGGTATTTGCTAAGGTGGGAAAATTTCATGCGATAAACATCACAGACATTTTATGTGTCATTCTTTTGAAACATCAGATAATAAAAATTTTACTTATATGTAATATATATAATTCATCTTAATGACATGGCGTCATTGTGAGTTTTGCAAATGCAATAAGAAATTTCAATTTGCCTGAAAAATACAAGAAAAGTGGAAGAATTTTTTCCCTGTTTGTATCAGTAGACGAGAAATGCGATCAAACAACTGAATTTCTGTTTTTGTTATATGGATTGTTGGACAGAACTTATTATACAGTATTTTTAAGTGGAAAAGTGAGTAAAATGAAGCGATGAAAAAATGAGGAGCGTATACACAACGCAAAGCTTTGGTACATAACAATCCAGCTTCACTTACAATTCGCTCCGACAATGGCTACAGTACTGCGCACTGATCCGGTTCCTTCTCCTTACGTTTCGCTCATTGCCGATTCTTGCTCTCGATCTCTTTTTCTTGCGAAAGTCTTACAATAATGTTGCATAAAGTTAATGATCCTAGTGCAACTTTTTCGGTTGTTGGACGATGTCGCGATCACCAGCTGCTTCTATTGTTCTCACTTCCCTCCCCCCATCTTTTTTCCTATCCGTTGATAATTTAGCCTTCCCGGCTGTCAGCTTAAGGATTTTGTTTTTTTTGTTTTTTGCTAAAGCTGTAAGGTATTAGTGTCCGTACATCACGCTCAGTTTTTTTCGATCTGTGATGAATAGCTGAAATGTCATCTCAGGGAAATCCATCGTTCGCGATCCTTATCTCTCCAGTTTTACCTGTAAAAACTGTGCGCAGATATTGTGCGTGGGTCACTGACCCCGCCCTAATTTTTTTTTTGAGTTGAAGCAACTAAGTCGTCAACAGTCGTCTCCTATACGTATCGTTCCTTTTGTCTCCATCTTCTTCCGATTCCATCTGCAGTTTAGTTGCATATTTTGTGTGTATCATGGACCTGGGATGAATTTTTTCACACCTTCAAGGAATCAGGCATCGTTTTTCAATTTTCCTCCACTAAATTCGTTTTGTGCTGAATCTGTAAAAACTGCAATTTTTTATTTCTCAATGCAATGTTGATATTTCTTCGAAAATATTTCTTTGCAAGATATTTCTCTTAGTCACTATGATGATATACTACGCTTTTTATTATAAATAAGATAATGGAAGTAATAGAGCTGTAGTAAAAGGTGTAAGAGTGCAGTTTCTGATCATCGCTTCAAATAAATATAAAAATAGAAATTGATATGCCGAAGGGAAATGGACCATACAATTGAATGGACGATACGATCAAATCCACCGCTCATCCACTGCAATTGTGCATGGATTGAGATTTATTTGGAAATTTTTAGATCATTCCTCTGTAGGAAGCATATAAGCGCTTAAATAGGCGGTTGTTTTCTTAGCTAGTCATCTTTTCTAAACGGTTTTCACCACTTACCGTTCCTTTCGCTTTAGATGGCCATTTTAGTATCGTTGTCGTCATAGGCAAATGCCACGGCGTTCTTGAACATGAGTTATCATCTTCAGTCGTGGGAGTGAGTAGCATCGTCCCTGTGTACCTACCTGATGAGGTATCGATGATCCGCCGAATGAGTAGCCATCGTAGCGAAGACGAGTATGGACGGAAGCATACCCTACTCCTGACTCCTTTTCCCTTCGTAGCTGAACTTGTCAACTAAATAGAATTGTGTTATAAAATTCGAATGTTCGAAATGTCGATGACCGATCGTCTCTCTGAGATGCCTTAATAGAAGCGTGCTTTTACGCTAACATATTGGGAGGTATTGAGTCGAGAGGATCCCTCAAGAGTACTTTCACCACCGGAAGTAATAAATCACTACACATCGAGCCATTTTTTCAATGTTCTTTCTCAATGTGCTTTTTTTGCTTCATTACACATTTTTTTGCCCAAAAACATTGTTGACTTCTAGACCTTAGTACTGACCCTAATGATGCCTGTTTTTTTGCATAAGTATTTGCTTTCTGATGAGCCGAGCAAAGTTTTCATATTTGATTCATATGTTTTTTAAATAATAATATTACTGTCATCCTTTAAAAGTACCAATTATAATAAGCTACTGTCTTATGCAGCTCGAGTACAACTTGTAGTATAAAATATAAACTTCCTCAGAAGGTGGTTTCTTGTCCGAAAAGGATCGCAGTCGTATTTACTAGCAGTCGAAAATAAATCAAAGCGCTAACTCATGATGATCAAATACATACCTCAGACACTTATGTTTGTTTAGCATACCTTTCCCATCTTATAATTGGTGCCATTCTGTTGAGTATACTCACATCTTCTCAGCAATAGTTTTATGCACTTCTCTCTTCTGAAGTGAACACAATAAGTGACTCTCCAGGAGCAGATAGGATTACTCTTAGCCGACGGGAAACTCGGGAAACTTACAGGAAATAATTGGAATGGTAAAGGTAGGACAGAATTGACTCAATGGAACAACGAAAGTGGATATTACGTTACTACTTCTTTTCTCTCTTTGTCGTTAGTTACAGTTTATAAGCTTTCGGAAAACTGTTTTCGAAAGTTTCGAAAAAAATTTCTATACTTAAAGAATTTGCTCTAACTTATGTTTCATAAAAATTTCTGGAACTATACTTCTTCAAGTAATTTCTATTAAAAATATTTTTTCGGAAAAATCGAGAATCCCCTGTGGGAGTGAGAAAGGAGAAATATGCATCAAAGAGTCTCGAAATCTATTCCAGCATATACAGAAGCGGAACTATGATTAAGCCATTTGGAAAAGTCAGCGCTTTAGTTGATGTGAACCTCGAACAGACACTGACCTCTTTGTTGTAGCGTGATTTTCCCATCCTTAAAAACACACAGATCGATTACAAAAAGTTGGATCAACGCGCGACTGAAGTGATGATTACTGGAATTCGGATTTTCCAAATCAACGAATTATAAATCGGATCCGATAAAATTCATCGGATGAAATTTTTCATCTGCAAAGGACAGGAAGGGGAAGGATATATAGAATGGTTCATCAAAGTTGAATTTTTGACTTCTTATAAGTGATAGTTTTCTGTGTGATCAACTGTTTGCAAAACCCCTTGACTATAGCTTAGGAACCAGAAGTGATAAAACTGCAGCATTTTATGAACAAGTTGAAAGTTTCGATATTTAAAGAATAATTTTTTCAAACTCGATGAGTTTTTAAGCAATATTTGCAACTTTAATTGTAGTTTGATATCATAGAAAAATCCATGTCGCATCATTTTATATGAGAACATCTGCGCGTTGCGTCATTTCCGCTACTGTTGCTGTTGAGGACAATCATTTGAAAGGTGCATAAGTTTTTTAGAAGAGTCATAAGTTTAAAGTCCTATAAAAAATCGCACCTATTGATGTCCTCTAAAATAACGCAATACGGAATGCTAAATCATTTCTCATCCCTATCCAACTAACTTTTGCTTTCAAGGTAGACTATGATATTACTTATTTATAACGTATTTAGTTCTTCCTTGAATTCTGAAAAGTTTTAAATTTTTCAGTTGGTTGCACTAAAATCCAAAAATGCCCAATTTTCTCCTTCATGTCCAACTTTCTTTCCTCGTCTCTCTGCAACTGTATAAAAATTTCTTTTATTTCTTTTATTTCCACTCTAAAATCCACCTCAGAAATAAATGTACCAGAGAGGGTTAATTAAAGCAGCTTTCATGAAGAACTTTGATTGTGATGATTCAACATTAAGGCTTAACAATAATAATTTTTGTCGCATAAATAGTTACAGCAGCACTAATCGATTCGTTGTATTTTTTCAATTGTGGATCGGCTGCGCTTCGCATCGCTGTACTAGTTGACATGGCAAAACAACTCTTTTCCCTATTTAAAATTTCCCTTGATAGTGTGGAGGTTGTTTTTTCACTTTAATTTTTTTTTCATATTCTTTCTATTTCATAAAAATTTGAATTTGAACTTTCAGCGTCATCCTCGTACCCGTCCGTTCCCCCAGCCTTCCTCCTCCTTCCCGCCGTATTCGCTCCTTCTCCTCCTCTTGTAATCCCTCCGAAAATAATCTTTCAGTGATTTTCCCAACTAATTTCCTTTGTTCGTATGACTCGAAGAGAACGGCCCGTTACTGTTACGGTACCTTGGTAAAATATCCACAAAGTAGCACCCCTGCTCTTTGATAAAACACGTTATTTTGGGGGTACGGTGGAGGTACAGTGATTCATTTGTTCGGGAGATACGGTGGACCTATGAGAAATATACAGCCCCAAGTATATATTCAGGATTGTACGCTACCATTACCCGTTGAAAGATTTGAATGTGCATTGCTGCTTTCATAGAGTCTTCCTTGATACAGTAAACTAATGCTAATATCGCGTCTCAATTATTCTTTTATTGAGTTGGCTTGTCTCTGTTCCTCTTCCCTCCTTTCTAAATAACTTCTTCCCTGTCTGCAAGTTTATGAGGACATTGCTGACACATCATTAATGTGCTCACAAAGCTGCAGACACAGACGTATACACTACGACACTAATTTATTGCATGCGATGGACAATACAGCATCAAAGACAAACACTCGTCATCCCTATATGCATCGATCACTTTTTTTCACTCATTTTTTCACACTCCACACCTTTGTTTCATTTTCATTTTAGATCTGATGCCTATTTGTCATTGCTATTATACAATTCTTATTTCTTTCTGCTAATATTAAAAAAAAATCTCATTTAATATACTCAACGCCGATGGATTCTTCCGTTCCAGTTAATTCCTACACTGCCATTTTTACAGTCAACGCAAGGAGAATCCTACTTCGCAATTATAATTATAAGAAAAGGTACCGACTTCTGTTCTTCCAACTCAGTTAATATGTGGCGCAAGTGTCGCTCGGCGCAAATGTCGTTCAGCGCTAAAGTGATTGCATTATCCTCTGATATTAGATGATGACGTACATAAGCGATGAGGAGGGAATCGTTATTCGATGTAACTGTTTGTATCGTTATGAATATTTCTTTTACGTTCGCACCAAGCAATCACTGAACAAATGCTTTTTTATAGGACGTTTATTCTTTATTCACTAGCAACAAACAGTGTGTAACTATTTCAAGATATGGATAAAGTTCAACTGTACTATACAAGTGAAGCGCAGGAAGCGCAGAATGTGTTTTTTGTGATAAAGAGATGTGAGAAGGCGGGATCGGGGAGGGGAAAAGAGTAGGTGTAACATTTGGTTAAAGTGATGACTTTGTGAATACTAAAAAAGGAGGTCTGCAAGGTGCCCATCTAGGTACAATAACATTCGATAGGTGGAGTCAGATTTCTAAGAATGAAAGCAATTTCCGCACTGATCGTAACTTGATGCTATCCATAAGATATGCATTACAAATGCTTTCAACGATATTTATTATGCTAGCTCATTCACTCGTCGTTTATTTACGAAGGAAAGGAATTCCGGATAGGAAAGGAGCAGAATCAAATCCAGTTTTGGTCCAAATCATAGCTCGGAAAGAACTGAAACCGGATTTGACTAGATTCGATCGACGAAAAATAAGCAATCGCTCTCTTAGAATCTGCAGTAAAATCCGATGCGCTGTAAACAAGTTAACATTAGAAAGCTTGTTACGAAATAGTGGAATGATGGAACAAAGGCGAAGTTAATGAGATCAGGTATTCAACAAACGCAGTGAAAGTGCGACATCCGGCTTTCTTATTTCAAAAGAAAAAGTTTTTATAGAGTAAGCAGCATATATATATATATATAACGTGTACATATATATATATATATAAAAAAAAAAAAACGTAGCGCACTCATTCCGTCAACTCTTCAATAGCTAAATTCAATTTATTCTGCTGATTTACTTGAGGCGACTATCGTTCCTTCCGCCTTTGAATGATTCTCACTTTCTCATCCTCAGAATTTTTAGATGGTCAAATTTCGTTGGAGTTTATGTATACTTGTTGACGAACATCTTTGGGGTGCACGTTCTTTCAACTAACATCATTGGAGGGTAGAAACACACTAAAGATATCATTTTTTGAAAAGTGAAAATTTCAATCCTAAGAGTCGGTCTGCTTTGACATTCAGAGGAGGCGGTTGGAGTGGCGCAAATGGGGAGGGAAAAGAAACAAACTTAAGATGAAAATTTTCCATTATTCAGAAAATAACTTTTTTATATTCCTTAAGGCTGAAAAATGCGTTTGCAAAACTTGGCGACGAATTGGCAACATCTAAAGAACAAGCGCACCGTATTCGTAGCGCCCTCAAAAGTTTTTCATTAATGATTATTTTATGATCGTCACATAATTATCATGTGAAGTTTTCATGGTCTTAGTACTTCTGTGCGTCCAACTTATTTCATCTGATTCATGGTGATCTAGAAGGGAAAGTATTCAATATAAAGGATTTGTTACTATGAGATCCAACTTCACAGTAACCAATCCTACACATTAAAAATAGGGAAGTCATCCAAATTCAAAAGAAGTAGCAGTGATTCTTTGCTTCATCGCTACTGATAAAACATTTTTACTCAGAAACCCGTAATTTTTTTTTCGGAAATAATAGGCGCAAATATCTGAAGCAGTTGGCGCAAATGTTGACGGTAATTATATAGTGAAAGGGTGTCGTCTAGTGATTTCTGAAGAAAAGATAATATTGAGATGAAAACAATATTTTTTTTCTTATAGAGATGTGGCCGGAAAGGTGTTTGAAGGCGAAATGTGAGATGATCTACTTACGCCAGTGTCCAGAAGACTCGATTCTGGTGACTCCACTACCTCCTCCTGGCGAGTGTTGCGCACCACCCGCACAGTGCCAATGTGATATTCAGGTTCACTTTCAAACATTTATTTCCATTTGAAACCTCTGTAGTAAACTATTTCATCACTTCGCACCAACTATTGCCATCCTGACCTCAGGCGACTGGAACACCTGAACACCATACTCAGTGATGACCATTTCATCGCACATCTACAGAAATGAGTGAATCCATTTTCCGTTGAGTTTGAACTACCTGATTAATTAAGAAAGCGTCACATTGCAACGTTCAGGGGAATCTGATTAGATTGTTTTCCCTTTGGCATTGGCAAACATGAGTGCACCTCCTTTCAACACCTGGATTTGGTTGCGATCTCAATTGATGAACTGAGGGAATAATAAGAAGGATAGGTTGCGGAGGGGGGGGGTGGGGGGAGGGGAACATCAGACAAGGGATTTTTACTCTTCTTTTGCATTTTTTCTTTTTGTCGCTCTATCGCTAGCATTTGTATATTCATTTACCACCTCAGTCTGGAATCGAGCTGCGACTTGCAATTATCACTCTTACTTCTTCGCACTTTGGACAAACAGAGTGATGCGAGGGTTTAAGCTTGTCTGTAATCCCTATTCGCTAGGATGCTGTGCACTTAAGTAGAATTAGGTGTTGCTCGTTTTAACCTTAGGCTAGGAGATGGTCGTTCTCCGTTATATTGACTGCTGAAAAGATGTTCACCGATGGATGCCAGGAGTTCCGAAGAGACATAATATATATATATATATATATATATATATATAATGTAGCACGTAGATACTGCAACATATTGCAAATAAATGCAAAAATAAGGAATATAGAAAAGAATATGCATTTGAATATAAAAAAGGGCTTCGGCCAACTTTGATTATATCTGAGTAAACAGAATGCATAGAAGGGGAACATAGGTTTAGTATCCTTTTTTCTGTATAAGTGTAACCTTTCCCAACGTTAATATCTTTCATATTCTTTTTTTTACTGCATCTTCGTAATACTACAATAATATTCGCAAAATTAGAGGTAATCGTTTTTCATATCTCTCTTTTTTAGTGAGATCAAGGAAAAATTATTCTGCAAATTTACAATTTTATATTCCATTGAAAAATATTGCATTTAACTGCTCGATTCGTTCGAAGAAGTTTATGAACAAAGCGATAAACATGACAGATTTGAGGTGAAAAAAATTTAAAACGTTTTTTATCATTTAAACATTATTTAAACGCTGATTTTTATTATTTGAACGCTGATTTATTATTTAAAACGTTTTTTGAAGGTTCCCATCGTTATATTCAACAGAAATTTTGCGAATCATCGAAATCACTTATCATTCTTTCGCGATTTCAAATCATATAAATTTTAGAGATTTCTTTCAATATTGAGTGCTTCTATTAATTAACATATTCAATAAAAAAAGTTTTTAAATTTGGCTAAGTGTAAGATGAAGTTCCGTTTAGAAATGTGACCCATATATTCCAATTTGTGAAGACGGCTTCGAGAGAGCACTCGTCAAGGAGGGCACCAGTGAGCCCGGTCATTGCTGCGATCAATTCGAATGCAGGCGCCCGGGTATTCATGTACTATTACCTTTATATACTTATTATATTTTAATTATTGTCTTTATTAGTACATAATTATGATTGTTGAATAATTTATAGTTAGAAGCTGAAAAAAGAAGACGTTGAAAATTCAAGCGTCTTCGATTATAAAAAGAAATTCGGAATTTAAATACCCTCCTCTTCTTCGAAGGTTGAACAAAAAAATTGCCGAAAAGGAATGAAGATTAGTGGTGACTGTGAAATTTTTTTTCAGCCTGCTTTACTTTACATCAATGCAAAATTTTTTAGTTCGCTTTACCCTCCTCAACGAAAAAAGTGTCTATTTTTTTCACGCTCTAAAAATGTTTATAAGAAATCGCATTGAACATATCATTTCGTCTTCACACTTCCACCTTCCTTCCTCTTCCCTCCGTACTTCTTTCGAAGATCAGGAGATGTTTAGAACCATTAAGGTGCAATTTGATAGTTCTTAAAGAATCCACATTAAAAACAATGTCTGTTGCAACAATTTAATGTTTGGTTGCCGAAAAAGGTGATTGATCGCGTCTATAAATCTTAGATAAATCTAGTGCCTCATTTAGAAATTCTTTAATTCATTAAAAACTCTAATACGATAGACTCATTTTGAATATTTCATCGACTGATTTATCGTGCAATTTGATTGAATTGTAGAGTTGCAATGTGAGAACGTTCATTGCGATGATGGTGACTATTTTGAAGAGGAGTGTCCTCCAGATAGCGTTCGAGGAGCAAGTTATGTTCCAGAAGGCAGATGCTGCCCTATTTATCCCGGGTATGATATCCTTTATGATTAAGCACTTAGCGAACTTGAACTTTCGGCCTTGCTTTTAGAGTATTCTTTTGAGGTTCTTTGTATGGTAATACAACAAAGTGTTCGAATATTTGCAATTTCTTCAAGAACAAGCCGAAAATGTTTTTTTTCAAATTTTCCAAAATGCTCTGGAAATTTTCATACGATAAGTGATGCTTTATTCTGTACAATCATTTATTTTTCTATTTCCCAGTTTGTTTTTCTTGGTTTTGCTGAGTTTTCAAAGAGTACTTCCTGTTGAGCAGATTAAAATCTATTCAAGAAACGCAAACTTAATAGACAGTTGATGTCGATTTGATTTCACTAATGTGATATGCGCATATTTGCCTATCCTTTTATGGAGTTCTCTATATAGATATAGATATATATCCATTACATGTACAATAGGTATATTTGGTTGTCATGGGACGGTAATTCAGCAAATGATTTTCAGATGTAAATGTCGTGCGTCAATATGCTCACCAGCACAGTGCCCTGAGGGGCAGCAAATAAAGATACTCCATAAAGGTGAAGAGATCTTCATGATTAATATTTTAAAAGTATTGTAAAAGAGCTCTTCTTATACATTACAAGTGAATTATTATTTTACATAATTTACCTTTTAATGGAACATTGTTTGTAAACGTCTGTGATGATTTATTTCTATCTCTAAAATTTGAAACAAAATTAACGGATTTTACTCTTAGATTATACTTATCAGGAATTCTCTCACGATCTAATTGTTCATATTTTATTTTATTTAATCATTTCGTCGTTATATCATAACAGGAACACTTTACTTTTATGTAGAATCATAGAATACTCAACTGAACATTTATTATATATATATATATATATANTATTATTATTATTATTATTATTATTATTATTATTATTATTATTATTATTATTATTATTAATTAATTAATATTGATCATTATTATTACTATCATCATTACTATTACTATGACTATTACTATTACTGCTTCGATTGCTATTACTATTGATTTCTTTCCTGTTATAATAAGTAGAATTGATATTAATGAGCCATTCGATGTAATTACAAATGTTTTATCTGAGAAATTATTAGAATTCGGTGCGATCTGGCATGGAAGGTTTATACATCTAACTTCAAAAAAGTCGATTATTTCTGTAGACTTGTTCCACTAATTTTTGCGTATTGAATTGATTTTTCTACTTATAACAAATACCTGTATTTGAAAGAAAACCGTTTAGGTGATGGAACACCAGGCAGATGTTGTGATGAATTTCGATGTGAAAGTGGTGAAGATGGACAAGGAGCGGATGCAAAACGATGTCCATATGCGGGCAAGATGTACGACGATGGCGATACGTGGCATTCGAGTAGCTGCGAGCAGTGTAAATGCAAGGGTGGCATCGCGCTTTGTAGCAAAATGACCTGTGCTAATCCACCATGTATGTTCTATCCGTTATTAATTATTTTTTATATATATATATATATATATATATGTATATATCGACGAATGTATTTGGTTTTTGAACCTAATACATAAATTCTTCCAGTGGAATTTAAAGAATGTGGGGTGATCTGTTTCAGTGGCATCATCCCATGCAGTTATTTGATGGGAGAGGAATTGGAGGGACGAAGGAGGGTTGTGTAGGGTATCACGTTTCATATGTGCTTATTTCAGCGCACTGTACTTGGGTGGCTATTCCGGAAAATGAATGCTGTCCTGTATGTCTTGGTTGTCAAACGAACGGTGAGAAACGCAAGAGAAACGAGACATGGCAAAAAGATGATTGTACGAGGTGATTGATCTAGTAGTACTTTATTTTAACTCTGATTAGCAATCTGATTTAAAAGATGAATTAGCGAGTAAAAACTCTCATATGCATATAAGATTCGAGCTCACCACTGCTTATTTCCGGGTGGTCACTATATCAAGAAAGCTAGTACATTAGAATGTGATATTTGAGCAAGATATTTGTATGAGTTATGCTTAGAAAGGCTCGATAAGAGTATTTAGGTGAAATCGTCACATGCCGGTCCTGTCGACCACAACTTTTATGGGCTACGACCATATCATGACGTCATCTTTGACCACCATGCACTCTAAAATACGCAAATATAGGTCAAGTCTTATGCGAAAATCATTCAAGAACATTTTGCAAGCAAACGTTCAAACAAACGAACACTGAGATTGATGGACCGTCATGTGTTTTTGCAAAAAGAATTTCAACCAATCAGAAAACGATTTTTTTAAATTAAATTAATGCAATTGAAACGATTAAAATTTACATTTAATGACCGTTTTATTGTCATGGTGTGCGAGCGTTGATTATTGCTGTGGTATTCGATGCTTATTCTATTTATGGATCTGTTGACGTGACTAGCATCATAATATCCGTATTAAAAAACGGAAAATTGCAGTTGCTCATGCGGAGCGGACGGAGTGCATTATTGCCAGAAGCACATGTGCCAGGTGGAGTGCGACAACCCAAAGAAGGTGGCTGGTCAATGTTGTCCAGTCTGCGACGGTACGTCCCATTTGTTGTACACGTTCAGAAGAGCTAATAGGGACATGCACATATGATAGGCTTGTTTGTTTGTTATGCGCTAAAGTTTACTGGTATTAATTTTTTTTGTTCTGTTGCTATTTTGAATACCTGAAAGAATGATAGTTCAAAATGGTATTTAAAGTGTGGTGCAAAAAACTATGATATATTGCTAAAAATGCCAAAAGTATTAACAAAGATGTATGAAAAATTATGGTGTGTTGTCAAAAAGACAAAAAATGTTAGCAGAGGTATGTGCAATACAAACTGTCAAATAGTGCAGTAGGGATCATTTTTATGTAATCTTTCGTTGAAACATCCAGTACGTCACACTGCAAATTTATTAGTGGGTAGACGTAGAATATTCATTATATTTTATTCTGTTCTGATTTATTTCGTATATGTTCAACTTTTATGCAAGTAATCTGTTTATGAAATTATTTTTTTGCAATTATATGAAATACTAATTCAATCGATGAAATAAGGTTTACATATAAATAAGTATTCTTACTATTTATTTGTAGAGCCGACGATCATAGTAAATGCTGCTGTGTGTCCATCAGTGGAGCATTGTCCACTACGATGTGAGAATGGTCTTTTGCGTGATTCACGTGGTTGTTTTCAATGTATATGCGCACCTGGCTCGAAACCAACCCCTGTTACTTGCCATCAACTGAACGATGGTAATTGTGATAAGTAAGGGTTTCCATTTAGCAGTCAATCGCTCATAATGCCGTCTTGGAATATCTTTTTTTTTAAACTCGCTAACTTGATTACTGTATTTCTGCAAAAAACCGTTATTGAACTCTTTTCTATGAATTTTTAAAATTATTTTAATTTCCCTAATTCATCCATATCTTCACTATTCTTTATTTAAATGATTGCAGCGTAGTCACATTGACCAGTATTTGAGCTTCCAGTTATATATTCAAGGCAATCAACTACATATGCTAAGAGTTCAGAGTAAAAGTAAAGTACCAAGCATAGAGGTATCAAAAGAGGACATTACTCGATATCTACTACGCTCTTTTATTGAATATTCCTTGCGTATTATGAGTTTATATCTTTTTTTGTTGAGGAATCAATGCAAAGGTGCTTTCGATGTTGCGTCTATTGGGGGGAGGGGGTGTATCTATCGGAAAAAATTGCAAAATTGATTATCAAAGTGTGCATTCTAGAAATACGTCCAGAAGTGGAATATGAATATGTTGCTGGACTTCAGGATCTGTGCGCACGGTTATATGAAGGACGAGAAAGGTTGTCCCGTTTGCAAATGCGCTAAATGTCCACCCCTCGATCAGTGCTATAAACAATGTCTTTACGGTTTCGAGACGAACAGCAATGGATGTTCAGTATGCAAATGTCGAGGTTAATACAATATTTAATCTGTTAATTATCATCTTTGACAAGGTTTTTATGGATTTTATCAGCTTTTAAAGGACTTCACCTGCGCGAAGCGAATATGAGGAGGATTCGATGACTTCTGTTTTTTTTTTTTCATTTCACTCTTTTCAATACTTGCTGTCTCCATCATGTGGAATGAATCTTTTAAGGACCTTTAAATTCCCCCTCTGAATATCCCTCAATTTTTGCGCCACTTTGGGCTACCAACCGAGAAACAATCTTTCTCCGAAATCACAAAAAATCATAAAAATCATAAAGAATGTATCGCTGCTTGATCTTATATACTTTGGAAAATATTACCACTGTAAAAGTGTTTTCC
>QEWY01000606.1:275561-303205 GCA_006503575.1 Baylisascaris schroederi | reverse complement strand
CAGTAATAGGAATGGCAGTAATAGGAATGGCAGTAACAGAAGTAGCAGTAATAATATGGTGACTACTTAAATGAGAATTAAACGAGCATATCTTCAGCAGCGAAGTAAAGACACCACAAATGTCACTAATAAAGCAAAGCGAAGTTGCATTTGAGCCCATGCATAAACATAAATTGCACCACATTGAGAGTACAAACTTCAATTAATCAAAAACCGAATAGCGGCAATGCCAAAGATTAGACCAAATATCTACATAAACCACCATAACGGACCAATAAAGAAGACAGCATATTCAGGCGTAACGCTGAAGTTGGATCATTCAAATCGACGTATTACCACATTGCTAGAGGGCAAATAAGAAAGAGGAAATGAACTGGAAGTCAGCTGAGAAAACTGTATTAATACAGTAGTATTAATACAGTAGATTTGAGGTGGAATGAAGATGGAAATTTCCTAAACGAACATTGAACACATAAACATATTGCTTTTCAACATTTGCAGAAATGAGATTGTTTCAAACACACACGATTCTCAACGAAAAACTAATGTGAACGATGTTGGTCGTAGAATATGTGCGTTGGAGGTGTAGGTGGTGGGTGATGATGAGTAATGATCGATAAAACACATGTTGACGGTGTCGCGCTAACAGTGGTAACACGCAGAGCAATGTTTATTTGATCTGTGTTTAATATTACACCTACCGTAATATTAGACTATCGAAGCAACATATATATATATATATATATANGTGCACCCATTTTCCAGTTGTTCTTCGCTTCACTGTGCCAGTGATATATGGTGCTGTAGTGGTGGTGTGTCTTGTCTTTTCTATGTTTAGCATGTGTTGTTCTGATGTCTCTTTGAACGCTTTTTTCTTATCTGGAACGAGTTTTCCCACCTGTGTGGTCGGGACGTGGATTTCCCATTGTAGCTATGCGACCATTTCCGCGTTTATCCGGCTGAAGCGCAATTTTCTGCCATTGTTGCTACTGCAGCTTTAAAAAAAGTTGAAAGGCACTGATGTTCTTTCGGGAAAAGGGATTACAAAATGCGATCAGTCAGCTACGTGGCGGTTATCTACGCCAACCACTGGGTCACGATCATCGCCACGGGATGCGATCGTCAATGGACGGTCATTATAAGATAGAACAGTTGAAATAAACGTGCATTTGCACACTACAAAGGTTTCATATAAGTAAACTGCAGAGATAAGCCCTTAAGGGTGCTGCTCGACATAGAAGCGTCATCATTAGAACGCCGTAGGGGGATCATGATACCATAACTCAACCTTCACTCCTATATATTTTACTTGCGCTCAGTTATGATATATGCGTCCTACGATGTCGGCTATCGTTTACCTTTGCTGCGGTTATTCTATATTTATGTTCGCTTCAGTGTGGCAGCTTTCTCGCTCCCTCCTTCTCTTTGATATTTCTTTCTGATCTCGACAGTAGAATTGTTTGCTTGCTTAGATTAAATTTTGAACAATTATATCCCGGCACTTCGTAATTAACCTGCCTTTTGATTTGAGATAAACCCACGAGAGTGATAGTATATTTGTTAAGATTTCAACGCCATTTTTGAATACGACTGTTATTGTTTATTAGACAATATTCTAGCAGACTACAGCATTATATATAACGATTACCTGCTTCTTTATGAATGTACAGAATGCAAACGAGTATTCCTTAGACGGCTACTTTTGTTCGTGCATATGAACACTTTTATCGGTTGCGATATATCATATCATATCACATAATGGCTGTTCGTTTTTCTATGCGTAAATTCTGTAATGTACCCGTACGGGGAACTTACTCTGTTAGAGCATTGTGTTATACTATCTTATTCTATAACAGCATTTAAATGTTCCTATCGAAATTTGGCAAATTGGAAAGCAATAAGAACTTACATAACTTTATCACTATTCTCTATATAGCACAACTGCTCTCATACAAGTCTGTAGCTTCGTTATTCATGCAGAAACTCATCTGATCCCTCAGATGATATTATACCTGTTCTTGGTTGAGCGATATTAGGTTAAGTGCCGAATTCCTGTTATCCTCTACAAGTGAAATCCCATTTTTTTTCGATTTGGTGGACGTGGAATTCAGTACCGTTAGAAAGTGTTTAATATTGCTCCATTTACTTCTAATATCTCTAACCCCCACCTATCGTTAGAAGGCTGACATCGCTTTCACGGAAGCCAACATCACAACAGGCTTTAAAAGCCAAGATCACAATAGGTGTGGTTGATGCAGATCACACCTATTGCAAAGAAGATCAAAGAAGTTTCTCTGTGGGAAATTTCAACGAATGGCTGGATTACTTTGGACATTATTCTGCTTGATCCATTTTTTGTTGCTAATCTAAAAAGTGGTGAGTTCGGTGTGCGAAAAGAACTGTATATATGTTAGTGTGACTTTCCCCAATCAATTAACCGACCCCTCAAATAGCGATGGGTTGTGCATAGTTACGAAACTGCACAGCGATCGAACGCGCGTATTTTCGTTACTTGATGATCATCAGTGGTCATATTTGGTAACGTTACGCGCGTGGATTACGGTACTCACACAGTGGACGTGCAGAGAGCAAGTTGCTCGAAGTGGCATCGATGACCTAATGGTGAAGAGGGCACATCCGCGCTCCACTCCCTTCACCCATCATTCCTTTCGATCTCTGCTCCCTCCCCTCAAATCACATATACCCGTGTGGCAGATGAACTGCGCAAAGCAACTACTACCTAAAGCACTAACAAAGTGTTCCATCACGGAGGGATAGTCGTTGCTTGCGTATTGAAAGTTTAGAGGCTCATATTTGGTAGCTGCCTTTCGACCTTGCCTCTTCGATGCGAAAGAGTAGGGCATTTTTGCGCGTGTCCATTGGCATCGTTTTGCCTAACTAAAATTTCGTATTATCAGCAAATTTCTTTATCATTTTATCTCCATCCCTCTCAGAACATCATTCATGAATCGTAGTATTGATGTTGTGCCATACGAGCCGTGATTTGGGCGATATGCGAAGGTCGATAATGTCGTGAAATTTGAATTTGTTGCTGTAATATTGTATTGCTAGGTTGACTATGACTCGTTCATTTAACTCTGCGTTATTCTAGTAATTGTTGAACAATCATTATTAATATTTCATTCGCATTTAACAGCAAAAATTGCTGTAATGATATCCAAATAACAATGTGTCAGAGTCTTTGTGAAGTAGTCCCAAAGAAACCATTGGGATCCATTGTTCTTGCGATTTGTGCTTGGAACTTGCCCTTTCTTTAGCGTTATGATGGAAGAAAGTGGAGAAGGCTTCCTTCATCGTTGTATCCTTACTTTGAGTCTAACTCCTCGTTTCCTTCGCCACCCCATCCACCCATATTCAAAGATGCCTAAGAACATATGGCTATCTGGCCGTGGTTTACCACTGTTTTACGCCACTATCATATGGGGGATATGTTACTAGAAGAGACAGTACTAAAGATTAGCAGGTGTTTTTCCTATAGCAGCATATCCTGCTAATTGCACATATTTGTGTTTATTGCTTGCGTAATTGAGACGGCAGTGAATCGAAGAAATGCGGCGTCACGTTGATCGCTCGATTGAGCATCTCAGAGCGCAGTAGTGTGATGACGATAACTTTAGACTAGCGGTCGTTCTCTATGCGTACGTTATCTGTCTTGAAGGAACTTCGTTTGGTAGTTTTTCATCACGCAGTTGGCACGGCTCTCTTCCCAACTGCTTATATTATTGAAACATCGTTTTCATGCCAATTGCACTTCAAATCTTGTATGAAGGCATCGTCTTATGCATTTTGCAACTGTGTTCTTGGGTGCTTAGTTAAGGAAATTCACCTACATGCGTGGATTTTCGTTGCATTTATTGGCTGAAAGGCCACAAATGAATGTGCTATGAAAGCTTCGTTGTAATCGTTGATAGTTTGTGATGCCGGTTGAGTTGATAGAATAACGAGGTAGCATTGAACCGAGGATGGATTCATCGAAATGTTTGTTGCAAGATTGCGTTCATCGAAAAGGAACTGCACCGAATTGTTGCTGATAGCAAACTGAGCATCGAGTGAGCATTACATTAACACAAGCGTTCGCATACTACTAATTAGGCGGAGGGTTTGATGGGGTATTTTCAGCGGAGTTTGTATTTGTGGTGATTGAATCGAAGATACTCGTTGAGACCAAAAATGAGGAAATAGTAAACGTTGATGCCACCATATCTGTCAACTCACATGCATCAAGATTTCATTCTTATAATTTAGATGTGAAGAAAGCGCTCATGAACAGGGAATTGCAATTTAGTGTAGTGCATAAGCGCTCAATCATCGAGATTCTTTATACACGATCGAAGACGCTTTAATTGGAATATAATTTGGCGATGTGCGAAGATGCCCAACTAAGCTTATATGGCTATGAGTATTTGCGTACATCGTTAATGTCCGTAATCTCGTTGATGCTTGTGTCCCCTTTTATAAAATTATATGCACGCATACATCTCGTCTGCTGAAGAACAGATTGCGTCCCAACATGAGTTTGTGGGCTTTGACTCAAACCACTGACGTTGTGTGGCTGTCTTTATGAACATTATCATGCAGTGGTACGGTACTTTCCGCTTTAACTAGGAGGTGTAGGCAAAGTTTTTAAGTCTAGCGAGCAAACTGTTGCATCGCACCGCAGGCGTTTTCATTCTTTGAGATAGGGCTGTAAATACCATTACATTTTTAAAAATAATCACTTTTGATGCACACCTATCTCTTTTATAATATCGGTGTTGGTTGATTTTAGTATCCCGTTGATAATGACTTGTCGATATTCTTCAGTGCAGAAGCGCATATCACAGTTTCCCGCACACTTTTTGTGCCAATTCAAAGTAGGGGCACGTCAAGAAGCGAATATAGAAGTGAATTTGCGAGGATGCATGCGAGTCCCATATTTTGTTTGCATAACGCATTTCATTATGGCGCAGGATTTCTTATTAGAAATGAAATGGCATGTGTACATCATGGAAAGCCCATTGCACTTCTTTCTATCACTGAGGTGGTTATCGATCCGCTCGTTATCTTTACTTCAGCAGTTGGCTTTCACTGCCTCGTTTAACACCATTCAAAGAAATGTGGGCCTCGTCCGCCATCTTTAATCTATCGCCCAGCATCATAAAAGATAACTGCGTTGTGGCAGGAAGAATCACACCCGGATTTTATCTGCCGATGTTTTACCTACGCCCACATCAAAACACTTCCATGATGAGGGGAAGTATAGGGGCGATCCCGCTAATTAAACTATCATTCATTCGATTTCTCAAGGAAGGAGCGCACTGAATGCTATTTATTTGTTATGATCGGCTGAGGTGCTTCGGGCTAAGCTCTAATAAAAGATTTAATGCCTTCCGTTTCTTCTTTTTTTCCCTTCCCCACTCTAAATTTTTTCATATCCTTCTGAAAAACTCTGAAAGTTAACGTCCCAAGCATATAGTGTGCCTGCTGGGATTGTAACTGAGTCACCATTCTGGGGTGCCCAATTGCGAGTTTTTGCAATCCTAACTGCAATTTGCTTATTTATTAGCAAGTGGGAAAAGTAGATGCTCACATTTTGCTGCTTAACCGTAGTGTAAACTGTCACAAGAAATGATCTCACCGGAGATCTTCTACAGACTGCCGGAATCGGCTCTGCTATTAATACGTCTTCCGATGTTGTTCTGAATGAGGTGTATACAATAACTTTGGCTTTGCATATTTGATTTGTTTCTTGTAAGAGTATTAGTGGTTACTTTGTTGTGTTATGTTCGTTACGTTTTTCAGTGTACATTTAAAAATTGAAGGGCTGACTGTTCTGTACTCTGATGTGCTGCTGTGAGTCAACACTGCTCCTTTATCTTTACAGGCAAAACTACCTAGAGAATTGAGTGAAGCGCGTGAGTTTTCGTGTTGTTCTTTCGAATTTCGATTGTGGAAAACATTTTGAAAAGGAGTTGTGATGTTAATGCGGATGAATGGATGAAGTATGTGATGTCGAAATCGGTGAAGAACGCACAACATTTCGGCGTTTAGCATTTCGCTTTCCACATTATCACAACATCGTATATGAACTGCCTTCTGATTCTAAGGTGGTTTCATCGCAGGAATCGCTGAAGTTAGGACTACGAAGTTTGCTCGATGTAGTGTACAGTGTGCAACTTTAGTGCACAACTTTAGTGCATACATTTCATTTGTACCTCTCAGCTTCTAAACACTGAATTCGGCCGAAGAGTTTGCGCGTATATAGCTCCAGCAGGATTTACATTTCACATCGGCCGGCTTATAGAAAAATGAATCTTTTTCACGAGACTAATATAATTTATGAAATGTGTGTATAGCATGGCCACTAATGGTACCAATATCATGAAATTTTGTTGACCAAATAATGAGAGCAGTTGAGCTGCAATGCGACCCCCACCACTACGCACAGGCGTATTCACATCGTGCCCCCACTAAGGCCTCTTCAAAGCCATAGAGGCTGTGTGGTGAAATATGCTGAGATGGGCGTTGGGGTGGTATGGAAGTGCATATGCCTCTTTGCTCGCCTCGATGTAACCCTCTGAGTTAGGGCGAGGCTGAAAGAAGATGCACTATGAGGCCGTTATGGGCAGAGCGCCCTGCCACACGGCTCGAAAGAGTGGCACCGTTGCGCACATGTTGATGCTACGACGGAAGGATGCATTAGTGTTAGTAATCTTACCGTAGGGCCTAAGAGCGTTGAGTTGCTAAGAGTTATGGCTGGGTGCAATTCAGCAGTTGATGCATAATTCTCAGCAATCAAAAGCAATATTTCGTCACAAAAATGGTTCATGAAGTTTAGAAGAGCTGTTTCTAATCCTTCAAAGCAGTAAACTTGTTTCTCTTTCAATGCTATTCCCCTCCAGCCTTTGTTAGGAGACAATAATATTGCTTCTCTCTATGACAACAATGCAATAATAAAGGAACAGCTTTTCTGTGGCATTTTCATAAAACATTGCACTGCAACATTAGCGAACTCATAATGCACTTTTCAAAGCAAATTTACGCATAGTGCAGCCATATTGCACTTACGAAAGTCGTTGCAATGATGTCTAGTTTGTGCGTTCCTCCATACCGTGGTCGGCATTTCTGTAGGCTTTCTCTTGATGAGACTCTATCTTACTGAGTACCCGTCGACAGATATACTCTTGAATGATGTTAAATGAAACGCATGTGTCGAGATGTGATTCTTGATCGAGTTGCAATTTTACTATTCCAATTTTATTGTTGCTGTTGTAATATGAATCGAGTCAGCGATTTATCCAACTTTAGAATCGAAAGACTGATTCAGTGCTTGTGCGCAGGAAAGAAGGAACACTGCAGAGTTGAAGGGCCTTCTTGTTCTTTCTGAGAATATAGATGCTCATCTATATGGATGTTTTCCTCAGTTCTGTCTTTTTTTGCGGTGCTTTTTAAGTTCTGCGTTTCTTCAGAAATATCCTTTTATATATTGCAGAAACGAAGCAACCTTGCGTATCTTCCTGCTGTACACCCATCAAATCACTTTGCATTGGTTTGCCGTGTAGGCCATTTGCCCAATCATTTCTGATTGTTCCAATGCGTTCGAACGGATGTATATGTCTAGTAGTTTCAATTTGGGAATCGCGAAAGCTGTGGTTATGAAATTCGGTTTGTGTTATCTACATTATGGAACAGGTTACTGAGATAGTGCTGCTCTTCACGTCCTGAACTATTACTCTGAAAGAGGTGCAATTCTTTTGAGTAAAATTCGCGTAGGTTGCGTTCCTGTGGAAACATGCGAGGCTGCGCCAATCTTACTTCGAATAGACAATGCTTCCTATATGCCACGGCAGCGCCGTTATCGTATATCGAAAGGACTACAGTAAGCGCAAGTCTAGCTATAATAGTGGTTTGCGGCGTGACCAGCTCGTTTTGACATGCCGTTCGCACACTGAACGGGATTGTTGCATAGAGTCGCCGTTCTTCTAGTCTATTGTAGGTTCGATTTTTATAAAACTACTTTAGAGTGTTTCAAAAAAAATTTCGAATGCAAAGAAACTTCATTCTAGAAATGATGGGGTAGGCAGAATACTGATGATTAGAGCTAGTGAGCATCGAATTTTCGGTTTGCAATGAAGCCCGGATACTTTATAAGGAAAGATGGGCAAAGTGAGTAGGTTTTTTGGGAGGGGAAGAAAGATAGAAATGACTTTTTCAACGTTAAGCCATCACATTGAATTATACTAGTATCGAAGCTAGTTGAAAAGGCTGCTAGAACAGCTCGCACAAGAAGCACTTCTGCGTTCCACTCATTTGACCGACCGGTCTCAAAAACTAACCAATAAATAATAAAATATGTGGAATCGTGTCCTCTCAATCGATGCAAAATGGTGGTTTGCGGCGTGACCAGCTCGTTTTGACATGCCGTTCGCACACTGAACGGGACTGTTGCACAGAGTCCCCGTTCTTCTAGTCTATTGTAGGTTCGATTTTTATAAAACTACTTTAGAGTGTTTCAAAAAAAATTTCGAATGCAAAGAAACTTCATTCTAGAAATGATGGGGTAGGCAGAATACTGATGATTAGAGCTAGTGAGCATCGAATTTTCGGTTTGCAATGAAGCCCGGATACTTTATAAGGAAAGATGGGCAAAGTGAGTAGGTTTTTTGGGAGGGGAAGATAGGGGTGGTAAATCGAGTCTATAATTGTAAGGGTAAGGGAAGTACAATCTGTTGGAAATCGTTGGAACAAGCCAAGAGAAGCGAAATACAGAAACCCATATGAGATAATTTACGCGAAGTCGGGATGCACATCGTGACATGGTTGATGCAGGTTATGCAAATCGAACCTACAATAGACTAGAAGAACGGCGACTATTCGAAGTAAGATTGGCGCAGCCTCGCATGTTTCCAAAGGAACGCAACCTACGCGAATTGTACTCAAAAGAATTGCACCCCTTCCAGAGTATTACTTCAGGACGTGAAGAGCAGCACTAACTTAGAAGAGCAGCACTGTCTCAGCAACTTGTTCCATAATGTAGGTAACACCCACCGAATTTCATAACCACAGCTTTCGCGATTCCCGAATTGAAACTGCTAGAGGTGTAGACATATACATGCACAAACATGGAAGAAATATGAAGAAAGTTCGTTCGACCACATTGGAGCAGTCAGAAATGATTGGGCAAATGGCCTACACGGCAAGCCAATACAGAGTGATTTGATGGGTGTATAGCAGGAAGGTACGCAAGGTTACTTCAGGTTGAATTACCAGAGAATGAGAAGGATTTTTGATTCTTCCGGACTGAATTCCCTTCTGACCCATCCTGTGAAATCAGGTTTCATGCGCAGTGTTCTATAAAAGCAAAATTGGTGAGGTGCTGGAATTTTTGGCAAAGTTGCAAGAATGTGTGCATCTATACTGTGTGTCGTGGCTTGCTTTTTAAGACTAAGTTTGATGTGCAGAATAACGATTTTGTCTGAACACGTGAACAAGTGCCTTTAGTTGTTTACCTCTTGGGACCAATTTTCTTGAGCACCACTTTATTGTGACGGAAACTGCCACTTGTTTTTTTTTTTTTCGCAGCGCTCCAAATTTGACGTTTTCTAGAATCAACCTTGAGAGTAAAACGTTCTAAGACTCGCAAACACTCTAAATGTGATAGGTCAATGCTTTATTTGTTCAGTAAATTCGTGGACGTTGTGTATGTGGACTGTTGTAAGGATGAACTGTTGTTAATGTAGAGCATTGTTAGTGGCTAGTTGTTGACTTATGATTGAAGGTGATTGTTAGAATAAAGGGATCGATTGAACAAAACAAATTCATCTAAGCTATTCATAGAACGCTTTCATACCAGCTCGGAATAGAGTTAGAATCTAGAACTGTGCCGATGATGCAACGAAACTTCATGAGGATAGCTTTTCAATCCTGTTGAGTTACAAGTCGACAAGTTCTCCAGTCAACCTTTGCTCGTCCTTCATCCTCTCGTTGCCCTTCCTCCCAACAGACCTTAAATGGTGCTAAGTTTGTTCCACAAATCTTATCATACATATATGAAATCAGAATCCTAAGAAGCTTAAGCACAACTCTCTACCTCCATTCAGAAGACTCTCAGTTATCACTATTATGCCTCCCTTATTGTGCACAATTTGCATTCTGTTGTGATCATGCGTTTCAAGGTATCGAGGTATCGCATGAGGAGCTTTTGGATCCCTTTCACTGCAAACGTACTAATTGAAGAGGAGTAGGTTGATAACTGTTATGCCGACAAAGTGGCATCTTATATGTATGCAAAAAAGTGCACTATCTCTACCCTCACTATATGTAGTATGTCCCATCGAAATGTCTTCTTCATTTAAAAATAAACTCGGAAGGTTTTCTGTAGAACTCGAAAATGTGTTGCTTAGTGCTGCGTTGAGCTGCGAATAGGAGATGCGCAGTAACGTGTGCCCTCAAAAGAAGTGAGCGCCATTTTAATTGGCTGCTAGCTACGATAATTTATTCACACAGATACCGCTATGGGAAGCCGCCAGTGTTCTCCATTCTAAAGCAGTTTATTGCGAGACGTATAAAGAGGGAACTTAAAAATCGTTAACGCTCTCCACTTCGTAAGTATTCGCACTTACTGAAGGTAGCGCAGGTAGGGATGGCGGAAAAACGATCAACCTTTTAGCTATTATAAGGGAGGACATATTGTCTTGGCGAGTCTTGTAGGGATCAGCAAGCCAATTTTATGTTCTTTGCGTATTGCATTATTTTTCTTTCAGTTTATTGCGGAAGGGTGCAACTCAGGTAGCTTTTTCCCGTTGATAAGAAGGCCGTATTGTGGGACATGAGTTTATGGTTTTTCTCACAATACACTGAAGGGAAGGAAGGGGGAGAGGGGTGGTAGTTGGGACAGATGTAGAAGTAATTCTTAGAAGTATTTGATTGGGAATAATAATTTAGAGTGGAGAGGTGAAACCGAAGCTGGATTTATTTCGAACTTGTGTTGCCGCGATTCCACGACTCCTTCCCGACTCAATGAGCCATGCGGTAAGGATGATTTAAACCTTGATAATAGTACCGTGGAGGTGATTGAATGATACAAGTAGTTGGATCATTAAATAAAATCAGCATCGAGTAAAGGAGACTTAGATATGGAGGGGGGGGGGGGGGGGGGGGAGGGGGGAGGGATCGAAAGGAGCTTATGACAATCGATATTGAGGGTTATGTTGATTAAGTGCCATCGTTTTCTGCAACAAATTTGCCAATTCTAAACGAACTTCTGAGGAGGAACAAATCTTAAACAGATCATTTCGTGGCAATTTTTTGCTAATTTTCCCTTCTATAATCGAATTCGACGATAAGAATCGAGGTGATAATATAAATATATGCTATATTTTCCCACTTTTTAAGCAGCAATCATTCATGCTAATTTTCCATTTAAGCAGCGCTTGTTGAATATATGGGGAAATTTTTTCGATGTGCCGTTTTGATTATATGTCATCTCGTAGCAAAATATAAAATCCATAGTCCGCTCCTTCTTACTCTTCTTTTGCTAGCAAGTCTCTCTCCCTTATACCAAAGTCAACTTCTTCAAAATGACCATGGATCAATAAAGGTGAGCTGAACAAATACTTTAGAGAAATCAGAGCATAAGCATGCTTTGCAGAGAAAGCGGAGCAAAATACGTAGTAGTCTAAAAGGCTCTAACAAAAGTGCAGCTATATGTTTGTCTGTAAACTTTTAATTCTTTAACCTCCCCCCCTCTTCTACGCCTTCCACCTCTTTCATTTTCTAACTTAGGTCATCCTTCCTAATAACGAGAAGCGCAAGCTCCTTTAACACTTTGAGGCGGAACAGCGAAACTCTAAAGTATTTCAGAAACCTCTCCCAGAAAGTTGCAAGTGCTTTAAGCTATGGGATTTATATCGATGATATACGAAATGTTATTTTATTTTACCGAATTTCACGCCTTCTGGTCCACTCATTAAAGTACTGTAAGTGTGTTTAATAGTGCCTGAATGAGGTTACCGTGAGTATCTAGATGGGCCTTGCTGACTAATTTTTTGCTACGTTCATTAATTTAAAAGGGAGGGTGGGGGTTGAGGGGAAGGGGAGTAACCTATGTGAGAGGGTCGACGTAGCTTAAATAAAGGAGTAACGGTACCAGTTGGTGGAATTGCTAATTCGAATGAACGTGCATATCGATGAGGATTTACGAGTGCATGCAGCACAGACATTACAAACATTAATGGGGGAGTGTCTTGATTGGAGAGAGGATGTCGTGCATACAATTCTTAACTTCCTTACCAATCATCTCCTTGTGAGCAGTTTTTATTCACAACACAAATTTATGCTCTTTCTTAAATAATCTTTTGAGATCTTCATCTCTTTTTCACCTTCTTTCTGCTCATTATTGTTTTCATATTTGGTTGATGTTAATGACGGCAAAGAGAGGGGAGAGGGAATAATGAGGATTTATATTTTAGGCAATAATAGCGACGAATTGAGTTTGAAGTTGGCGATGATTTGGTATGTAAAAGGAAATCAAAACGAATTGTATCTGAATTGTTAGGATCACGAATTTATCTGGGATTATACCCTTAAAAATGAATTAGATGATACGGGCAGTTAAACTTGTTCAGTATTTAGTAGTTAATGGCCATTGCAGAAGTGTTGAATATTTGCTGTTGGTTATTGTTGGCAATTGTTAACTTTTTAGGATACGTATCCGACTTTATTGGACTGCTCGTTGAGACTTCTCCGTCAGCTTATATTCACCTGGAAGACAGCCGCACACCTTGAAGGCAAAAGAGAGTTGAATGGAACAAATGGAAAGGAGAATGGCTTCGTAAATCCTCTCAAGTAAGATCTTATAACTGCTATTCTTTCATTTTCGCGATTTTCTTTGAGATTTTCCGTAATATTAATCGCCTTCCTGTATGCTTTTGTTCATATTTAATGTTTGTCAAGTTTATTAAGTTTTTTGCATTTATTTATATTTCTTCAACTCGAGTAGATAAATGTTGTTAAAATACTTAATTGCTGGTTTAGCTTCCGCTCCGATTCTTTTCGACAGGTTTCATGACTGATATTAGTCCTACCGCTCGGAAATTCGGTTGTGCTATTGGAAACATTATCTTTAAACTTAGAAGACTTGCAGGCATCCATTCGAATATGTGTTAGAAATGAGTTCAGTGAGGTGATATAGTGAGTGCTATGATAACTAGTATGTGACAAGTAAGATGGTTCAGGTGTTATCAGTGGAGAGGGTAGGGGGAGAGAGAGAAAAAGAGAAATAAGGAAATGCAGCGAGGATTCGAGCTTCGATATTTAGCTAATCAGGCAAAGGATCTAATCGATTACGTGCCATCGTTTTATTGCAGGATGCAAATCTCACCTTTACTCGGTCGAGGGTTTCGCTTTAGCGATGATGTGCCAGTACAGGGCTCAATCACGTAAAGTAGCAATCAACATTCTCAGAGAGGTAAGGCTATTACAAAAGTTCAAATCTTGTGACTGAGTGGATAAATCCGGATGAAGGGGAGGGAGGGATCGGGGAAAGTTACCTTGTAGAGGAAGATTGAATTTTGATGGGAAACATCAAAAATCATAAAGGAGGCAAATCCATCCTTTCCATTCATTCTATACGCGAATATTTTCTTCGAATTGCTCATGCTTGCATTTAATAGGTGAAAGAGAGCATCGGTGACCACTGGTGGGAAATTTCAGCGGCGACTTTCTTCGAAAAATATAGCTCTATCTTAGGAATCCGCCGCAGAAAATGTTTTTTTAAGGAACACTTTAAGAAAATATTTAAGGGAAATAATATTTAAGAGAGACCTTTTATGATTGAAATTATATTGGTCTGCTCATCGTTCCTTCATTCAATTCATCTTCTACAGAAAGTTAACCAGCGTCAAATCGAAATCCTACAAGCTTTCCATTAAATGTTTTTGTTCCACTTTGTTCATTCATTCTCTCTTCATACTCTATTGAAATGTTTAGTCAGAAATGCGCACAAAGCATTCATCTTAGAAATCCAGGATTTAATGTATGCTCGTTTGTTTATTTGATTCAAAGTACGGAGTAATTGAATTTCCACTGGCAAGTCTTCAAAGAGGTTCATTTCTGTTCCAAAAAAAGAACAGAGTGTAATAACATGCCTAAGTTAGTAGCAGGTATATCACTTGTTCTGGGCATCACTTGAAGATTGTCTCGCTAAGGTGGAAGGGGAAGCGCTGTTATGGCAGTCATATGTAAAGTATTTATAGAGGTGCCTGACTTTATTGTTTGCCATTTCTCATAGATAGGCCTGTAAGGGGATGCTCCTGACTACTACAATATGAAAAATGTTTCTATTTTCAGCAATTTTGGAATGAAGACTTCTCATCGGCATCCGACAAAATTGGATGTATTGAAACCGATAACTGCTTGGTTAGTGTTTTGCAGCATATCGTAAGAAGAACTATTATAAATTTTATGAATATATTTTTGGTTTTATGGAATGTTGAAGCGAGTGAGATTATTTGTTAGAAATTGATGGAGCATTATAACGTTCCATTTGTTGCTTATGATTATCTGAAAGCTGAACATCATTGGATATCGTTTATCACCCATTCCCTTCATTGTTATATTTAATATAGCTGGAACCTATGCTTCACCATTTGTGCCCTCTTCCTTCCCTCTCCGCTCTAACCCTCTCCCATCGACTCTCTGAAATCCTACTATCCTTCGATTTAAAAATAGGATCGTATCGATTGGAATTGTGCGAAGAATGAAGTCAAGGCCACAAGAATGCAGTGTTTACACACTAAACTGAAAGTGTGAGAACCAGGCAACATTTTAGAGAGGAAGATATCTTGGTGAACAGAAAACGTGAGAAGAGATGAGGGGTTATTTTGCCGGAAAACAACTACTGGCAGAAGTTCTGTGTTAACTTTCTACACCCGAAAACCCGCACGCAGTCTTCACCAAGGTATGGGACTTGGGGAAAGGAGGATTGATTCAGTCTGATCTGAGTTTGACCAGGCGATGAGAAAAAGCAACTGAAGGGTAAGAATTGCCTGGTTTAAGTTTCTTCAATGTAGATCAGGTCTGAATATACTGACAGAATTGCCCAGTGAGGTGCTATGATTATGTTTTTGCAGTTCAGGGTGATGGATGATCTGTTAAATGAATTTACCTTGTGACTGTCGTAATGTAATTGTTGTCAGGTGAATAGTGACCGTGGCAACGAGTATTACTACTGAGATCCGTGGGCATGTGCTCCATCAAGCTATTGCGAGTATCAGTTTTAAAGAGCGCAATGTTCAACTGCGGTGTTTTACGCATGGCCCGTTATTAATGTGCGCCTCAACGCATGCAACAGTTTTGTTGATCCAAGGTTCTTTATTCATTCTGAAATTATTTTGAATTATTTTTGATGTATGCATACCATAACTATGTGATGATTATATAGACCCGTCCTGTCATCGATGATTTGCAGTAGCACCCTACTATCTGAGTTGAGAATGCCTCTTTCGGGATCCCTGTTAAATTTGCATAACATAACTCCCACTTCACTTATTTCATACCTACGTCATCACAGTCTTTAAAAGTTTTTTTGCAGATTTTTTATTTCTTTTCTGACTTTCACATTCGAAGCGTAGGCGGTTTGCAATGAACGTTTATTCGTAATGCATTATTACAGCGCGGATAGATAAAGCTTTGAAAATTATGGCCATTATACGATGAAATGAAGGCAGCATTTTTTATCGCAATAATGCAAAATGAGATTTCATTCTTTATCGCATTTCGCAAAATACTTTCAAAGGATTTTTAAATTTCAGCTAAATGAATTTTGCAAACACAATTCTTGCTCAAGACGATCCATTTCTTCGAAAACTTCTTAGATTTTACCGTAATAACTGTCGATATGCTCAAAATTGAATATGTTTTTGGCCGCTGTAAACTTTTTATAATAATGGGGATGAATCAGTTTAGCTGATGAAACATATAGTGCATGTTTTATTTAAAGATTTCTTGAGTGGGATTTATTACATGCAACCTGATTGCAATGTTCACTAACCATTAATGTTTGTTTGGAATTGTCATCGTTTTCGGCTGTTTAAACTGAGTTTGATGGCTGATATGAAGGCTCTGTAGGATAGTGAAAACTGATCATTTTACTTTTAAGTTGTCTATTAAAATTTAAATGTTTGCTCATTCATCGTATTGGGAAAGTACTCGATGATTTAAAGGAATATGAGGCCTCAATGAACATCGAATTGGCTAATCCTTCAGGTTTTATCGGATTGGAGTGGTTCCACCCACTGTGACCTCTACTATATGTTTATATATTAACATCGTAACGCTTATACTTGTATTGAATATGTGCAACTCACGAATATTACAGATGAATTTATCTCTGCCGTATGTAATAAATGCTACTTTGTATTTATAGCAGTCCTCAGAACGAGAGTCGTGCTTCTCTATTGCGCGGTTCGAAGAGCAAAGGCACCGCATCGTCGGTGTGTGGCGAATCGTTGGGAAAGGACAGTTGCCTTTCGTTATGGCAAAAATATGTGGTGATGGCGTTTGCATTGGCACCACCTCCACCCAACTCTGTCAGCTCAGTAGCCCGCAGTTTCTCTCCAACAACATCGTAAGCATTTCCCATTTATTTAGTTATCTGAATACTAAATTATTTCTTTTTCATTTTTTAGTCTAATTGGTGATCGATATATCTCTAAGCTATGCATGAGTGAGATGTCTCTCTCATCTGAAAATGTAATAAGCAAACTGCTAGAAATCGATAAGCTCGAAATTATATCAACGTTTTACTCCATACTTAACTATACCATAAAGACAAGCGTGTATTGAAAGGAATGCAAGTTGACCGAATTGAACATCTTCTTCATAGAAAGCCGACTATCGCATTTCTTTGAATAGATGATCGTATTTGAGACTTGTGGATGTTAGATGACGATGCTTGGGAAAAGGCTTATTGCTGACAGTTTGAGGAAGTAGATGTCATTCAATTAGAAGACATTTTCATAAGTGGAAAAACCTTTTGAATAGCGATTGTTCTAAAAACTCGGGATGAATAGGTGACCTGATTTTCGAAGAATACATAAGATTAGGGTTTGCGTTAGTTACGGCAATTTGAGGTGTTTTTGCAAATTGTGCCGAAATGAGGGATATTCATAAGCAGCAACGATGCGGTGGCTTAACTAAGATAGAAAGTTTTGATCGAGAGATCACTTCGGCTCGTTCCATATTCGCCACAGCCGGGTAGTTTAGCCGTTTTTTGTTTGCTTATGTGATTACTAAACGAGGGACCGTTATTTGAAGGTACGTTCGCACAAAGGTGGCATCGACGTATGTGCAGTTGGCGAGCGAAGGCGATATGCTGCGCACTACTCGCCGAACAAAGAAATCGATCGCCATACTTCATCTCGGCACTACTTGCTGTTCTTGTAAGGATCATTTAATTATCAAGCTTAGTAATTTCAATGAGGATTTAGGGATATCCGTTCAGATGTTCACACCTATTGCACTTCTTCATTTAACACATCACTTTTGCAACCTCAATTAGAGGTTACTAAGCATGTTGCTAAGAGCAATGCGTTTAGAATGAGATTTTCCATGTGCATTATTAGCGAATGTACTATCCGATGGGATATATAATAACGTTTTAATACTTGGAGGAATGCGAAAACGTCATGCGAAAATGTAAATTTTTTGCAGAAGATTCACTTGCTGAACAGATTGCTGTTGTCGATAACGCCCTATGCAATCACGGCATTGAACTCGTTGATGGGAGAGTGATTCACAAATGGAGTTTGCCACTCTACAGAGCCGAGGTTAGAAGTGTGTGAAGTGCGCACTATAAAGTGTATGAGTTGAGATTTCCTCATTTGTTTCCTTTTTAAATTGAATTTTATATTCTAAGAAATTATCTTGGCTTTTTGCTTTTATTGTTTATATTTATGATACGCATGCTATAGTCGTGTTTTAAAATTTATAACTGTAATCCCTCCATCCCCTTCAGGCTATGTATTATTTTCGATTATGCGTTGGTTCAAACTTTGAAAGCAATGGAAGTGAGTAAATAAGGACATATTGTCGTTACGTGAATAATGCTAAAATTGCAGGAAGGCAATCGTAAACCACCGCCTTTGAATGAGCACCAATGGTCACGTCTCTCGATCTCGGTTGCAAATAACGTTGGAGAGAAGACGGCCTAATCGAAGGTGAATGTGCAGGTGGGGACCAATTATGGTGGACGATCACTGCCGGACATCTCAATGGTACATTCGCAATAATTTTTAATTTGGGGATCACATCTGCTTTGCAGTGTTGAGAGGTTTGGTGATGAATTACAAATATGAATTGTATAGGATTGAGGGCAGTTTCTTATTCATTCGTTCGCGGTGTTGCCGTATTTGCCGGGCTATTAACTTCAAGTGAAATGTTTTGTGGAATGCATATTAAATTTATGCGCCCATTTCATTAAGAAATCTTTATGCTTCATCATAGAGCAATGAATGCATATTCACTTCATGTTTCCGAATAAAATTGGGGAAGGACGGGGGGGGGGAGGGAGGGTGCATTAATCCGCTATCCATGGGCTGAATATGAAAAAAGATACTTCGGTATTACTGATTACAGATCGCTGAGTTTGTAGGCTTCTGAAGTTATTGCGGAGGGAGGGGGGNAGGGTCATCAGATGGCGAGATCTCCATTTTTTGTTGCTTTCTTTGCCATCTCTTTTCATTTGCCTTCATATCCCGATTGATGCATTCAGTTTGCACTGGGGTCGTGATAAAAGGAAGTGACCTTATCCACGATCACTTTCTTTCGTACATTTATATTATCTCTCTCTGGGATGAAAACCTTTAATTCGCTGTACTTTTCAAATCAAATAAGCTATTACGTTCAGCTGAACACCCTAAATTTCGGTTATTGTTGTTGTGTATGTTTATGTATTTGCGTATTAATCTCTGTTGCATATATGCAGAGCTCGCATTGCAGAAGGGAAGGAACGTGATGGTGACGGTGGAAATTCATCGGTGTCTGTTACAGTCCTCGATGAATCTTCCACCTCAGCTCGAAGTCCGCCTTCCGACCATTACAGGTTAGGACTTTATTGTTTTATTTTTTAAGTGTCTCTTTATTTAGACGCACACTTGTTTTTCGATTGTTCTCATAGGTCATTGAGCTGCAATATTCATTGATACGTGGAGAGTTATTCCATTTTCCATCGTATTTCATCATGGAGCAATGAATGCACATTCACTTCATGTTTCAGAATAAAATTGGGAAAGGACGGAGGAGGGGGGGGGGAAGGGTTCATTAATCCGCTATCCATGGGCTGAATATGAAAAAAGATACTTCGGTATTATTGATTGCAGATCGCGGAGTTTGTAGGCTTCCGAAGTTATGGGGGAGGGGGGTGGGGGAGTTGGTATTGAGCCTTTAAGATATAGCGGATGTTTACTTACCAGAGATGATTAAGTGTGGATTTCACTTGTTTGTGCCATTTGATGGTTTGAATACAGCGAAACGTGCTTATCAATGGAAATTGCCAGAAAGAATAAGGCGTTGATGAAATGGGCCGACGCCTAAGTTACCTTAGAGCACTCTTTAACTATAAGTTGAATTTACACTATGTACGATCCGATGGGTAGGCTGTGTGATTGGATGTGGCGGCGAAGGGAAAGAGATTGAATTATGGTACATTTGCATTCATGTGATGTCTGCCTTCCACAAACGTTATGCAATTGACAGTGCATCATACTCGCCGAATGTAGCATTAGTTGTGTAATAAGTCGATGTCTGGGCGTCGTTTTATAAGAAATCGAGTCCGGACATCATTTTATGTGCACCAAATAAGAGTTTTAATAATCGTTCAGGTATTTTTCGAATTCTTTTGACGTGAATGGAGGAGGAGGATTGGATCGACAACTGCATGGAAGCAAAGTGGGTGAGGGTGGACGGCGGTGCGTGATGACCGCTGTGACGCGCGTCGATTTACACGACCGATGAACTATCGGTAATGTTTTATTTGGGGCTGTTTGCCTTTTTACCATTTCATAGGTCTTATCAGTCATTCTTTATTCTTTGATGAAGAATAGGAAATGCTGGGATGGAAGGGAGGAGCGGTAGGGAAGTTTTGGTGCAAGGCCATATCCGAGGAGAAGTTAGAAGTAAGCTCCATAGTACAGATTTATGAGATGCCAGCTAGCTTCGTCTGGAAGAAGGCAAACAGCCTGGCAGAATATATAGCTGCCATGACCTGGAAGAGTTTTTTCTTATTGCTGTGTGGTTGGGCTGTTATGCAAATGTTACTTGCTGTGACAAATCGAAGAGTTTGCTGATGTTTTTTTGGGTGTTTAGTGATAAGTTTAGCCTGTAAGGTTCACACCCTTTTGGTGTTTTCTGTTGTTGAAAATTATAATTTAGTATAATTTTATCAGTGGGGGGATTTTAGTTTTGATTGATCTTTTAGTATAAGTTTGTACATCTGACTTGCAATTAGATAGTTTGAGGTTATTGAATAATCTTTTTCGGTATTTTGGTTTGTTGTTTTCTAATACTTTGTTTTCTATTACATGGATTGGTTGCATAATTTTAATCGTTGATTTTTATTTGGTGTTTTGTCTTTTGTTAATACTATATTTATTCATCTTTTATTGAGAGTTTTTCTGTAAGGTTCACACCCTTTTGGTGTTTTCTGTTGTTGAAAATTATAATTTAGTATAATTTTATCAGTGGGGGGATTTTAGTTTTGATTGATCTTTTAGTATAAGTTTGTACATCTGACTTGCAATTAGATAGTTTGAGGTTATTGAATAATCTTTTTCGGTATTTTGGTTTGTTGTTTTCTAATACTTTGTTTTCTATTACATGGATTGGTTGCATAATTTTAATCGTTGATTTTTATTTGGTGTTTTGTCTTTTGTTAATACTATATTTATTCATCTTTTATTGAGAGTTTTATTTTAAGAGTAAGAAGGTTGAGTACCAATTTGGAGAGTTATTATGGGGGGTATTTCCCACTTTGATTTTGGTTATGCAGATGGTGCGTCTTTGAGTTTGTTGTATTATCATGCTTTGGTGGATTTGGATAGTAGTTTGACTGTCAAGGTGACTGGTCACCAGTGGTATTTGAGAATATCCCTGGATTGGAGTTTGGTTCATATATGAAGTCTTTGGATCAATTGGAATTGGGGGAGCCGCGTCTTTTGGAGGTAGATAATCGTTGTGTTGTGCCTTGTGATGTTAATGTTCGTTTTTGTATTACTTCTGGGGACGTTATTCATTCTTGAGCTTTGCCTAGGATGTCTATTAAATTGGATGCTATGAGGGGGATCCCGAGAACTTTGTCGTACAGGTTTCATGTTGTTGGTGTGTTCTATGGGCAGTGTTCTGAGATTTGTGGTACTAATCATAGTTTTATGCCTCTGGCTTTGGAGGTTACTCTTTTGGATAATTTTAAAAGTTGGTCTTTGGGCTTGTTGGGTAGTTAGTTATTAAGCTTTTTAGTTTATGTTAAAATGCCTGCTTGTGGTGTGGGTGAAGTGGGGAGCTTTAATTTTTTTTCTTTTTTATTTTTTGAGGAGTATGACATTTTTTATGTAGGATAGAAAAGGGAGGTAGAAGGTTTGAGAATTTATTTGTTTCACAAATAAAACTATTTGCTTTGGTGTTGATATGTCGACTTCTTTGTTGTCTGTTTGTTGTTGTTTACTAGAAAATTGTAAGGTTGGTTTTATATCACGCGGGGATTGAGATTTTTTAGTGTTCTTATTTTGTGTTTCATAACGTTTTCTTTTTTTGAGATTGTGATTGTTTTTTTTTCTTTAATCAATTTTTTAATAAATTTATGATCTTAGATTTAGTAATTTTTTTGAGTTTTGTTTGTTAATTTAATTTGTTCATGTGAACTTATTTTTTGGCCAAATGTTTTTTAAAGAGAGGTCTTTTTTTGAGGCTGGTCTCTGCTCTGTGTTTTTATAAATGGCGGTCTTAACGTGAGGACATTAAGGTAACAAAATAATTCGTGCTTTTAATGGGTTCTGCTATGAATGGGGTTAATGGTTGATTTTTTACTTTTCTGTTTATGAACTAGGTTTGTGTTTAAGAAATAGGCAGCTGATATTGTACAAAGATTAGTCTTTGGAAATTTTTTTGTTAGGGGTTTTTCAATGTTTTCTGAGATAGAATGTTTTCTAAATTTTTTNCTTGCATTGCAGATGCGATCGCTTTCTGGGCCGGAATTACTTAAAATCGTTAATGCGATAATCATTTCCATTAGTTTTACCGGCAGTTAGTGGCGAGGGGAGGAATGATGCAACGCTCTGCGTAACTTTTCTAAATATCCAGAAATTCAGTTTGTCTTTATGTGCTTCAGATTTGTGGGTATTTTTCATGAGATGGTAATCCAAGAATGGGGAGAGGGAAGGAAGAGGGTGGGGACAGTTAAGTGATCATCAACGAAGCATTCCCTCGGAAAATATGCTGAGGAAATTAAAACAAATTTGAATTAATTTGCCCTGAAAGATATATTTGAAGCTCATTACGAGTTATAAAATAAATAACAAGTTCGCTTTTATGTGTCTTTCTTCGCACGAATCTCAGTCGTAGACGTTATATCTTTTTACCTTTTTGCGTGTTTCAATTAGGAGTAGGCATCATGGAGGGCACTTTATCGCTTCTGAATGAATTTTACACTGTAAGTAATGAGGCGTATTATGGACATTGAATTCTAGAAACCATTCCACACTCCAGCTTCCTCTTTAATGACCTTCCAATTTCCCTCTGCAACACAAGCTCTCGGATCCTTTGCGTTGGGACAGTATGGTGCTCCTTTTTTCTGTGTCCAGCACCCGACGGTTGTGGACAGTTTTCTGGGTACCTACCAAGCTATGTGTCCCTTGAACCTACATATTTGGATGACAGTTTTTTTAGCAAGATTTTCTTCCACTGCTTAGTTGAAGGGTTTCTGTGGAGTGTGTTATGTGGAGTAATTGATAAGTCAGATACTAATTTGGAGGGATTAGGCTGCGACTGTTTTATTGCGGCTGCAAATTGAAAGCATGTTCGGCACTTTTTAGTGCAGGGCAGTTTGTTCCACTCTTGAAGTCATATTTTCTAATGTTGTTCGATGGTTATTGATTTTTCTAATTCTTGGACGTAATTTTTAAGTTTTTTTTTTCAAGAAACTGCTAATCATCGTGGTGGCAAGTGGAGACTGCGTCTTCAGATGGGATCCAATTCCGTGATCTTTGACCCACCGTGCATTCAACTGGGCTGCTTGAGTTTGCAGATTTAAATCCCTTTTGAGAACATTTACCGTCGAAGTATATGAATGTTTGTCGTTGAAATGTGCGTCAAACTGAAGTTGGTGTTATTGTGAGTTGTGACCACCAAAATTGAAACCATTTTTAAGTCAGTAATTTGTGATGAAAAATTAAGGAAATTCAAATGCCATCGACCGAAGGATAGCAAAGGCGAGCGGATGGGCATGTGTTTCGAATATTATTCTTCCATGCCGCGCGCATAGGATGCACCTACTACGTCGGCACGAGCACGCCGTTGCAGTCGTCGACATCACATGGCAGTCCACGCCGCCGACTTGCTTCGTTGGATCGACGAATGGCCGAACTGGGTTCGATTAATGCAATGTATTTTATATAACGGTTTAGTGTAATTTTTTCGGGAATGCAACATTCGGTGCATAAATGCTTTCATTTGGAAAGAGGGGTTTTGAAGGGTGGTGGTGCTAACTAAAGAGGAAGCAAAATGATGAAGAGGTGTTTTCATTGGTTCTTCTCGAAAACCACAGTTGCAACTGTATTTGTGTTCTGCGAGTACGCTATTTGTTGTATGAATATATTGTTGCTGCCCTATTTGAATGGCAGAACAAAGCTTGTATGTGATATTTTATGTGTTCATAATTTGTTTCTTTTTTGGTAAAGCTTGCTGAGTTGTGAATAAATCGTTCGTGATTGCTTGTTATTTTATAGCCGTTAAGGCAAAATACGATTTGATACGTTGTTTATCCTTCAAGAGAGAGGAAAATCGTTGAGTGGGCGTTGCTGATTTGTCAGCAGTATGTATTTGTTGTGTTGTTTGGCGTTTATATACGCATACGTCCGTTCTTCTATGGTGGCGTTTTTATTCCTCCCATGAGGTACTTTGAATGACGTCAAAAGTGTGGTGATTTTCGCCCATTAACTTCGTGTACATTGCAATTCCCATTTAACTTTTCAAATCGGTTTCGATATTTAAGTGATGGTTGGTTGATGTTTTATTAGTGAAAATATTGTATGGGAGGGGATGATGGCATGGCTAGGGGAGGGGTTTTGTCGTTTGAAATTGCCACAAAAGCTTGGTCTTTAAGGCAGATGGCTGACTTTAGTCTTGTTCTGTTAATTTGCTAACCCTTTTTAATTATCACGAAACAGCTGTGCCGATATTCTCTCAATCTATGCAGGCCTTAGAGAAAAACTTATATTTGATGTGTCAAATTTAATGCAGATTTTGCTAATTTTGACGCATTGTCCTGTTGTCGATGCTGGTTTGGGTACATTAATTTGCGGTACTCATTTATTTGAGATTATGAAAGCCACGTTGCCTCTCTTCGGGAATGAAGTTGAGAAAGGTTCGGGATTTCGGTACTTTTGGGCCGAAACCGGATTCATATATAGCACTTGTATTTGTGTATCTCATGACTACTCGTTCACGTTATGAAGTAGGTGGATTTAATGGATGGGTGGGCGAATCCGTTGCTACGTGAATCCGAGACGCAGAAATGATTTTTGCTTTGTGGATGGGAAAGAAACCTGTCGAATGTTATATCGGATGAAATGTTGCTTAGCGTAAAGAGATGCCAGATCGTATGTTAACGTTTTTGTTATCATCTTTGCAGTTGTGGGAATAACGTTCCTATGAGAGGATCTCTTATCTGCAAACACATCAATCTGTTTATTGCTGTTTTTAAGTTTTATTTTTATTATTGCATTAAGGATGTTCGGCTATTTATGCGGCTAATTGAATAGAAAAATTGAAGTACCAAAGATAAGTAAAATGGGGTTATTGTTGATTGGAGCTTAGGCATTCTATTATGTTTTATTGTTTTGTAGCATAATAGTTTGAATCATTTTTAGTGCTGAAGACAACGGCATTATTTCAGGGTTCCTATATAGCTTAATAATGAGAATAATGTAAGCATATTGTTCACTGGAATCGATTTATTAACAGATGCACGAGGCGGTTATTTGTTTGGTGCATAGATAGCTGAGCACAAAGAGCTGGAGCAGGAGAGAAAAGGATAAGGGGTGGTTTCCTTTGCCCTCTCTTCTTTTCCCTTCTACTTACCCACCTCCATCTCCCCTCCGCTCATCATCCTCCCACATTCGGGTTGCTCGATGTTATGGAGGGAGGAAAGAATGCTGGCAATCAAAGGGAGAAAGGTAAAAATTAGTGAAAAGAATCACTGACCCGTCTCTCCTTTGTATAGTATTGGATGATTCGCATTGCTAAACAAAATAAATTGTGAAATAACTTATGAATGTTTTTACAATGAATTGAAATGCGATAATTGCTGAGTGTATTGGAATTAATAGCTGATATTGTCTATATTATGAATAAGGGATTTGCATGAGTTTTATTCGGGTACGTTGCTATTGTTTAGTCTGCATTTGTTGGATAGTATTTCATTGTTCAAACATTTCTATTTATGACTTATAGGTTTGTTGACAAATTAGTGGATGTAAGTTGACAACATGACCTAATTGTCTATCCTACCCTATAGTCCTTTTATCATTGAGCAAGTTGGAGAGGGGCATCTCTCATGTTTGGAATTATTGCTTGGTGGGTGTTCTAATGGGGAGTTGTTTTAGTGTGAACCGTTGTGTGAGGCAGTTGGCTGAGATCGCCGTCGATGCGGTACCGTCGTGGCCGATCTCGAGAGGAGGGATGTGGATTTCGAATTGATCAAGATCGAGGCAGAGGTTGGACGTCGATTGGAGGACACATGCACTGCCAAAGGTGCCGTCATCGAGGAGACAACGAGTCATCCACAAATACCAAAGGTATTTGCACTTCCTTTTTTCTAACTACTGCTATCTCTTCCTCCCCTTTTATAACCATGGTGTTGATTCTCGTTCCTCCTTAAATGTCGTCCACAGAATCCCCCCTATCGTTATTATTTGAGCTAGTCTTTTTGCTTTGAGTCTCTATTTTAGGCAATACGGTAGATGATTGGTTAGGGGAATGGCTGTGAAAATGTAATAGGTGCCATATAAACTGATTGTAATGTTTATGTGATGCTGAAGTAATTTGCGGTGAATGTTGATATCCCCGCACTCTTATCGTAATTGCTTGTTTCTAGTTTCATTTTCAATGTTTTTACTTTTTACATCCTAATTGCTTCCTCTCTACTTCAATATATTCGTCTTTGATACGTCTTTTCTCTTCTCTGTGTCTTGGCAAAGTGCCATTGTTACATTATTTGGCAAATTGTCATTCTTGGCACTATGCCATTAAAGTTTTTTCAAATCATACCTTATTAAGGGTGCATTGATTGAACGAAACGCTAAGAAAGACCAAAGAAGGTTTTGTTCATTAATAATTAGCAGTCATCATGGGAGGTATTGGCTATTACTTAAACAGGCTCAATTCTTGCAAAAAATACCCTATTAGACACGTTTCAACGTTTGTTCAACATTCAACGAAGTGTCCTGTTTGATATCTTTGTTATTCCCCTTTTTTCATGTCGGTTAACAGAGCATCAGACCAGCATAGGTTCGTGTTTCTATGAATCCATAACTGTTTAATACTGCTTATTTTTGATGATCGTCGATGGAGGAAAGTTTTAGTGATAGAAATTTTGATAGAAGTTCTAGAAAGTATGGCCCTGTTTTAGCGAATTGAGGAAGCTCTTGTTTCTGCCCGTTTTCGCAGACAATTTTTGTCGAACGAGTACTGATATAGCATATTGAGTTCATAACATACATTCGCCTTTATATTCGCATTACTATAACACATGCTGAAGAGGGGTTGGGGGACGTTCATGGTGATAGGGGTGTAAAGTGTGAAGGTTTAATAATAATCAAAAATTTTCAGGTGGTGCCTATAGTTTTAAAAATCGATGGTGTACGGGTATAACAGAAGTTACGCGGTGTGCGGCTAATAATTTTGTGCTGAAATGTTTTTTCGTTTAATGTACTGCTTCTCATTCCCTTTGTCCTCGTTATCCCACCTTTCTCTTCTCTCCCTTTTCTTTCTTCATTTCTTCCTCCCCCTCCTCCCATCCCCCCTCTCCCCCACCATACTTCCCCACCATTGTTTATGCAAGTTTTAGTAAAAGCTTTATTTCAAGCCACCAACCCTTCAACGGAGTTTTTTTTGTTGCTTATTATTGTTGTGTTTTACGCGTAATAAAAGTATTATACGCATAAAATTTGTCGTCTCTTATTTATTGCCGTTATTTCGGCGTGATTTGAATACTATTTTATTTTCACTTTATTTGGTTTTATTTATTTATTTTGTTGCAATACTTTCTGTTGTGTCTGATCTAGCTGTTATAGGAACGATGCATTCAATGGCGTTTTTAAGACACATTTCGATTTGATCGGTGCTATTTATGAGATTGAGAGAGGGGAGGGGGG